>CAHIKZ030000001.1:3695000-4207500 GCA_903632075.3 Acanthosepion pharaonis
CATTGTTTGGCAATAACCAGATAATACTTGGCTGAAACATTGTGCTTATAAGAATATCAACACTGAAGATGAAACAATTGTTTGAAACAATTAAAGTAGTCATTAGTCATCTCAAAATAAAATATGAAATCTATTTTATATTGAGTTTTGAGTACTCAATGCTTTTAGCAGATTGCACAAAACCAATGAATATATATAAAGTTCTATAAACTGCTAAAATTTTATTTTAGTTTGAAGTCCCCAAATTGTCACTTTTTTCTACTCTCCCAAAATTACAAGGCAAATATATTTTCAAAAAATTATGCAATTCAAGATTCTTTTTCTTGAAAAGAAACACTTTTTGCATTTATAGTTTTACTTATTTCCTATTTATTAATTTTTTCCCTCCAAAATTCAATGAAAGTGTAAAATTAGAGACAGAAAGAAGCAGCGTATAATTAAAAGGCTTTCTGCTTTTCAGTTAAAAGCATTCAATAGTAAAATAGTTCCAGGTATTGTTGCCTCATAAGAAAATTATTGATTTTTTTACCCTTTACTTCAACCAAAACAACATGGACAGATTGAGCATTGTATAAAAAATATGTCTCCATAGCAACAACTTAACAATAAAGAACCAAATTAAGTGATGACAGTCAAAGATTTGAAAGTAAGATGTACTGATTTACGTAACAAAATACGTAATTTACATTGTTGGCATTAGTTCTTAAGGTCTTGTTTTTTATCTCCTTCCATACATATTTAAATTATTGCTACTTGATCAAAATAAGGAAACAGTGATCCTATCAAAGTTTTCTTTTTAATACCATTAATTAGCTAATAGTTTCAGTTTTTAAAAAAATGATACTATCACACACAAGCACACACACACATATACATAACAGTTCAAAAGTTTGAGGCCACCCCTAGTAATTTTTTAATTCACCCAAAGAGTAGTTGTTTTGTACTTTAAAAAAAATACTAAGACGTTGACATATTAACATTAAAACAGCATAATTGTATATAAGGATTTTTGTTTGTTTTTTCCGTATATATTTTTCTTCATATATATATATATATATATATAATTATTTATTTAGAAAATTTATAACATAAACATGTTATAAAATCACTACAAAAATAGCCATTTTGTTTCAACACTCCAGGTGTCTTATCAAGTGATGATGTTGAATGCAAAACAAATGGTTTTAAAAGTTTCAAATTTGTTAACAATCTTTCACAGATATATATATATAAAAACCTACCTACACAGTAAAATGGTCAATGCACAAATTACCCAGACAGAGCAAAAAACATCAATATCAAGCATTCTAGTGGTCTGAATATTGTGAGACTTTGAAACTTGAAATTTTCTCTGTTAAATATATATATATATATATATATATATATATATATATATATATATGTATATATATATATATAGTTTTCATTCCTGTCAGAAAGCATATTTTTCTTTTAGTACGATTTTCAGACACTATGCCATCAGGTATTAATTTCACTTAAAAAATGAAACACATGTACCCACTAAATATAACATTTATAGTAATAAGAAAATGTCAAATTACAAAATCAATTAATTGCTTAAAAATTACTTTTGGGTCTGAAAAGAAAGTTAGCTGATCGAGACTTTGAAAGATCCCAACAAAAGGTATACATTTCTTAAACAGTGTAATTGTACCTTGCTTTGTCATAATGGTTTCCTGTAGTCTAGCTTGTAAGTCATACTTGGTTTAAAAAGGCTTTCCCTGATTGAAAAAGGGAGGCACATTTTCAGAAGATATATTTTCTTTCATAGAACTTCTCAACCTCAAGGTTAGTACACATTAATTCCCCTGTTTAAAAAACAAGAAAACAGATGCCTACTCAAACATGTGTACCCACTAAATATAACATTTATAGTGATATTAGATATGGGAGAATATGGTTGTATTTTATTTTGTGTTGTTTTGAATAAGAGCATTTATTCCAAGCCTTCACATGTTAGGCATGGCTGGAATTCAAGTGAGTGTCTTTCTATTTTTAAAAACTTTTAACATTATTTAAAAATAAAATAAAACTTAAACAGTCAAAACATGAAAAAAACTAACAACACCAAAAACAAAACCCCTTTGAAAAGGGACAAAAGTGCTTAAGACAATGAAAATTATGGAAAATTTTTGTACTTCCTTACTCACACCAAACAGGGAAACATAAAAACACTGGAAAAACTAAATAAAAAATTAATTAAATTTTCCATATTTAAGAATATATATATATATATATATATATATATATATATATATATATATATATACAAAGAAACACAGTAAACCAAAATTTTTACCTACCTGATTGTAAATTATAAATGTGTTTCCAAAATTTAGACAGCTTTCCCTCTCAACTTTTGTATTCATCTGACAATAGACAATGGTACACTGATGAACCAAGAACAGTAATTAAAAAGAATATTTATGAGAGACTTGCTCCTGTCCATGTTGACAATGGACATAACAGCTTTTATTGCTATTACTGTTTCAGTCATAAAATAGCTATGGGAGTATCATTTGATTGAATGCTCACTCATGTATTTTTTTCAACTATGAAAAGTTTTAACATGATATCCAGAAACAGAACAAAAGACAGGGCTATGCAGGTTCAAGACTTTCCTAAGAATATCACTATTATGTGAATACAAAAAGCCTTATGCAAAACTCTTTGCTGATACCATTTTCCATGTTGATAACTATTTTATGTGTTTACAACTTCAAGAGGCAAAAGCCTGAAATATCCTGCGAGTAACATGATATTTTAGATGAATTTTTATTTATTTTAATCACTTTTTGATTAGGAAACAACACTGGATTCATTTGGTGATTGTCGAGACATGTTCAAGATAAATTCTGTTATGAATATGAAAATCTCGGCCAAGAATCCACTGCAATGTTTCTGATAAATTTTTCATTTGACAGTCATGCAGGCCTGTTGCAAGAATCTTTTGTGAGGAGGGGCAGCCTTTAAGTCAGCTGGGGGAAGCATGTAAGAATTTGCACACACTAAAATTAGTTCACATCTTTTTCACAGGGTCAGAGATACTGATCTTTGGGGTGGGGCAGCTCCTCTGCTAACCCCGCCACCTTGCCAACAGACAATGCCATCGTAGCATCTGAGAATCACTTTCATTTATTTATTTTGCTTAACATTAGGCATTATGTTTCCTTTTTTTTTTGCCAATAAAGGTGTCCCATGTTAACATTTTATAGAATATTTTTGTATGACGAGAAGTAAAATAAAAACTGATTAAAGGGATTATGAATTCAGTTAATGTCATCTACTTAGTCTCGCTATTGTTCAATTGATTACATGTTTATGCCAGGAACTTTTGCCAAGCTAAAACATTATAATGTTGGATATTAGAAACCTTTTAATGACCAATGCTGTTTGCATAAAGCCTATTATTTCTAAACCAAGGAGGATCTCTCAATCAATTCAACATTAGGCAATAATCAACCACTGCTGCAATAAACATATTATTAAAATGAAAGGAATGCATATTCAAAATCAAAATGCAATATTGATTTTTAGCATTCTAAAGAGGATCGAAGTTGAATATTTTTGTCAGCTTTTCGTCTTTATTCCTTTCATTGTTTTTACAGATGCCATTGTGTTTAGTCAATGTCTCCCAAGAGACGTTCAAGAAATCCCAAGTTAGATATCTCTTTCTGGTGGACATTGTGCATTAAGATATAGCAGAACAACGAGCCTATTCAAAATTTCTAAAAAAAATCATTTATTTAGTTGCCTTTTTATCTTTACATACAACTTGGAACCAGATGATGGTTCCATGGAAATTTTCTCTTTAAGTTATTCTTTATGGTGTCGAAATGAGTTCTGTTTTATTTCACCTGTTTTTTTTAACTTCTTTTAAAAGTCTATAAAGATGCATTGAATCATTTGAAAAGGAGTCTCAGTGGAGATATTCTGAGAGAAATAAGTTGTGAAGGTCCATTGAGCACAAAAGCTAAAGAATGTGCTAAAATTTAAATGGAAACAAATAAATATTAAAAAATGCACATATCAACACACACTAAAACATATTCCTAGACATATATAGATTCATATAGAAAATTTAATATAAGTATGCATACATTCAAGAAGCTAATACACACACATATATAATACACACAAAAATAAATCTATACATATATTCATAAACACACATATATTTGCATAGACATCTATCATTATATTATTATAGGCATATACAGTTTGCATTTATATGTACTTCCCTATTCATGACAATAAACTACATCTGACAGCAAGGTTTTGAGGAGCATGGAACCACCTGTTGCGATTATTCCCAGGTCCACCCTGAGCTGGGGTGGTAGCACCTGATAGGGCTCTAGGTAAATAGTGAATCTCCAAATGAAAACAAAACACTATAAAACTATAAAAATACATTTTATAGTAAAAGTACAAGCAATACATTTATAAAAAAAGATTACCACCAATACCTATTTATAATAAAATTACCAACACTACATCAATCAATATAAAAGAACTCTTTCATAATATTAATCCATATAATAGCCTACAATTTTTTAAAGAAATCAAACTGTATTCCAAAATATAACTTCAACAAAACAACAATATAAAACAAACATTTAACTGCCTCTCATAATTATGTTCAAACAAACATGTATAGGCACAAAAGCTGAGTATCATCTACCATGTATTCAATTGTGAAAACAAAATAAAATATATCATATTTTTATTACTTCAAAGCTCCCATATGGAGTTAATATGCTGTTAAACAAATTAATGATTACTTCCCTATTCACAATTGTATAGTCACACAATTAGAAATATACATATATACATATATATATATATATATATATATATATATATATATATATATATATATATATATATATATATATACAGGCGACACGATGGAGTAATGGATAGCAGCTCGGATTGAGGAATTGAAGAGCCGAGTTTGAATTCCAGTCGAATCCATTACATTCACTTACATGCTAATAACCTTGGGAAAGGTATTAATACTCTCCTTCTCCCTCCAGCTATGGGTAAATAGCAGGACAGACTGGGTTCTATAGCCTTGGATGGCAAATAGTCTAGGAGAAAGACAACTGAATTCAAAACCTGCAGAGGGTTGTTTGGGGAACTTGTGGCACATAGTGCACCAGGTCTCTGTATTTGGCCCTTCAAAAAATGTGGTTGGTTCTGCACAAAGCCTTCACCACTATAATCAAATCATATGTGCTGGTGTTTGGCTGTCGGTTCCTAGGAACTGAGCTACTTGACCCTCGTATGTTGAATATGATGGGAGAGTCCACAATATATATATGTGTGTGTGTGTGTGTGTGTGTGTGTGTGTGTGTGTGTGTGTGTGTGTGTAATGTGCATGTTCCACTTCTTCTGTATATATAGGGTTTTCTATTTTAAATACTTTTTAAATAGCCTTTGAATAGACATAAAAATAACATTACTTTAAAAAAAACTGTAAAAGAATTTAGTTTAGGAGTGTCCAAAAGAAACAAACTCACATTTTTTAAATTTCATGCTGCAAAATAGGCTGTTAAAGGTTAAATAATAAAAAAAATGTTATCTCTAATCAACTGCATACAGAAATATATTTGACAAAATTTCCAAATACAGGTGCACCACTGATTTTTCTGGTAAATGATAAGCTGACACCTCTTATAATCTGGGCAAAATTACAAGGAAGGATTTGAATTTCATGGCAATTGCCATATTAATTCACTCGGTAGACACAAGTGGCATTGTAAATAACAATTGTTTAATATAAGTTTTTAATAACTGAGATATAAGAGATCAATAATTAGTAGGTTACAGGTGTATTATTGAATAGTTATTATGCAACTTTGTTGATTTGGCAAAACAAATAATCCAACATGTTTCTGGAACCAAGAGTACCATAAAATCATATATACATTTGTATTCTAGAAATTGGACAAATGGAGAACATTTCATTAAAACTAGATTTAATTACATATTTCAGATTTTCTTGCTTCATCATATTCAAAAACGAAAGTTAGAAACCTGTGTGTGTGTGTGTGTGTGTGTGTGTGTGTGTGTGTGTGTGTGTGTGTGTGCTTAAATAGTGAATCATAGTACTTTTTCCCTAAGCTGAAATTTCTCATGATTAAAAAAGAAATAAAATGAGTGATTTTTTAAAAAAAACTGTTAATATTTATTCTGTATCTTTTCTTTATAATTCTTAGTTCATGTTGAAACTTGTTAATATATTTTTCCTAGCTTTCAGTTTGTATCTGATGAAGCCTAGAAAAGTGAAACACGTAATCAAATCTAGTTTCAATGAAATGACTTCCATTTGTCAAATTTCTTAAAAACTCTTTAAGCATTCCTATTTTAAACATATATTTGTACATATTTCCTAAATGGTTGTAAATAGAACTTGTAACTTATCTGGTGCAGAATAGTAATTGATTTTTTTGAGACGTGTAACCCAACTATTCTAAAAAAAAATACTAATTTAGGAAATGTATAAACTGATGGCATCACCACAAGTTCACTTATCACTCTAATGCTATCAGAATTTTAAATACATACATATACATCAAAAATATATATACACATAGGTGAAGACATTAGAACTCCTCCTACTAGACAGATACACATACACAATTACAAATGCACATTACCATCTGATGCCTGCTTAGACATACTAGAATTTTTACACTTATATACATATAGAATTATCTACAGTTTTAATACACATGATACATGACTAACCAATGCAAACTGACCCAAAACAAAATTGAAAATACCAAAGTTGCATCTTTTTCTGTTTTCTCACAATCTCTGATGAAGCTTTAATAAAAGCAAAACACATTAGATTGATACACGTTTCTTACTTGGTCTTTATGCTCTCATCATGTCAAATTCCAATCTGTATTTGATCTGCATTTGATCTTTAACTCATATATATACATATATTTATTTGAAATATATATATATGTGTACACAACATAAATACTAATACTTATCAAAAACTTACGCATATATACTGCTAAATCACATATAAATGATGCATCCATTCATATCAACCTTTGCAGACATATGTGTGTGTGTGTGTGTGTGTGTGTGTGTGTGTGTGTGTGTGTGTGTGTGTGTGTGTGTGTGTGTGTGTGTGTGTGTGTGTGTGTTTTGAACTATAAAAAATAATGAGAAATTAAAAAATTAAGATTTTCAGACACACTGGGTTGTATATTAATATTTTTTTGTTTTAATATTTCAATTAGAATTATATATATAAATGCTTATATATATATATATATATATATATATATATATATATATATATATATATCAGGAGATCCTAAAACTGATACCTCAATTTTTATATTTTAATCATATAGACACAAAATCCTATTTTTTGGGAAATATTTTTATTGCTTTACTCAAATATGCCATTCTTGTTTTGTATGACAGAAAAATGGTTTTGTTTATTCCCTTCTATTTTCTCTTGTACATTTTCTTCATTCACATTTGAGACAGTGTGCTGTAAAAGAAAGACTACTGAAAATTTCAATGGACCAACTAAAAGGAAGCAATGTTGATTGTTGATTGTTGCAGTTAAATTTTGTCCACTACTGGCTGAAATTATCATTTTAAATGAGAAATGAGTTGATCAAAACAAAGTTGACTTTGTATTAATAAACAGAGATAATGAGTTTGACAAAATTGTTTACTTAGCAAAACAAAAAAAAATGTTTCTTTTCTTTCTTTTTTATTAACATTTTATGAGCATTTTGAAATATTATTCTTTATACTTTATCTAAGACAATGTTAATTCTACATAGAAAACTATCTTAATTGATATGAGTGTTTTCTCTGATTTTCAAAGTTAAATGAAATTCTTAATTTTCAGCAGAGAATATTTCTTGAGATTTAAATATACAATAAATACTCAAGTTCAACAAGTTTTATCAGAATTTTTATGCATTTTTCTCAAGTAAAGGAACAATTTTCCAATATTATTTTTTGAGTGACATGATCAGTTTAATGCTATATAAAGCTTACCAAGATATAACAGCCAGATGAAGTTTTAGATGATTTAAATATTTGTGATACATTTTCTTTCACCCCCAAGCAAGGTGATAAAGCCACTAAGATAAAAGGTTTTCCTGAGGGTGAAAATGTTTGAAAAAACATTGCTAAGGATAGAGGACAATAAATGAACAAGATTAAAGGAGATAGATGATGATGACTGACATTGCATTTACATTTTTGAAGATAAAAGTTGGCCGGAAAAGACTTCTGCTAGAAAAAAGAAATGGGAAAGAGGAAATTGTTAGCATAGAACTTATGGTTACGACTAGCATTTTCAACCTGTAATTCTAACAATTTACCTGAATGATAAACTTGTTTTTCCATATTTCTATATAAAGGCAGCTTAAGTTGCATTTCAATTTTTACTTTATTCAAGAAAGTAAAAACAAATCTGAGTCACTTGTCATTTAAATTTATTAGTCTTCATGTTTTTTACAAAAAAATATGAAAGTTTTTATATCAGTGACTATTTGTTCCCAAATCCAAATATGAAATATGATTAAAAGTAACACCTTAATCCTTAGGAAATATCCAGACTATTTTCATATTTTTGTGTCTATGTTTCTTATATCTGTCAATATTATTATGTATTATCCTATATAATTTCTTACTTTTTTCTCTTTGAATTTGTGTCTTCTTCATTCAAATGCTGTATATGTAATGAGGATGTGAATTGTGTCACTTTGAACTAACCAAAGTGATTTTGATAAAATTTACAGTAGGAATGACTCAAGCTTAATTTCTGTTATTTTTACTAATTATTCACCAAATACAAGGCTCATGAGCCACTCAAGATAGAGGGTTACTGACTAATGTTTTTGCACATGAAGAAGTGCAGTTTATGTGGATATTGGTAAGTCCTATTCTTAAGAAGTTGAGATTGTGGTGATCAAGGAAGTATCCTCTTGAGACTCTCTTCGATGATGCAACTGTTCTTGGTAAGAAGCTGTTTGAATGGTACTTCTTTCTTACTAACAGAACATGAAAGGAATGGGGAATGATTCATTCGAATGTACATGGCATGGCAGGTCTTATCTGTAAAGGGCAGAACTGGTGGAACTCAGGAATGTAGTTCATCAGAACATTTGCCATGTAAAAGAGTAGCAAAAGGCTTATGATGCTATATCTGTTGGAAAGTGGTTGTAGATTGGAAAATAATCCATTCCTCACAAGTCTGTGTAGATGCAGCTCTATCCAAGATATGACAGTAGTACTCCTTTTTTGGTCTGATTTGCAGCTACAACAGCTGCTAAATCTTATGCCATGATGGTATTGAGCCCACAAGAGTCACCTTATCATTCCAATTCTCATGGTCTTGGCAGAGCATCAAAATATCCTCCAGTTCCAGCTTAATTTGCTAGGGGTCGCTGTGGACCATATCCTTCTCATGAACTTGTCGCCAGTGGGTCAAACTGATAGATGACTCTGGTAGGGTTGTTGCCAGATAATTCCAGTGAACATGCCACTGAGCAATGGTATGGAACATATTCAGCTGATCGGTCATCCAGTAGATCTCCTCACTGGATACAAAATCGGACCAGTGTAACCCTTTGATGGTTTGGAGGGCATGGATGTGGAGGGCAAAGGACTAAACTAGCTCTATATTGAGTATAGCTGGCTGAATCAGGTACTAACTGGAGCAGTACAAGGAACTGATCAAGTGTTTGTACTCAATCTATAGTTTATTTTGATTATAAAAATATGCATTAATTATATCTGGTTGTGTGCAACATACACATTTAACCATATATGTATGTGTCTCCGTGTATGCATAATCAATTTGTTGAAATAAAAATTATCCAATTCCCATTAAGAATTACATATATTATACTTTGATCTTAATGACAGAATTAATAAAAGGTTTTTAAAGAGCAATTTACTTACTGGTACCTGTTAAGTTTGAGAATTGGCATAACAACTTTTACTCTCTGAAATAAACTTTACCGAAGTCAATTGAAAGTGGTTTGGTAGCACTTTACATATTTTTATCATTTCACTCCAAGCAAGGAAATAATGCCACTAAGATGCAAGGGGTTACTGGGAGTGAAAGAGAATGAGAACACTTTAGGAAAACAAGGAAAGAAGAGATAAACCTCTACTCCTGCTCAAAAGATGGAGTAGGAGTATAAATCAGGTGAGAGGCAAACCTATCTCCTCCTCCTCCTCCTGCTGCTGCTATTTAAATTTCCAGGTTCTTAACAGATTTTATAAAGACTATAAGTAAAAGTTAAGTATTTTTTTCTATATGCAGACATTCCTCCCTTATTGACTTACCTCTTTAATGACCAGATAGAAAATTTCATAAAACAAAAAAGTTTAAATCCAACCAGTCTGTATTGTATGTTATACAAAATCTTTGATTATGTTTGTTTTCTCTTTCTACCAAATAATTTTTTTAAATAAAAGAATAACATGAAAAATAAATAAAAATTGACTCATACTGTATTTACAGCATGCATGAAGCAGTGTATAGAATATAGAACTGTTTTTAAATTTGTTTATTATGATTACTGTTCTGTATAAACATTTAGAAATAAATTAGAAATGTTATAAATCATGCAAAAGTGACATTTAAAAATTTATCTGAAGCTGGTTGGCACAAACCCATTACACGCGTAGCATGCCTGAAATAGCAATCAGGTACAACTTCTCACTTAGGCACCAGCTCATTTAGTAACCAGCCTGTTGGAACAGAATCTTGTTGTTAAGTGTGGAGTGGCTGTATATGAGTTGTTAAATGTAATGTCTTAATAATAATATGAATACCTAATTTGGTTTATATTTTGTTAATAAATGACTTTAAAAACAATTCTTTTGTTCAAAAGTAGGAAATAATTAACTATGGATTGTTTTAAATTGGGTACAAACTGCATAAACTTTTCAAGTGTCAGTAGAATTTAGTCATCCTATAATCTATAAAAACAGTTAATCAGACAAACCAGACAGTCAGCCATGTTATACTGACACTACTGAACATCTGTTGACATCATTTGAGATAAATTAGTTTACAGATGTCTCAGCAGGACAGAAAAAATTCTCCAAAAATGAGAATATCAATGCTTTGTAAAGTGTATGATGAATTTCTCCATTACTGCCTACCTGATATTTCACTGTCCAGAGAGGATAAAATTAAACAGTAAAACTGTCACAAGCATATTTTAAGGAACATGCATGGTTGGAATAAGACACTCAACTGGTCATGGCTCATGGGAGTTGGACAATTACTGTACATGAACAGGATGGATTTTGTTGGCAAATATTCATGCTTTTTTATTTCTATTTTTGTAACACTAATCTTTAAATTTGAATGGAGAACTATTTTTATTAACATTAGGTAATTTCTATAAAGAAAGTTTAATCAAAATAAATATCAAGAAATTTTGATTAAAGGATTTTTCTTCTTTCATTTACTATGTTCCTTTAGGATGTGGGCAGTCATGGCTCTCCACAGCTTCATATCCTTTGTATCCCTTAGCAATATTTTCTTCTTTATTATCCTTCCCACTCTCTGATCTGACATCCATTTACACAAACTCGTTTATATATTATTCACTGTTTCCCCTCTACTCCACTTATCTTCAGTAGGTTCTATGAAGGTCAATTTCCATGAGTTCTTTTGGCTCATTGTGTTTCAGTAATTTAAAATATCTCTTTTTATATATCTTTTTAGTATATATGTCCTTTTTGTTTCCCTTTTCCTCAAAACTTCCTCATTGCTCACATGCTCTGTCCATGCTATTCTCAGCATTCTTCTGTAGAACCACATCTCCATTGCCTCAAGTTTCATCTGTGAGAAAATTGTTCAATGTTCACTGCCATATAGGAGAATTGATATTATATAGCAGTTCAGTACTCTCTTTTTTTTTTGTTTCTTAACACTTTATTTAGCCTCTGAAATGACATCTGATAAAACTACAAGTTATTTCAAAATTTGATTATTCTAATTATGTACCTCTTTGCATGCATACAGATATTGAATCATTAAAGTAACTAACTGTACAGTCTAAAAATACAATAGAAACAGTTAATTTTGTCTTTTTTACAAACTTGTGCATTTACAATGATCAACAGTACTGTTGCTCTTTTTTAGCACATAATCTGTATTTCACAGTTGTTCATTTTTTTTCTTCTGCTTATACTTTCTTCAATTACATAACAATGTATTTGCTTAAAATAATTAAGTGTTTGACTATAATAATAGATTCTCTTTCAACTTCCTATATGCTTTAAGTCTTAAGCAGATAGGCATCATCCACTGATATGGAAATCTTTCAATAGCAGTCAGCAAATATCATCAATTGATGATTTAAAACATTTTCCAGCAATACAGGCTTTTATGATTTGAGTTGAAATGACTAACTGATTCATGAGGATACTATTTACTCAGATTCATGAAGTTTCATCATTTCTTGGGCTACTTGCCTGGAAAAAAAGTTGGAAGAACAAGCCAAAGACAGTGATGTATAAATAGTGACAGTTTATGCATCATGCATGACATACTTCAAGGAGTTATCTTGTTAAAGAGTATTAAATTTAGGAACTTAACATTTGTTTTTTTTATCTCACTTTTTATTTTCATAATCTAAAAATCTTAAAATATTATTCTTATACATTTGCATTGAGACTGAAAATAAGCATAAAACAATCATTTAAAAATTGAATTTCCTCATTTTTTACATACAAACTTTTTCTACCATTTAAAGTTTAAGATTAAGATTTAATCAGGTATTGAAAAGCTCTCTGATCAATAAGAGAACAATGTGAGCAGTTTTCAGCATCCTTACATTTTTTTCTCACTACAATAACAGATGATACAGACCCATTTACTTGCCAAATGAGTTCTGTCCTCACTGGATTTACATGAGCCAATTTAGTAAATGATGGTCAGCAAAGCTGTCTTACAGAACATTTCTGCCATGAAAGTTCAAACTTCACTAGTAGCTCTATAGTTGTAACCTTGTGTCATACTAATCTAAGACTATTAAAAGTTAACGTGTTTTCAGTTTGTATTTAAAATGACTTCATTTTTATTACTAATATTGTTGCTAATAATTCTGATTATTTGAGGTTTGTCAACATTATAAAATGACTTGTTTTAGGATAAAAAGGATTAATCTTATTAATAAAAAAAAGATTTAAGCAAAATTATTTTTCCCACTTGGGGTACTAAATTTGACAAATGTCAATTATGTGATATAAAATAACATATCCTATTGAGTTAAGACTTTTCACTCTATTTGAAATTCTTAACCACAACGTGTTTGGATGTGTTTTACAAAATGACATACATTTTGTGTACAATAATTATTTTTTGTATTAAATAAATATGCAACAGGTTTTAAAAACAAAAGTAAAAGCAGGTCTCTGATACAAATAAGCATCAATTTGTAAATAAAATGAATATACATGATGCTAATAATATATTGTAATTATTTAATGATACTGTTTGAAAATTTTCATCTCTCATACAAATAGGTTTTGTTTATTGCAAAAGTAAATAATGATAAAATATATTCACAAACAAATGTTCAACCAGCCAAAAATTATTTAATGTTATAGTTATAATGGATTAGTGTTCAGTACCAGAGCTAAAGCATTTATTAATGTAAACCTGTTCTGAATATTGCAGTGAAGTGTGAAACTGACAGTTATCATGTAGTGTTGATTCTTATGTTCCCAATGAGAGAGTGTATGCATGTGGACATAGGAATTTATGTTCACTCTTTTCATGTCTATATTATATTTATAAATGTTTTTCTTATCAATGATAACATTTTGTCTTATATAATATTGTTATAATTTTTATTGCTATATTATATAAAAATAAGGATATAAGCAATAAGAAAAATTTTTATAGATATAATATAGACATAGAGTGGTCATAAAATTTCTGTACCCATACACACACTCTCTCTGCCTCCTCCTGACACACATTCTCTCTATATATATATATATATATATATATATATATATATATATATATATATATATATATATATATATATGAATAAAGGTAAATGGGAAATTTAGCCAACTCTTTTTGTCTGATGGATCTTATTATGGTAAGGGTTTTATTTTGTAACAAGTATTTATAAACAAAAGTAAAAATTTCATTAGTTTTTCAAAATTTTTAAATTTAGAAAAACTCAGATATCAGGCTAAGGGAAAAGTTAAGATAAATTATGGAAGATGCTAATAGTAACATAATTTAATGTCTAATAATCAAAAATGAGTAATTTTTTTATAATGCAATTAATATTTATATTATTTTAGTTTTAGATTAATTTATGCATTATATATTTTAAATAATAAAAGACAATGAATTTAACCATTATCTTTTAATTTTTTAACATTTTTATAGTCATGTATGTTGGCTTGGGAAAGAAGTAATTCTTTCAGGAACAGAGATATTTAAAAAAATCCATGGTGCAGATTTCTATTTTGATAGCTTCTGTAAATGGATAGTAAAACATGGAATGGTAGGAAAAATAAATGTGACAAATATTATGTAGAGCTACAAAGGATAGGAAATTGTGAAGACTTATGATTACCCATAATGCAGGACACAATGCATAAAAGAAGCCTTTATGGATTTATTATTCTCATTAAATATTACATAAAATATTTATAGTTAGTAGAGGAAAATAACATTTTGCTATTTCTATATGCTGCAGATTTTGAACTCACATGACATCTTTCTTTTTAAAGAATTTTATTCATTGTGCATCATTCAATCTAATACATTCCCACAAGTTGCCCAGGTTGCAACGAAATGGGTGTTTTTATCAAGTTACCATCTCTAAATAGATTGCCAAAGCACTTCTATTTGCCCATGA
This sequence comes from Acanthosepion pharaonis, assembly GCA_903632075.3. Classification (NCBI taxonomy): domain Eukaryota; kingdom Metazoa; phylum Mollusca; class Cephalopoda; order Sepiida; family Sepiidae; genus Acanthosepion; species Acanthosepion pharaonis. Next base: position 3,709,931 of record CAHIKZ030000001.1, read on the forward strand.
TGTGAGGACTTGTGACATCATGACTATCAATGACTTCTGAACTGTTTATGTCTAGCCAATTTCAGTCACAACCCTTGAGTCAATCTATGGAAGGGTTTACTGGCATTTTGCAGGGTTCCATATATCTATGATCATCTATCCTGTATGATAATATCAAGAAGTCACTTCCTTCACTAACTGACCTTGGTGAGATTTGAACCCAGGCCTCATAGTCATAATGTTAATACTTTAACCATTTGGCCATCATTAAAGCATGGTAAAAATAATGTTATAGTTCTAAGACAGTATTTTTTTTCTTTTAAATTAAATGCAATTTGATTGATGAATGTAAAATTATTTAAATTTGGGTTTGAATGTCTTTGGATTTTTTGCATTATGGAAATAATGATGTAAAATTTAACAATGGGGATTTTTAATGATTTTTTTTTTTAAACAAATTTAGGTTCTATATTTTGGTCTCATAGCTATAATCTTAATTTTGTAAACTTTCTTTAGATTGAAATTATCCTTCTCATAACACTATTCAAACAATACTGGATTCACATATGAATACATACAGGCAAACATACATATACAGACAGAAAACAAACACAGAGACATGACTCTCTTTAAAAGAGTATTATCTGAAAAGCCTTTTTCAATATTTGAATCTTCTTTGTTTTTGTAAATTGAAAAATTAAATATCAATTCCAACAATGGTGTATTTTTGGAAATTTTCCAATTCAATCAAACTAGATCATGTAAAAGCTGAATGTTGAAATGCATTTTGACTGGGGCAATCAAAAAGCTCACTTGTTCTACCTATTAGCACATAATAATAGCAAATTAATACCAACAATGGCATTTCCCTACCATCTTTCCAGTTGATTAACCAATTTTGCAAGTCAATCCTGTCTTTCTTCTGCTAAAGTTCACCTGTGAAAGAAAGAGGAGCTGTAAGGCTGAAATATTGAAAGCAATCAGGAGGAAAATAAGTGGAGAAAATAAAAAGAAATTAAATCTATCACTTCATACTTCAAAAAAGTAGGAAATCGAAGAAATTTGAAGGGAAAGCATTGCTGGCCAATCAGTGCATTCTATTTCCAGTTCTTCATTTCATGATTAATTTTTTGGCCCAATCAGAAATGGAGCCAAGCAAAGGTTTTCTGAATTATGAAATTAATTATCATTATTATCTCGGCCCTTACTTGAGAGAGAGGGAAAAAAACAGATGGCCATTTAGTTCTAATTTTTCTTTCTCTGTTTTTATTATTGTTGTTGTTGTTATTGTTATCAGATCGGAATGGAGGAGAGGGTATTAGGTATGGTACAAAAATGTTGGAATTGGTTTCATGGATTGCAAAGTAATTGAACTGCTTATGAAAAAAAGACTAATTTCTTGGACTCATTTGCTTTGTATTTTAGTACAAGATAAGGATTGGCAAAAAGAAGTTGAAGTCATTTTATATTTGATGTGGACTGTTGTTAACTCACCATTATAATTTGTTTCTTTAGAAGCTGCACTCTCTTAAATTCATGCAGTTATTGGGAGTATAGCTAAATCAGTATAGCAATAAACTGGAGGTTATCTATTACATTTCTTTTTAACTAATGAAAACAACCAGTTCTTAATTATGATTAATGTACACTTAGAAAATATATAGATTTCTTTTGCAGTAGATAATATGATATGGATGCATGAATACATTTCTTCTCACTCCAACTATGGGCTAAATAGTAGGACAGACTGGGTTGTCTAGCCTTGGTTGTAAACTAGTCTAGGGAAAGGAAATCTATGAATTCATACCTGAGGTAGACTGTTTGGCACTTTGAGGTACACTGTGCATCATTCTCTATTATCAGTTCCTTTAAAAAGTATGACTATTTATACATAAGCCTTCATTCCTATAATCAAATTATACATGTGTATACAGTCTAGTGGTTCAGGTATAAAAATATAAACTGTTAGGGCCTTCATATTTTGAGATCAACGAGAGTCTACATTTTATATATATATATATATATATATATATATATATATATGCAAACAAATTTTTTTCACCACAGAATTATGGCTTTGAAAATGACAGAAGGCATTCTTTAAAAGAACTTTTTTCGTCCAACACTTCTTCAGAGATGCACTTATTTATACTGATTGGTTTAGTTTTAGTAACAAAATTTATTTCAACCATGGCTCCTTATTTATCACCCGTATCTACCTTCTCAAGTTTACCAATTTCATCATTGTTGTTCTAAGAAATCTTTCTGAAGAAGTGTTGAACAAAAAGATCCCTTTAAAAGTATGCATTCCATCATTTTCAAATATATATATATATATATATATATATATATATATATATATAGATAGATAGATAGATAGATAGATAGATATTTCTTCACTTTTGTTTTGGATACTACTATACATCCTACACACACACACACACATATATATATATATATATATATATATATATATATATATATATATAGTCATCCACAGACAGACTGTTTCACTGTATCATAGCTCACCAGTGTGGTTAGATCTGGTTACCTCTAGCTAGATCAAAACCTGGCTGAATTGGCATCAGCCAGAGAATCTACCATTAAGTCATTGGTACTTGGAAGGGATGAAGGTGAATCTAAGGCATATTTATTTTTAGATAAACATGTCAGTGACTGTGAGAACTTGATTCATTTTATCAAAGAGTTTTGCATTAGTAGGAGTAATAGTCACTGTTTATAAAATCACATTTTCTCCCCAGAGAGCTCAACCAAAATAATTTTTCAGGAGCATATTGTCATATATATATATATATATATATATATATATACATGTATAAAGTTGTGCTGAAATTTTTTCACTTTTTAAAACCTGATAAAAATGTCCAAATATCGGATTTTTAGTATTAAGGGATTTTTTGTTGAATCAATAGATATTCAGTAGACCCTCATCATATGCTATTAAAAAGAAACAAATATTAATACATTGTCAGAAACAATTATATAAATCATCGATGTTACTTGGTGACCAGTAAAAGTGTCAAGCGTATTAAGAAAGACTAGACATATACTTATTTGCATGAATATGATGTACAAATACATAGATGTGCTTCATGTACCATACTTATACGAATACAAAGTGTCACTTTCTATAGGATTATCTAAAGGCAATAACTTATGTCAGAAATTTTGTGATAAGGAATTATCATTATTGTATATTTTCAGTTTGGATCAACAAGCTTATCACTATATTTTGTCCACTGTACTCTCCAGGCATTTTCATACTCTGTAACCTACTCAGTGTTTTCAACCAAACTCTTATTTCAATTTATTGGGATGGATTGTTCTCTCAGTCTGTTTTCTTTACTTATAGAATAGGATATCTTCTATCAGTTAATTCTCACTAGTCTATCTGCCTTTGTATTGCTTGTCTGATTATATGACTTTTCTACTCTACCCAATCCAAAGATTGAACTTAAAACAGCTGTCAGAGAATTTGTAAAAAAAAGAAACTCAAAGATTCCATAACCTGAATAGAAACACATTATGTTTAAGGATCCAGAATTATACTCTGCTGGAGTATAAGAAACATATGGCTTGGTTAAACATATCTATATTGCAGCTGAATTATGGTGCCATCAATGTCCAGCTCTGGTAGAATGTGACTAATTTGAAATTTTTTTTTTTCAGTTTTATAGGAATGATTTTACACTGCTATTTCTTAAGTCTAAGTTTTTCTTTTCAGTACATGGATTTCTATATATATAATTTTATATCTACATTCCTTCTATAAGGTCTTTAGAGCAGATTAACCCTTAAATGGTGACATTATGCACAGGAGACAGGCATGGAAGAAAGATTTATTTTCCCATAGACATTTTCCCCATTATAGGCATTATTATATCCATGACAGGACAGAATAAAATGGCTGAAAGGAAAAGGAATGACAAACATACATTGTTTTCAGAGAGACTTTTATACTACTAAGACATACACAAAATTATATATACATATATACGCATGTCACACATGGAAAACAAAATATCACATATATCTACACAGCAAAAAAGGAGAAGCATTGCTTAGGACTCCAAACTCAAATGGGCTGGATTCATCCTAGGTGAGGACATATTCCATGAATAGGAAACAGCCAGGTCTTGGGTTTTCCTAAATTGAGGACTGCAAGCTGGAGTTTCTTTCTACATCAGAGAAAGATATATTCCCAAAAGGAAATGGCACCATGTGCTTGTAAGCTGCTGTGAGAGGCAGATTTAGACTCAGCCCAGGTCTCTTGGCACAGGCTAAAAATGCAACTGCACAGTTTGACTGCTGTAAACAAACTAAATTGACAGCTTCTTTGGTCACTGTATGGAGTGATGGCACTAAGCAGTCATAACATGATCTATATGACTTATCTCCACCAATGGGAGACAATTGCTTTTTGTATCCCTACACCATTATATAAGTATATCACTATTTAAGGAATGGATCACTTTTCATATACAGAACAGTAATCTATATTTGCATTCAATTGCATCAAGTCAATTTTCATCATTTTATAATCACCACTTAATTATTTGAGTTTGAGAAAATAGTTTATAATAAGTAAAAAAACACTGTACATCTTCTCAGTAGGTTTATCATAGAAATCACCTTTATATTAGACAGGGTATGAAAAAAAATAGTTTAAAGGAAACTAAAGAAAAAAAATTAGTCTGACCAATTTACTAGGCAAGTCTTAACTTTTCAGCAGCCCATGAGGTCAATTTCAATTTCACTTGCATATGAAATGCTGCACCCGAAGAAATACAGTTATTTTTTTTCTTTCCCCAAACAAAATGTTTGCCTTTTCATATTTTGACATATACACACACCAATCATTGTTGTATATTAGATCCTTTGTTGCCAATATGTTTTATTATAGATTCCTTTTGAAATGTTTTCTATAACACAGACTACAGTAGTTAAAATAAAAAAAATCATTAAAAACACAAATCACAGCAAACCAGAATAAAAGATGTTGACTAAGAGAAAAAAGAAGTGATAGCAATGCAAATAGTCAGACCCACCTACTATCTGCATTGAATATTAAAACAGGCAATTCTATATTTTAATAACTAACATATATATGAAGATATACATGTATCACTAAAGTGTGTGCTACCCAGAGCAGCCCTTGTTGTAATCATATCTTTGACATGGAAGCAAGTGAAATCAATGTAATCCCACCAAAAATTTTCATAAACCATCTTTGGAAAGTCATCCATTTTGGGTTATAATTTAGCCTGTTCATTTTCTATTGTCACTGTTGCTTTATATTCTTGCATGATGTACATTATTTTATCACCACTCACCAGATCCCCAAGTTACGTCCACTAAAATGTAAATTTTCTTTAAGGTGGGCTTCTTTTAAATTATGAGGTAACCATTTTCCAAATTTAGGCACCTTTCCAATTTCTTGCAGATAACAGCGAATTATTGAATCGTTTGAATTTAATTTCTGGTTTCAAGCTAATTCTTCAATATCAACTTTGTAGTCAATTCTTTTGTAGTCAATTTACCAAGGAGGTGAATCCTTGATAACATTATTCAGGGGAGGGCAATCCCATTATACATCACAGTTGGAAAGTATCTGAAAACAACATAGGTTTACCCAAGTGAGTAAAACTGTGTGGACAAAACTATAATGGAAGCTATCAATGGTTGTGCAAACATGAAGTCTCAAGTCATCATGGATGATCACATGATTTCTACTTTAACTGTATTGTTATAGAAATTAGTTTTTAACTAATTTCAATATGGTTTTATTTTTATGGTTTAAGTATCCTATACATTTTCAGTACTAATTTCAGCCCAGTTTTATATTAATTTTTAGGGATTTATTGAACATGGTATTTTCAATGCATTGTCATCTTCTATGTGCCATGTTCATTCAGGAAATGGGTGATCATAGCTCTCCACAGCCTCCTGTCTATAGTTCTTAGTAAATTTTGTTTTTTTGCTATCTTTTCCAACCCCTGTTCTAGCAAACATTTGCACAAACATGTTAGGTAAGTTATTTGCTGCTTTTCCCCTGCCTCTCTTGCCTTTACTACGAGTGTCAAATTATCCAAACCCTCTTTCCTCATCTGAGAAATTTCAACTGTTTCTTTCTGATTCTAAGTATGTGTCCTTTCTTCTTTTCATTAGTTCTAAAATTTTGTTATTGTTCAATCCATGGTATCCTCAGTATCGTTCTGTAGAACAACATTTCTGTTTCTTCAAGTTTCTTCTTCATCTTTGAGGAAATTGTCCATCGTTCACTGCTATATAGGAGGATCAATATTACATAACAATTCAGTACCCTTTTCTTTGTTTCTAATGAAATTTTTCTATTTCTTAATACTTTACTTAGTTTTGGAAGGCATCTTTCGCTATACCAATGTGTCTGTGGATTTCAGTACTGCATTTCCTCTATTAAAACAATTATTTAAATTTTTGTATTTGCTGATTTTGGTATCTTCTTCTTACCACTGATGTTTAGTCCTTTCTTCTCAATTTCCTTTACTACTGTCTATCAGAAGTCCTATAGTTTCCTTTCTGTCTTCTATCAACATTGTGTCTTCTGCATATCTTATGTAAGGAATCCTGGTAAATCTAATTTTCTCTGGATTACCTCAGTTTAAAAGTCGAATAAGTCTGGTGAGAAGATATATCCTTGTCTTAGGCTCCTTTCTATTTTTTGTATTTATTAAACTCTTTTTCTATCTTTATATAAGTAGTTTACTCCCAATTCAAGTTTTGGATTATTCTAATATCCTACTCAAAGAAATCAAGCTTACCTAACAATTCAAACAGCTTTGTGGCATATACGGATTTATTTTTAATTTATTTCTTAATTTTTATTACTTCAAAATAACATTTGAAGTAATAAAAATTTCAGATTAATAAAAAGTCCATTAATTCTTTAGAAATTGCTTTGTTTACATTCCAAATATGAAACTGAACAGATATAGGCTTTCAAGAAATATAATCTGAGTATACAATATGTGCAGGAGGAAAATAGAGCCTTGCTTCTGTGACATTCTTTGTGGCTGAGCAGTAAAACATGCCACATCAAGCAGTGTTTCACTCTACAAAGGTGGACAAAGGTTCACTCCCTACCAGAGCACACATTTTCTTTATTAAAATTTCTCAAATGCACAGACCAATAGATACCTAATACATACAGTTTAAAATAAAATTTAAAAAGTATAAAAATTGGGTGCCTCTTTCAAATATGAGTGTCCACTATAATAATGTTTGAAGTAATAAAAATTAGTATACATTCTTTTGTATTTCTCTTTCTGATATCATTCAAAGAATAAATATTGTCTTCTTTGTTCCATTGTCTTTAACAAAACTATTCTGTTTGTGTCTTATTTTGGGTTTAATTCTGCTACATGCTCTATTCATCTGAATTTGGATAAGGCTGATTGCCTACTTGAGTTTGTATTCATTGGCACCTAGCTTCTTATGCAGTGCTATAAAAATGGATCTACCATTGTCTTCCAGTATATCATCACTATATTTCATATTTTTTTTATGTCTGCAATCTTGTCAATACTGAAATCATCTAAGGCTGCCATCATCTCTATGACAATTTCATCTGGTCCTGCTGCTTTGTTTCTGTTTGACTTTGCCATTTTGCTGATTTCACTTCAGTTTTTAATATTTCTTGTCCTTTGATATTTCTATGTGTTGCATTTTTTTTCTTTCATAATTTACTTTTCTCTTTCTATTAAAATAGCATTTTTTGATAACAAAAATTGTTATCACATAGTGTTTCCATTCCATCAGATTCTCACCCAACTTCACTCACCCTCTCACTCACACTTACACCCATATACATCTCTCTCTCTCTCTCTCTCTCTCTCTATATATATATATATATATATATATATATATATATATTGTCATCCACACACAGACTGTTTTGCTGTATCACAGCTCTTCAGTATGGCTAGATGTCTGATTGCTTCAAGCCAAGATTGAAACCCAACTGATTTGGCATCACTCAGAGATCCTACCCCTATTGTCCGACAGCAGAAAGAAAGGGAAATTTTAACATTTTCTATATGAAGTGGACACTATTGTCAACACCAAGTGGCAACAATCTTTTTCATGCTTGTATGCAAATTTCAGGCCTGAAGATTGTGTTGAAGCATGAAGCAGACTGTTGCCACTTGGTGTTCTATATGTATATAAGAGGACACTGTGGTTGACTTTCATTTTACATACACTCTTTCTGATGTTGAGCAGTTTTGCCCATAAATATAGCATACCTTAAAACTATATATATATATATATATATTTAATAGAATTACTCAAAATTGACTAGAAAGCCTGTTGGTAAGTTACTCCTGATGCTGAATAAGTCATTTGGCATGAGATGAAAAAATGTAAGAGAAACTCACCAAAAAGCTTAATAGGCATTCCCTGTCCATTTTGCTGCAAGCACACACACACACACACACACACACACATATATAAACTAGAAAATCTACTGCGAACAAACTGCTTTTGTGCAAACAGAAAAGTAATTAAACAAGTTCACAAAAATAGAAAATGCTCTAAGACAAGGTTACATTTCCTCACCAGATTAATTCCACTTCAGTTCTTATTTTCATCTGTGAGCAAACTCTAACATTCACTTCTATATAGAGGAGTGTTGACATTAGATAGCATTTAAGCACTGTTTTCTTTGTTTCTAAAGAAATTTTCCTTTTTATTTGTACTTTTTGTAGCCTATGGGCTGCATCTTTCTTTAATCCAATGAGCCTTCAGATTTCTTTGTAACATTTTTTATAGTCTGTACTGGCTTGATTTTGACATCTCTTATTTGTAGCTTGTATCTTGGGCTCTTCTTGTCTACCTTTTCAACAAATGACTGTCATTATTCCCCTTCTAATACAAAATGCTGTAATAATAGCAAAAGAAGCACCAATTGCCTTGATGTAAAAAACTTTCTATGCTGATAAATTGAAATATATTTTTAATATTTATGATCTGAAATTTACTGAAACCTGTTAGAATCTTCTATTTGAATACTAAAAGAACTACTCTATCCTATGAAATGCTAACATATTTCTCAACTTGCTTTCAGATGGCTGCAGGGAAATATATATTTCATTGTAATGATCTGAAATCTTTTGCCTATTAGGCACAAAAACCCATGAAATCATTCACTGTTGATTGAGTCATGTTACATGATTCTATCATGTTACAGAGTGTACAATCCAATAACAATGATATTGTAAGCAGATAACCATAACATTTTGTGCCCAACTCTATTACCTAAAAATTGTTTAAGTTATGAACTCTATCTTGAGATTTATAATCTAACACTGGGAATAAAACTCTGAAAAGCAAAACTATTTTGTCAAAAGTAAATATTTTGCACATTTTAAACTGGAGCATGCTGCTATTATTGCCATGAATACAATGAGACCACAAAAGCCAGCCACCTTGTCCCTCCAGTTGTAATGGTCATGACAGAGCATTGAAACATCCTTTAGCACTAGATTAATCTGCTGGCGGTCCTAGCAGTTGACATCCTTTGAGCAGTTGCATGGCCTGCTGCAAAGTTATCTCCACTTTGCAGATAGTAGGTCAAACAGGTAAGAGACTCTGGTAGAGTAGTCATCAGCTCATCACAGAATGTGACTGAGTCAGTGAACATGGTGCCGAGTTAAGGTGCAGAGGATAATTATTTAATGATGCTTGTGCATCAAATAATAATAATAATCTTTTACTTTTGGATTATTAATTAAAATATTACATCTGACACAAAAATATGTGTCGTATGTCCAGAAGTCGCTTTCTGTCTGCAATCCGTCTAGTCTCGCCGAAGCCTAGAAAAGCAGTGGCCTCCCACGTCCACTCGCCGGGTTTTTAATCGGTAGCGTGGTTCTCTTATGCAAATAAGTCTGCTGCATAAAAATGGCAGTAGGCGCACGCGCGACCGACTCTCAGAGAATGGTTCGACACGTGAGGCAACGAATTCGCTTTGCTCCTGGTAAGTCACTGTCACTCCTATTACACTCCCCCCTGATTGTATGATCACATAAGTGACAGTGAGGGGCTGGTCGTTTCACCCTTGCACTTCTTCGCGGTGGTATAACCTCCCCGGCTGAATCGTCAGATGTGTCCTGGTCTGAATCATATTCCGGGGGATCATTAAGGTTCAAGTCTACTTCTTTCTCGCTTTCAGATGAGGTGTCACTGCTGCTTGCACTGGAGCTTGGTTCTTGCCATTCATTACTCCCTGACGTTGTGTCACCGCCATCATCCATTGGTAACAATGAAGTGAGCGTGAGCGTACATCTCCTCCGTGTCGCGGTATCCCGTCGATGACTACAGACTGCGGACTGTTTATTCCGTGACACGACCTTTCACAAACTTTGGCGTGCAGCGTCCGTGCGGATTTTACCCAAACTGCGTCTCCTTCTTTATACCGAGTCGAAGTCGCCCGGTTGAGCTAGGCACAATGTCAATTCCTTTTATTCGAATTCTGTGCGAATGCAGCAGATTGGCGGCGCAGAAGAGGCAGACACATCATCCCTGGGTGTAATGTTATACCAATACACGGCCTCCATAATAGAGCAGCTCTTTTCGCGCAGCAATCCGTTTGATTGTCCGATGACACCTCTCTACAATACCATTTCCAGATGGTTTATGCAGCGCAAGCACGGTCGGAATCGGACGCCCCATTCTTCCATGAATTGTTTAAATTGCTGACTGCGGAATGCAGTGTCATTATCAGCCAGGATTTCTACCGGGGCACCACGTTCGAAAAAACACCGACTCAATTGCGGATTACGTGTGCAGCGTCTTGCCGAACTAGTGGTCGCCAGATCGAAAACCGTGTGGGGCCGCAATCGATCAGAGTCAAAAAATGGCGACCGTTATAGTGTGTAATGTCCATTCCCAGACGACTCCAAGTTTCACGCACACTGAGCTCTCCCTTCTGCCATCGCACAGAAGCTGGATCTATTGACTGACACTGTTCACAACCCGAACGACCGATCTTACTGCTGCTTTTTCGACATGGCGGGTTGATCCCTACGTGCGAAATATAGTGTCCGTTTAACTCAGGGTGCCCGCTGTGTCGATGAATCTCAGTTAACTGAGCAAGGCTCTGGTTTCCTACAGCAGAAGCACATACTGGTTGAACAGGTTCAAATTCCTTCACATTGTTGAACCACTTCTGGGGAACTCTCGTCAACAAGTCAGCTTTTCGGTTCTGGTCGGATCTAACTAGCGCTATGTCAACGGAAAGTTTATACTCTTTCACAAGAGGCGTTAGAGTTTCAAGTCGCCGCCTTATGAGCATCTCGCTAGCGCCTTGGTGTTCAGCGAGACTTTTCCGTAAGGGCATTAGTCACCCAATGGTACACGCAGAGGGAGTCTGTGTTCACATGTAATACCGTAGCCTGCCATTTTAGCGCGAGGTTGATTCCCTTCAATCCGGCATCCAGTTCAGCCACATTGATATGCTGGGTGTTTTTTATCGGCCGTAGCCAGCATGCGTCCTCGATGATAGCTCCCTTAGCCTCGGCGCCACTCCGACAGCCAGCGAATTCGCGTCCACCCACACGTCTAGCTCCTTCGTATTCACGCACCATTCTCCCTGTGCAGGATCCAGTTGCTGAGCCGGGCAAGGGTGTCCGTTATCATACGTTCCAGGGGAGCATCACAAATGTTGTCGTCCCAGTTCTGCGTTACGGCAGTGGCTCGGCGTTTGATGACGCCTGTCGCCACCGCAGCCATCCACACACGGGGAAGTGTCCCACCAGTCGGCCACACATGGAGAAAATACCTCTCCGTGTCATAGTCATAGGGCCGTCTACCATTCTGCTTCCTCGTCGCCATCGCAGTCGACCCTGTTCCTTCCATACTTCTAGCCCCAGCACTCTAGCTCCGTCTTGTAACTTCTCTGGATCCTTGCTCGTCAGTCCGTGAGAGCTCGAGATGTTTCCTCACAGATTCGCCCGACGCCACATCCTCGTTGATATATATATCATCAGTATATGCAGACGTTGCTCTATTTATAGTTTCATTCTGTGATAACACAGCATTAAGCACAGCTCGCATTATCAGGGGCGCCACATTCAGGCGAACCCCAGCCTGGTCAAACAATATCGCTTCCTTTAAACACAACTGTTTGATATGGCCACAGGGATTTTTCAACACGAATCTGTAGATATGCTTTCCTGAGGTCCAGAATGGACACGTTCGCACCATGCTGTCTCCAGTCTCGCAGTTTTTCTCGCAAACATCCTTGCACCTGTGAATGTTTCAACGTAGGTATTTAGTTCCCTATAGTCCATCACAGGACGCACCTTATGCTTGTTGGTCTGCAGCACGGCCATCAGTGGTATCAGTCCTTAGGCGGGCCAAACTCCTTGTTACTGTACGGCACCAACCAATCATTGTCCATCCATGTTTGTAATTCATGCTCGTACTCCTCTCTCATCTCGGTGGATACTGGATACTCAGAGATCCGATTCTGAAGTTTCCCTGGTGCATGACCTGCCGACCACTTCCAGGCTGCGACCCAAACTCCTGCCGTTCATTGAATTTCGCGACTGAAATCGGCTTCGTTGATACGAATCGCTGCACAGACGGACCGTGGTTTTCAAACTCCACGCTTCCATGCTGCGTGATGCAAACTCCACCGAGTGCCTTAATGGCGTCGATGCCAAGCAACAGGTCGAAATCCAGGGGCTTCCCTCGCATAACCAGCACATCGATTGTAGCAGTATTACCAGTTGCTGTGCAAATTCTGACGGTGCCCCTTCCACAGCAAGCCTGCGTGGCTCGGTTAAGGTAGATACCGCCATACCCTGCTTCGAACAAGACCGACATAAACTCGCGCTCAAGATTGACCATGAGCACCCTGAGTCAAGGAGAGCCGAGCATGGTGTGCCGTCAACACACACAGTAATGATGGGTAGCACCGAGTTTACTTGCTGTTTGGGAGTGGACCGGCGCTGAAGTCTCGTCCCCGCCTCCGTTTCCCGGACAATTTTTGGCCAGATGACCGGTCTTGTTGCATCGATAGCAACGTCGTTAGTTGCCCTTCGCCTCTTCATGCAGTCCCTCGCGAAGTGATTGGGCCCATTACATTCATAGCATGTGACAAGTGGGCCCATGTCTGGGGAAGAACGGGGAATCTGGGAGGGCTGCACCGCAGCGACGACTGGTTCCCTCTCTGCTGTCTCGTCCTTTATGATTGCCCGAGCTCGGGCCAATAGCTCCTCGATAGACATATCATCCGCCCTGGCCGAGGACCGCAGGGAGCCTTTTCACAGGATCAGGAAGCCCCGCACGCTAACACGCATGCCATCGCACTGTCTGGCACTCCTCCAAAAAGGACGGAGAGCTTCCGTAGATCAGCCAAATATACATCTACGGTCTCACCCGGACGTGATATAACGTGCCTCAATTGTTTGTATGCCGTGAATTTATCAGGGGCAAATGCTGTCATCAATGCTCCCTTGATTGAGCCACGTCCGATTTCTCTTCCGTAGATAGTTGCTGGTAAACCGCGAATGCTCCCCTGGTTAAGCAAAGGGGATGACACGATCAAGCCGCTTCACTCCCGATAGGTCGCACACCAATTCAATTTCTCGAGCCATTCAACCACAGATCCAGTCCCGTCAAACTCGGGGAATTATCTTTAAATCAAACCGGCCGTCCATGTTCGAAATAGCTTGTCGTATGTCCAGAAGTCGCTTTCTGTCTGCAATCCGTCTCGTCTCGCCGAAGCCTAGAAAAGCAGTGGCCTCACGTCCACTCGCCGGGTTTTTTAATCGGTAGCGTGGTTCTCTTATGCAAATAAGTCTGCTGCATAAAAATGGCAGTAGCGACGCACGACCGACTCTCAGAGAATGGTTCGAAACCGCGAGGCAACGAATTCGCTTTGCTCCTGGTAAGTCACTGTCACTCCTATTACAATATGATTCATCAATTTAATTTAATGAGCAAGAATGATGATCAGAATCCCTTTTTTGAGACAAATCAAATTTTTAAACAATTTAATTTAATGTATATTAGTTTCCACTATTCAGGTGCATAATTTTACACCTTATTTTAAATTGGTTGGGTAGAAATAGATTTGACCTCATTGTCCTTGACTCTCCATCTGAACTCAACTGCCAAAAACCAACATCTGAGCAGGATTATTACTGTCATTATTCCAGCTTATTGGGCCATAAAAATGGATTTCATTATCATAGGATGGGGACACCATCATACATTCTATACACTTCCCTAAACATCATTAAGAAAACCTAAAGTCTCATAAACAAGAAGAATAAAATTATGAACAATATTTGTGGGATTAATTGATGTGTTTGTAACTGATGGTTATTCAAAGACATCGATTTAGAAGGGTTTTCTGTGACAGTTACCAGCCCTCCCACATCTGTGACAAGCAAATAGAGTAACCCTCTGACCTATGTTAATGATGTCTTAAAGTGAAGAGCAATGTGCACATTGCTGACTTAAACCTTTAAACCAGAGGCTTATAATCCATGATCCAACTAGGTGGGATGTTAGCAGTAGGGTCACATGCCCATAAGGAATCTGTTGAAATATCATACTCAGATGCTCAATCTAGCTATGAATATTTAATAATATAAAATATAATGATAAATGGTTTAGTTGTAGGTTCAAGTTCCATTACAGGTTTTATAATTATTAGGTTTTAGATTTGTCTCAAAAAAGTGATTCTGATCATCATTCTTGCTCATATTGATGTGAAATTTATGATTATAAAAGTCTGAGTGCCAGCAAGAATAATCCTCTGAATAATATTTCCATTACTTCTTTGCCTGCAATTTCTTGAAATATACAAAGATGACTATTATTCAAATAAAAGTCTATATACTTTAACCACATTAGCATACTTTTAAATAAGTATATTTGATGGTCATGTTGCCAAGAAGTTAGAATGTTAGCACTCTAGCCATTCAAATCTCCCCATGGTCACTTTGTCAAGGAGGTGGAATCTTGATGTTGGCCTGAGGAGGTAATCCTAATAGGCGACACCATTGGGAAGTGCTTGAAAAACCATGTCACTGGTTGACTGGAACCTTGCGAGTGAAATTGGGTAAATTAAGTTGTTTGGAATCCATAGAAGTTTGTGCAAGAATGAAGTCACAAGTCATTGGGGCTGAGGGTTTGCACTGGTTCAGTGTTTACTGCACTTGTTCATCAAGTGATCACACCAGCTTTCATACTCTTTCCCAGAAGCATAGTTGCAGTATAAATGACAAATTAACTGAATGAATATTGAAGAAATACAACTATGTTTCGAGTAGGTATATGCAACAGAGGGATTGCCTAACCACCCTAATGAACAATATACCCAGTAATGATCAGCTAGTCATTATCATTAGTCTATATCTATAAATATTAACATTAGTTAAACCAAGACTTTATTGCTACATATACATACATACCTATATATATATATATATATATATATATATATATATATATAGGTATAAATGGGGATAACAAATAATTTGTTATTAATAACTGTATAGATATGCATTAGCATGAATATACAGTTAAGCAAATAAATATTTACTTAATTTAAATTGGAAGCAAAACAGTACTCAATGTGGTTAGATAGAGCTAAGTAGTATGTATTAATAAATATACATATGCCTACAGTCGAAGTGCAACTTAAAGTTTAAAAACCTAAAGTTTTGTGGTTCTACCAATTTATCAGGCATTAACTATTACCATTAAGTTATACTTTAAACATAGGTATGTGTATATTTATTAACATAACCTGTTTAATTCAGTGAAAAAGTTGTCTGTTTCATTTTTTATTGCTTTTTCCCATTTTCATATAACTTGTTTCATATCCACATAAAAATTGGGAATAAACTGTCCAAACTTTGTGTTTTGTTCAAAGTTTGTGCCTTGGTTGGTAACATCCTGAAGAGACACTGCATGCAAAGTAAGAATATGTTTAAATTTAGTGTTCATTATATATGTGGCATTGTAACAGAAAAATAGACTAAAAATACACTCAAAATCCAAATGGTTTTTGAATGGCTCATTGAATCAAAACATGTATTTTGTTGTAGGTAAACAAGTAAAGTTAATTAAAATGACAAAATACTTATGGTTTTTAACAAAGCAGTCACACATGCAAGTGTGTGTACATGTGGGATTATACATACATTTGTTTTTTTTTGTTAATGCCATGTCTTGTAGTACATAGACCCCCAAAGCTCTAAACAGATTGATTTTTTATTATATGTGAAATGTTGTAACTTCTTGGGAATGATAGTGAAATAGTTTCATATTATGTTCTCCACAATTTTGAACTCAAAGTTGTCCTTCTCATAGATTTGCAGCCAACCAGGTCTAGAGAAACCAGTCTGCCCTGCTATTTCACCCATAGCTGGAGGGAGAAGAGATGTATTCATGTCTTTCACTATGGAATTTGTGCAAAATAAACACCACAGCCTATGCCAGAATTTGAACTCAGCTTGCCAATTCCACATTGATATCCATTATGCTACTTGTACATCCTTAGACATGAATATTTTTATGAATGACATGTCATTTGCAGACATTAAATCCTGGTTCTCCACAGCTTCTTCATTATCTGTAAATTGCCAAACATTCCTGGAAATGATAACAGAATGGCTTCCCATTGCCTTCATCATGGTTTTGAAGTCGCTGTTTTAGACAAACTGCATCCTAAGCCAAGAGAGTCTCTTATATAACTAAAAATATTAGAGCTAGAATATATGGATTCATGCCTTTACCAAGGGTATCCATGTGAAAGTGAATGCAACAGAATTGGCTGGAATTTGAACACAGAGTTCACTTTTTGAAATGATTTTCATTACACTACCAGCACATCCCAAATTTGCTATTACACAACTTGAATAGATATCTACTGATATAAAATGAGTTCTCCTTCATTTGTAGCCAGCCAAGGCTAGGGAGCCCAGTTTACCCTGTTGTTTAACTCATAGCTGGAAGGAGAAGAGATAGAGTTCTGCTTTATCCAAGGGCATTCATGCAAAAGTGAATACAACTGACTTGGCTTGAATTTGAATCCAGCACCCCAATTTTTCTTTCTGTCCTGATACCTGTTACCCACTACCAACACATCTATGGATATACATGTTTAAAATGTATCTTCAGTTTTTGAGTTCTTTTTTATGCCTCATCAAAAAAGTATTCAAGAGACTTTTTTCCCCTATTTGTGCTATTTTAAATGACAGCTTTCAGCTTTTTTAAGATACCAACATATGTCAAATAAGTGTACATATTTTAAGATATCCATTGATGGATGTGTATAGGAATGTGAGAGAGGGGGAAGAAAGAAGTGAATTCTTTTTTATGCTTTTTTGTACATCCCCAGGTAAACAAGCTTAGATTACAAAGCCTTGACTAGAATATGAAATAAGTATATGAACAGTTAATCCATAGCTAACATGATCATTAATATGATGAGGATTAACAGGGCCATGGTTAATCCTTCTTTGGTTATTAGCCAAATGCATTTGACAATCTTTGTGTATTAACCTTATTTCAGGACCCCAGCTATGGCTAAATCTCTATCCTCCAACCTCTTCCCACTCACTGCTCTGCCGCTACTTCCACTGAAAGTTCTCAACCAAACTACATTCCCTGGTCCCACTGAGTCAAACCTTCACAGCAAGAACACACCATGTCACTTACATAGTAGCAATCCACTTGCATTCCCTCTGCATTCCATCGGTGAGAAGTAATTTCCCCTCAAGCAGCTTCTTCACGTGAACCATTGCCCTGTGGAACCGATTCCCAACAGGATATTTATCTGATCACTACAATCTGAAATTGTTAACAGTTATCTTCCACTCCTAAACACACAAATGGCCTCCTAATGTAACCCTCTACCTTGAAGAGGAACACAATAAACTGTCAACTGTGTATTACCTTGTATGTTACAATTGTATTGAATGTCTAATGCATTTATCAGCATTTGAAAATGCGTGATACTCTAAAATATGTAAGTAATATAACTGCTTAACAACCTTTTATTTTCATGCAACTATAGCAAAAGTAAAATGAATGCTGAATTTGTTGTTGTAATATCAATAAATATGAAAGTCTAAAATATTGATATTTTAAGTAAATGTTGACCTTTACTGCGATAAATTTCTTGCAGTGTTGTTTTCATATTTAAAGCTAGTTTTATTTTAAATATATACTAGTGTTTACCCAATAAAAGACCCATAAGTCACTCACAGTAAAGAGTTTCTGTGGAGATGTTGAATGAGTGTAAGAAAGAGCAAGAAGTGAAATTTATGAAAGATGACAGTTAACTCTTGCCTTGAAGAGGTCAAGATTGCAGTGATTTGAAGAGAGCCACTCAAGGTAGAGGGTTACTCTATAGTGTTGTATAAGCATAAGAAAAGGCAAAAAGGGAAGTTTATGGGGCTATGCATGAAAGATAATGGTTAAACATAAACTTGAAGAGGTCAAGATGGTACTGATTGTAAAAACATCCTGCTAGGAGTCTGTTCCACAAAGCAGAAGTTATTGGGAAGAAGCTGTCTAAATAAAACTTACTTCTTACTATAGGAATATTGAGGGAATGGGGATAATTAACACTTGGGTACATGGCATGGTGGATCCCGGTTGTACAGGTCAGGTGTGGTGGGATAAGGAATAAGCTTATCAGAACACAGGCCATTAAAACAGCAACAAAGCAGTGAGGGTTGCCAATGTTTTGTCTGTTTAAATTAATTTTTTTTTAAATTACTTTTCATAAATCAAAAATATTCTAATTTTGTAGATAGCATTAAAGCTATGCATTAATTTTCTTTCTTTGTTAAAGATAGATAAAATTTAAAGTTTAAAAAATTCTTAGTCAAATAATCATTTGAGTCTGTGTCAAATGATATTAATAAAATTTATCTATTTTCAATAATTTGTGTTGCAACATTCCAGTAAGTTAATAACTTTCTTCTGATCTTACTAAATGTCATGAAATTAATTGGAAATATCCAAAACTAATTGAAAATGAATGACATATGTCTATATAATTTTGGCTAAATTTGAAAAAATAATATTCTAAACAGGATATACCATAAAATAACATGAAAAATAGTATCATAAAACATATACCATGAAAAATGAAATCCAAGATACATCCATTATTTTTTTAGCATTGCCTGCATTAATATGTAGCTTTATATATATATATATATATATATATATATATATATATATATATATATGAGTGTGTGTGCACACGTGCATGTGACATTATTTCAAATCTAGCATCGCCAGACATATTTTTTTCAGTAAATGTCTTTCTAGATTGGGGTTTTCCAAATAGGTTAATATTGTCTCCTGGAGGTCAGTAAATGCCTAGTAAGTCAAAATCGGGTCAATAAATAAACTCATCAGTTTCTAACCAAATATCTTTTGCTAATGCTTTACACAACATATCTTTCCCATTAATGATGTCAAACAATTCAATAAAAAGTCATATTCATTGATTTTTAATGTGTTTATTCTTCTTCTATTTCTGTGTGCCATGTCCCTTCAGGACGTTGGCAGTCATGGCTCTCCACAATTTTTTGTCCTTTTTAGCACTTACTACATTTTATGTTTTTGTTATCTCTCTTAAACCTTTTTCTGCCATCCATTTACTCAAGTTCACTGGGTAGGTTATGCATTGTTTACATTTATCCCTCTTGCCTTCAATCTGTTCTGTGCGTATCAAATTTTCTGAGTCATCTTTCCTCATTATGTGTCCTAGAAATTTCAACTATAACTTCCTGATGTTAAGTATAAGTATCCTTTTTCTCTAAAACTTCATTGTTGCTCACTTTCTCAGTTCAGGGTATTATCAGCATCCTTCTGTAAAACCACATTTATGTTGCTTCAAGACACTTCTTCATCTGTTGGGGAGATTGTCCAGAATTCACCCTTATAATCACTTGAGGTTGTGTCAAATATTAATAATATTATCATTATCATTATTATTATTATTATTTAAAACAAATATTTTTAACCTGGATTTTTTCATAATCACATGCCAGTTAGCCAATAACCTAGAGCAAACGAAGGATGTAATTTTTTTGTTGTCTCCGCATAATTAAATAAAAGACAACTATTAACAAAAAAATGGGCAAAACTCTTCCCAGGATATGGGCTATGCTTGTTAGAACTACTTTTTTTATATTATGGAGAGATGCTGCACCAGAGATTTTGTTGACTTGCTGTTAAGTTCCTTTCTTTATCAGACCCAAAGCTCCAACCACAACTGGTACAGTTTTAGTTTTTAAGTACCACATACTATTATTATTCAAACAATGGAAAAAGAAAATGGAAAAGAATTAACAAAGACATAAAGCTAAAATTAATTTTATCGAGAAACAATAATAAAGGAAATGGGCAAAGGTACTATTAATATTATTTTTGGAATTGCCAATGAAGGATCAAAGATTCCATAAAAGAGTCAATCATCTAAATTAACAAATACATTCATAAACATATTGACATTAGATTTATTTAAAAATATATACAAATTTTTGATACTCTTTTGCTGATCATTTTTCCATTTTAAATAAATTTCTATGAAGATTTCTAAATAAGATCATCATCTTCTATATTCTATGTCTCTTCAGGATGTGGGCAATCATAGATCTCCACAACTTCCTATAATTTATAGCTCTTAACAATGTTTCTCTTTTTACTATCCTTTCCTATTCCTCCTCTGCCATCAATTTACCCAAGCTTATTAGGTAGCTTACTCTATATATATAGCAAGTAAGTTAAAGAGTTATATACATATTCTACAGATCAAAAGTTTGATGCCACACCTGGTAATTATTTAAATAGGCCTGAAAAGTAGTTGTTTTGTACTTGAAATGATAGAAAATTATTATAAATGTTTAAAAAAATGTTGGACATAAGTTTTTTATTAGAAATTTTATTATGACAAAAAAAAGCATTTTATGATTAAATTTTGCTTTCATCAAAATTTCCTTGATTACTGCAGCACAAATTTTTGGCATTTGTTGCAAAAGTTCCATTCTTTTTTCATTGACTCTAGGAGGTCTTTTTCATTTTTTGGATTGAAAAGTTTCACTCTTCTGTCAAGTTCATTGCATGCTAATTCTGGGGGTAGCTTCAAACTTTTGAACTGTAGTGTATATCCTAATGTAGATGCATATATACAAATGTACATCAGTTTGAGAACAGTCTATATGTTTTATATCCTTATGAGTCAATGAATCCATTGAGAATTCAAATCCTGTTCAGACACATATCTTGCTGCTTAACCATCAAAATTGATAAGAATCAATTTCTTTTGTTTATTTATCCATAAAAAAGACTCAAGTTGGATAATGGCATCACATTCTCTGATTTATTAGAATTGATCAGGTTTAACATTACAGATCTGTTTATTAAGAATATATGAACTATAAACCCCACAAAAAATGTTTCCCTGAACATCAGTTGAAGATATAGATTTCAAATCTTATCAATGCTGATTTGAATACATTTATATAAGTTCTCCATCTGATTAGGACATCATATCTCCAATAAGATAAATGCATTAAGCATATGCATCTGCCATAATATAGCCAGTTTATCACATTTTATTACATGTTATCTTTGCATCTATCTCAGGCTTGGAGACTATGTTGAAGCATGAGACAGACTGTCGCCACTCAGTGTTCATCTCAGTGTCTACTTTGAATATATATATATATATATATATATATATATATATATATATATATATTTTTAGAATAACTAGACAGAAAGAGAGGGATATATATATATATATATATATATATATATATATATATATATATATATATATATATATATATGGTGGTTTTCTCCATTGAAAGCAAGATATTATGGGCCTAGCTTCAGTATTTGCATGAAATGAAAATTTAGGAATATAACCTAACAGGGATTACCTTAACCTGATCAGAGTCAATGTCATATAGGATAAATGTCATGCTAAGCTGTGAATAAAGATAGAAATTTATGGCTGCAGTTTGAATGGCTCTGATGCAAAGATTGTTCTTATAAGAGTGAATTACTACTGCTACTAAAACATTTGGGAATTTCTTTCCTTACACTCTTTGCACAAATAAACTAATGATTTGTTGATAATGAGACCAATAGACATCCTATACATGATGACAAATAGATAAAAATATTATCATATATATATATATATATATATATATATATATATGAAGAAAAATATACGAAAAAACAAACAAAAATCCTAATATGCGATTATGCTGTTTTAATGTTTAATGTCAACATCGGACGTTTTAGTCTAATAGACCATCTTCAGGACATATTCATAAAACATAATTAACATAGACCATATACAATTCAACATGAAAAAGACCATGGACATAAAAGCAATACCAATCCAAACAGATAACTGAAATCTTTTATAAGATCAGCGTTCCATTTAAATATGATCACGTTGTCGTCACGTGGGTGATGTTGTGAAAACGTATCCCTAAAATTTGAGTATTTTGAATGAAAAACGAAAAGAATTTTATTTTGATCTAAAACTTATATGTATGTTTGTCGAGCATTAATCTTGCTAGAAAAGTTAAGTTTTAGATCAAAATAAAATTCTTTTCAGTTTTCTGTTTGGATCTATATCCATATATTTGCTTACATATATATATATATATATATGCAAGGATTGTGCTTGCTAGCTACCGAAGAGATAGAACTGAGAAGGGAGGAATATGACAGAGGAATGAAATACTCAGAAAGAAGGAACAACTGGCTGCGATTCTGTAATGCCAAATTTATCGTACTGAAAGTTTGCTAGTGATCCTTTGAGAAGTTTTTAAAAAAATAATGGTCATCTTAGTTCTTATGCCTAAGTTAGATTTTACCTGCTTTGAAGCATCTCTTTACAGATATTCAGACAGTTAATGTCTCTTTTGCTTTATCCTTCCTTTTTAAAAGAATCTTCCGTTCAACTATTGATCTATTTGAACTTTGGCAAATCAAATGCATATTGCAAAGATACACTAACCAGACATGATGTATATCAGTGCATAGCACTTGAACTAAAATATTTAGCTTTTCCTAATAAGGTTGACTTTCTTAAGTGCTTCATGTATGCCTGTAACAGATATGAACATATATTTTGAAGAGTTCTTAAAGTTTGCATATTTCAAAATGGGTATCAATTATTTTAATATTGAGATAAATGTTGATCCATTTTATTTGGCATTGTCTAATGACTGTCTAAGCATGAGTCAGCCTTTCTTGAAATTCGGAAACAAAATATTATGATTTCTACATTACCAAATATATCATTATTTTAACCTAGCTTCATATATTGAAGATGCATTTTAAATAAACTTTCATAGAATTGATAGTTTTATTGGAGACATGCAAAAGTTACAGCACTCATTTTTGATAACTAAAAATTGAATACAGAGTTGAAAACCTTTTTTTAGTGTAAAATTTATATATAACTAATATATGCCAACAAAATCAATTGTAAAAATGGAAATTCTTTTTAGAATTACATCTGGGGGGGGGCATTTGACCCCAAGCAAGGCGGGAAGCCACTAGGACGGAAGGGGTTACAGAAAATTTAGAGCAAGATCAGGTAGGAGTGATAGAAGAAAGGATGAGGGTAGTGGATAGATCAAGGCAACTGGAGATGTCAATTGACATTACACTTGAATAGCTGAAGATTATAGCTCACAGGGAAACAGGAAAAGGGAAGGGAGTTCCACAGGCGAGAGGTGCGAGACATGAAGCTATTAGAGTAGAAGAGACGGCTACATTTAGGAGTATTGCTGCCATATATGGTCTGGTGCCCCTTCTGTTTGCCTCGGGGTTCTTGATAGGCTCCAGAGGCGGATATGCAATGTGGTTGGCCCTGCCCTGGCATCTCGTCTATAGTCACTTTCTCACAGACGCGCCGTCACCTCCCTCTGTCTGTTCTACAAATACTTTCATGGAAATTGCTCCGAAGAGCTGCCTTCGCTGGTTCCCAGACATCATGAGTTCCAGCGCTTTACGAGGCTGGCATCCCACTCTCACCCCTTCACTGTCGAAACTCCTAAATGTAGCCGTCTCTTGTAAGGAAAAATTCAGCATTCATTGACCAAACAGCCAGTGTTGTTTTCAGTTGAAATTTATAAAATTTTTGTATTAAAAGAATTTTTCAGGAAAACAGATTTCTCAAGTTCACTAGCTGTTATTGCTCTTTCAAGTATTGATGGGGGTATCCTTCCTAAACTTTTGTTTAAAGTAGTAAGGAATGTCAACATCCTGGTTATGTCATTATTTCCTTTTCAATTTACTATCCTGTGTTATCCATTTTAGTTGTTGCTGTTATTAAAACTCCTTAAGTGATGCAGTTTCTGTTGTTTGGTATTGTTCTTTGTGATTCTGTAATGCCAGTTGATGAGGTTCAAAGAAGGACAGTCCTTCATTCACTTGAAGCCATTTTTAATCACTGGTCTGAGAAAGTCGTATATAGCTAATAGTTTAGTTATTTCTGAATTAGTTACATGACATGCATGACATCTATATTAAAGTCTCAATCTGATAAGGATATTTAAGAAGGTTTTGTAGCAAATTGTACTGTTAGGAAAAACTACCCCTAGTGCAATGTATTCTGTGTCAAATTTCTTTATCTCCCATACTAAATTTGTTATACTATTATATGTATTCCAAT
The DNA here is from genome assembly GCA_903632075.3 of Acanthosepion pharaonis. Classification (NCBI taxonomy): domain Eukaryota; kingdom Metazoa; phylum Mollusca; class Cephalopoda; order Sepiida; family Sepiidae; genus Acanthosepion; species Acanthosepion pharaonis. Next base: position 3,734,664 of record CAHIKZ030000001.1, read on the forward strand.
ATCTCATCTTGATTATGCCTACAATGAGATTCATAATTTAAAACCTTGTTTTTATTTTGAATAACATGCCTTACCTTAACAGACAAAGCACCAATCAGACAAAATTTATATTTGTGTAACCAATCAAATGGGTTGTTTTGAACCACCGCCCAGGAGAAAGAGAAGATGGCTTTTCTCACTGTTAATCACCTTCAAATGTTCTTGTCATGAGTACATAATTATGACATATCTGAACAGCCTGCAAATGTGATGTTATGAAAGTCTCCTCCAATAGATAGCAATTTCATGCTCAAGTAACAAGGCCAGATCCAGATACAAGTGGTAAGCATATACTTACATTATAGAGTTAGAATTTGGTATTAGGAATTTACTGTATTGACTTATAAAACAATTTTTTTTATAAAATGTTGTAAAAGTATTTTGGGGACAAAAAAAATTGGGGTATGTCAGATAGTCACAACCTCTACTATCAAATCAAAGAATAAACTATCAATGCACCTCTCATTTATATATATATATATATATATATATATATATATATATATATATATATATATATATATATATATATATACACACATACATATATATATATATATATATATATATATATATGGTTTATTTTTCTTGGTGATTTATACCTAACTGATTTTGTGATAATGTAACATTTATAATAATTTTTGTAAACTATTTTTTTATGTATTCGTTTGGTTAGAATGCAAGCATTTGTAGTCAATGTAGAAACAAAAATGTACAGATTTCATATAATGAACTATAGTCTTCCTCCCATCACTTTCTCTCTCTCTCTCTCTCTCTCTCTCTCTCTCTCTCTCTCTCTCTCTCTTTTCTCTCTTGCTCTCACTTTCTCTTTCTATCTACTTCCTTCTCTCTCTCTCCCACAATCCCTTTCTCACTCTCTTTGTCTCACTTTCCCTCTCTCTTTCTCTCATACTCCTTTTTTCCTCCCCTTCTTTCTCTCTTTTCCTATCTCTCTTTCTTGTTCTCTTTCTCACTCTATTTTTCTCATTTTCCTTCTCTCCCTCTTTTTCTTGCTCTGTTTCTCTCCCACTCCCTCTGCAGGATGTGTTTAAAAATGAAGTTAGAAGAAATGGTTGCATTAAAAGGGTCTTTATCTCTGTTCAAATATCAATCTCTTTCTTTTAACTGCAATTCATAGATGGTATTGGTAAAATTGTACATTAAAATGATTATAGAATCTTAAGAAGATAATGCATAAAAAGGCTGATGAATATCAATTTACACAAGAGTTGATGATTATTCCAAGCACAAATAATGGCTTTACATCAGAGTATATATTAATTACTATTACATGCTTTTGTTATTTACTATTATAATATATAGTGTAGATTCAAAAACAGAATATATTTCTTGTGTTAGATTGTTCTCTGAGCCATTCAGTTAACAGAAGAATTCATGTTATAATATTCTTTCACAACTTTAAATATAACTAAATTTTAAATTCTAGAAAAATTAAGTAAGATGTATCAATTGTATTACATTGTGTTTAAAGTTTAAAATGCACTTTATATTCATAAATTTTCTTATATCAGAAAATATTTTTAAAAAAACTAACATTTATATATTCACTCATATCATTTATTAAGGAGAAATATTTCAGTGACTTGTTTTAATGTCAGCATTCAACAATCTTCCATATTATAATTTTTTAATTGCTGTTAAAACATTTTGCTTCCATTGGATGGTTCAGTGGTCTCTTCTTACTTTGAGCCTAACATAGTTTGGTAATAGCCTACCGATTCCAATAATAATGTTCTCCTTGTCTTTTGTATGCAGTCCCAGTGGTTTGGCACTCTCGGGCGGCGGTGGGATTTCCCGGACTCTCCCGATGTTTTACCTCCCGCCACCACAGTCGTTGCATTGGCTATCCGTTCCCGCCTCTGATCTGTGACGTGGTCTTTGCTCCTGCTGTCGCTCCCTGCTTTTGTAACCGATCTTCATCCTTGCTAAAACCTCACTCCAACCCTCTGACCATTGCCCACTTGTGTAGATCCCAGTCTATACAAAAAAAAAAAGAAATAAAGACAAAAAAAAAGGAAAAACACACCCAATCTTCCCTGCCTCTATCCACCCATTCCACCACTTGGAGTTTGATTCCCAAACCCTCTCCAAAAAAAATTTATATATATTATTATCTTTATTAATTTTTTTTAAAATTTAATCAAAAGAAAAAAAATCTACTTAAATTTTCTTTTAATTAAGAACAGCCCACAATCATTAACGTAAAATTTAAGTACCTTAGATTTATGTATAATCAACAACTAAATCTTAATTTAACATAAAAATGTACTTATTTCTTTCTAAATAATGCAAACTTTAAAATTATTTTCTATGCCTAAATATTTGTTTAATAAATTTACTTAAATCTTTTTCTAAACCTTCTGGTGTTTCTATATATATATATATATATATATATATATATATATATATATATATATATATATATATATATATATATATATATATATATATATGTATTTAAACATACACATATAAGTGTACATATGCTTCTACCTGCCAAAAGACAATATTTATTATACTATTCAGAAATAAATCTTAATAATTTTTTATTTATACCAATGTAAATAAATATGCATTTATATGTGGGTGACAGTTTCTTATATGTATACGTGTGGGTATGTAAGAGCAACAGGTATAGATATATGAAATAAAAATATTATCTGCTAACATGTAAGTGCATATTTATATTTTTTTTCTGAAACTTAAAGCAAATACTTGCTATATCATTCAATTAAGGCAAACAAAGCTAAAGTGCTTCCTTTATAAAATTTAAATTCAAAATATTTCATTGTATCATTTTTAAATGCTTAATATGACAGAAACTTTAAAAAAAAAAATGCTTTTGCGCCTGCTTATAAACTTGCCTTGACACTTCTTTCCTAACTAATCCTTTTAAATTCAATATATATTCCAAAAAACCGTATCGAGTGAGAAACGAGATCAGTTAATTGGCCAACAATGATATAACTGGAGAATTTCAGAAAGTAATTCAGAATAATACTAAATAAACAATTAAGCTTCTCAAAGAATTACATTAAACAAAAAGTATATGTCCTCCTGACCATTTTTTTTAACCATGTTTTACCACAGCTCTGGAGCCGGCTCAGATCGCGGGAGCGACCTCACTTCGGCCACATCTTTGGCAGCTTCACGGAACGCCTCGCTCCGTCACCAACAACAGCAACACCCCTCATCGATAGGGATTCGCAAGAGGGACGCCTCATTGTCAGCAAATACGTCTGCATCCGATCACCATCACCACTTTCCGCATCACCATCCGCATCATCATCATCACCAGCACCCTCCACCACTATTGTCTTCGACTACCACCACGTCCACGAGGGATCCGGCCTCTGCCACTTCAGGATCGGTACGCAAACATAGTGGTCGATCTGAAGTGAAAATAGCACCTAATCCTATCGTGTCCAGTGGTGGTGGTGGTGGTTCCATCCAGTTGGCTGCTTCTCCAGCGGTTGTGCAACCTACAGGTAGCATCATTGCCGGAGGCAACAACAATCTCCCCTTACAGGGAGGAGGCGGAGGGGGTGGCAGTGGTGGTATTGGGGGTGGTAGTGTGGTTGGTGTTGGAGTAGGAGACATGTCGTCGGCCCTGCAACGACCTTTCTATGCAGCCTCGTCAATCGGGAGCCCTCCTGACCCCGCTTCAATCTTGCGGAGTAGAGAAGTCTCCAAGAGGGTTATTCTAAATGTAGGCGGGGTAAAACACGAGGTGCTGTGGCGCACCCTGGACCGTATGCCTCACACTCGGCTAGGAAAACTGAAGGACTGCAACACACACGATGCAATTGTTGACCTATGCGACGATTATAGCTTGGCTGAAAACGAATACTTCTTTGACAGACATCCACGATCATTTGCTTCCATCCTCAATTTTTACCGCACTGGAAAACTTCACTTGGTGGAGGAAATGTGCGTGTTGGCATTCAGTGAGGATTTGGAGTATTGGGGTGTGGATGAACTCTACCTGGAGTCGTGCTGCCAGCACAAGTATCATCAGAAAAAAGAACATGTGTTTGAAGAAATACGCAAGGAGGCAGAGAGCCTCCGAAAGGGAGAGGATGAGGACTTTGGGACCGGCTCGTTCGCCAAATGGCGACAACGAGTATGGGACCTTCTTGAAAAACCGACTACGTCCATGGCTGCGAGGGTGAGTAGGGAAAGGCTTATCTTTTATTATTATTATTATTGTTATTATTATTATTACTATTATTAGTATTATTATTATTATTGCAGGATGCATTTTTTCTTTTTAAATTGTAATATTTTTTAACCTGCATTTTCAGCATTAACTTGCAATTGACCAACCAAACAACAAAGCAAGTTGATCTCTTTACTATTTAATGTGCTTAAATTTGATTTGATAAAACAGATAATCTTTCTGTTGATATTTAAAGTTTTTTCTCTGATGTCTTATTGATACTTTGATTTTCATGCAACTAATTACTAAGTTATAACTCCTTTCAAACATTTATATTGTTTTTTATAACATTTTGTCTTTTTATCCATCAATGTAAAAGTAACCATAATGCTGTATCTTTGAATATAATTTTGCAAACCATACATACACACACATACAAACATACAGATATAAATATATATTGAATACCATTCAATACCTTTACAGCTGATATCACTATTACAACTCTCATAATTTCTGACAGAGAATTCTCTACTCCAAACGGATGATAATTTATAAAGGTTTTTTTTCAGATGCTGTTTTTTTTTTGTATTTCTGTCTCTGTTATGATAAAGTAACCTCACCATTATTCATGTTACATTCTTTGTTTTTTTTTTACAGAGTCATGTTCTTTTGAATATAACCTAACACTTCCTTCTCTCTTTTTGCTGATCTTTAAATACTTCTCTTTGATTTCCTCTATTGATTTTAGCTTTCTCTTTTCTTCTCTGTTTCTTTTTCTTTCTTTTACATTTTCTTTTTTAAGCTCCCTTGTTGACTTCTCAGTCTAAGAATATCCACTTGAAAAATTTTTGCTTTTTTATCTTTGTTTCTTCTTTCAAATCTCTTTACTGCTCAATTGAAGATTCTGGGATTTCAATATGGTGTCATGAATTCTTTAGCTGACATCTTAGTATTTTTGCAAACCTAATAAAGTTTAAGCAAAAAAGAAACGTAACAGCAGAAACCCATTGAAATAATCAAACACTTGAAAATTGATCGTCTGATCAAATAACTGAATGACTATATTAGACAAAAAATAAAAGAAATCTTCAAATATTCAAGTATTTTAATGTTACAAGGTTCTTAGGATCTTTCAACATGATGGCTGGCCATTATCAAATCATCTTATATTCTAAAATTAAAAAAAATAGGTATAACTCATGAAAAAAAACATAATATTATTTATGTGTGTGTGTGTGTGTGTGTATGTATTATATTATATCAATATGTGTGTGTGTACTCAGGTAGTTGAATAAGTCAATAGGTTAATAATGAACAATTTATAAATATATGCAGCAAGTAATTTATAGCTAATTTATATAGTAAATATTTATTCTTGAGTATTATCTCTTTCCTTGTCAATGCACTTAATTCATTAGTGAATCCCATAAAATAAGCATTTTACACAGAACAATTAAGCTCAAATTCAGCTAAAAACTACATGTGAAGTTTGACTTATTAATTCAAACTTGTGTGTGTTTGTTTTGACTTTTCTAAAAATAATTGTAGAATATACCCTAAATTATTATCAAAATTGATAAAACTCTTTCTTAACTTATTCCAATTGAATGTTTCTTGATTTTCATTATAATTAATCAAAGATTTGATTTTCCGTAACAGCTGCTCAGTAGTTTTGCTGCTTTTGCTTGCCAGCTATTTTTAAAATAAATCAAAATTGTAATAACAAACAATAAAAGGAAAGTCATTTAACTATTTCTTTGTGAAATAACCTCCACCAGAATATTGCATATATAGTTTATATTTCAATAAATTGAGAAAACTTCAAGTGATTTATCTGGTTGACAGAGTTTTGTGTTGAAACACTTATCAGGGCCAGATACTTGCTGGAACTTTATGAGCATTTTGATGCTAAGATCTTTAGTTAGTTAACAAGATAAATCACTTGAACTTTTCTCAATTTAATGAATACTAGCTTAAAAGCAGCACTCCATGCAGACTTTTAAGGGTCTTTTGATCCAGCTTAGGAAACAGCAATGATAATCTTGAAGAAATAACTTTAAATTCCTCAATTCACTACATGGAACTTGAAAACCTCACTTTAATTCTGATTCAAGCTATTCAGTTCAATTCTGGCCAAAAGACCGATTTGGGCCAAAACTCCAATTTGGGCTAAAATTCCAATTCAGGCCAAAAATTGATTCTTCAAATCACAAATTCCATGAAACTTCAAGTGAGTTGAGTTCATCAAATGACAAACTCTGTGGATCTTCAAAAATGCCATGGAACTTCAACTGAGTTGAGTTCTTCAAATGACAAACTCTGTGGAACTTCAAAACCTCACATCCAAAATTGATTTACTCAATTCACAATGTTTTGGAGATATTTTAAAGTGAATTTAAGAGAAAAATTCTTAAATTCACAATATAGAGTATAAACTTTTAAAATCACTAATTTTTTTCAGTTTTTTTTTTCAATTTGAATTTTTAACTGTTCACTCTTCATTCAGTCATAAATCCCAATGGTGGATGTTCAAGTACCAGATGAAGGGCAGATCTTCAATTCCAGGATCATCCTGATTCCAAAAAGGTATATGTCTATGTAGAGCAAGTGTGGCCTGAGTTAGAGGGTTTTCAGACACATGGACAGACAGACAGAAATTGCTATTTATTTAGATAGAAGATTGCAGCACTAGTTATCTATTTAGCACTTTTTGGTAGAATTCCTGCTAGCCTGAAAAATACATTAAATTCTCATAATCTTCATATATTTTTTCAATTGTATTATTATTATTATTATTATATAATTTATATCTAGTTTCCAGAATATCATATATAGTTTATATATAATTTTGAGAATATCATATGTAAGTTCAGCAGTGTACATTTTATAATAAATGCTTGAATATAAAACAGTCAAAATCAAAATGGATGGACTGCTGCCCAGTTCATAGATATTGACAACCATTTGTGCTTTTAAGTAGAAAATGTAATGAACAGAAGCTCAAGCTTTGATGCTATTTGGAAATATATATGATTAGTTGCTGGACTGAAAAATCTTCAAAGATATTTGTACCTGAATAACCTGAGGCCAGTCTTGATGTCGATCATCAAATTGGCTCAAATCAAAAGTTCTCCCAAAAATACTAGATGGAGATATTAACAAAACATAAAGTTCAATAACTAAATAAAAATCTACAAAGCTTGTAGACTGTAACAGTACTGGATTTCAAAGCATATAAATCGCATTAAAAATTCTGTCTAATAATTTTACGCTTTTGAATCAGACCGTTACATTTAAAAAAAATATCAATTAATATTTGATAATTTAATACCATTTGGATTTTGAAATAACTAACATTTTTGATTCGCTTTAAATTTATTATTTCTTTCTTACACAAAATAGTTTTTTTAATTCTACATAAAACAGCACAAAGCCAATTTCTTCAGTACAAATACAAATTTCTGAAAGGAAATTTTTTAAAAAGAAAATATACCACAAATTTTATTATTTCTATATTTTATACAATATATTATAATATATAAAATATATATATAATAATAATCTATAATATATATATATATATATATATATATATATATATATATATATATATATAAAATTATATCTATATATATAATTATTTCTATATTTTATACAATATACAGGGTGCAAAGGATAAATGTTCATCTAAATTATGCAAAAATAACACAGACATCTGATTTTAACAGATATATTTACCAAAATTACACAAGAATATCTTGAAACACTAAAGAGTAAATTTACTCAATAAAATTGCCATTGGATTCAACCACTGCCTCCAGACAACTTCAGAATCTACTGCAACTCTTCTGGATGTTCTTCTTAATTAAGTTGGTGAATGCTGCCATAATCCTTGCTTTCAGTTCATCTTTGATGTTACAAGGAGTTTTGTTGGTCTCTCACTTAACTGCACCCCAAACATAATAATTAAGAGGGTTCCAGTCTGAGGAGTTGGGTAGCCAGATATAAGAGGTCATCTGATTGCAGAAATTGTCTGACAGACATGAGTGGATTTTCCTGCTTGTTTGGCATAGTGCTGAGTCCTTTTGCCAGATATAGGGTCTTCCAGCAACCATCCTCTTGACCCAGGGTAGTACTATCTCCTCAAAGCACTTGATGTAGGCCTCCATGTTGAGTCTGATGTCCTCACCCATAAATTCGGGAGTTCTTTTCTTATCAGAATGATCAGAGTGAGTTTTCCGACATTGCCATACCTTTGTAATCACCAAAACTCATCCAACTCTTTCCAAATCCTCTGCACTGTTCTCAGATTGACACCGAAACACTCTGAAATGATCATATTTGAGCTTCCAGCACAATTGCCAAGCAGTACTGCATACTGTTTCTAAATTTCTGGTGAAGAAAATGGCATCACTGTGCTCTTTTTTCACAGACAGTTCTCAACTGACCCTACTATACTACACTGCGTGCCAAATTATTATTGAGATAACTTTTTTTCTAAGATTTCAAAAACCATCCAATTAATTCACACAAAATTTTCACACAATGTTGGCAACACTGACCTGCACAATCACTGAAATTTTCATATTGATTTGCGCAATATAAACAAACTAGCGCCATATTTGTTATCAGCACGGTGATTTGAGAGTGCCAAATTATTAGAAAGGTTTAGTAAAATTCCCAGAATTGAGCAAACAAAACGTTTAATAATGTTGTATGTGAATGTTTATGATCAAAAGAAGCTAATAAATAAGATAATCAAACAAATAATAACAGATACAAACAAAGGCACTGTTTTAAACAAATTAATAGGGAATGTACTTTCCCTGTTTTGAAATTACTTGAAGAAGTCGACGATCCATAGAATTTGTTAATTGTATGATGTCAACTGATGTAATGACGTAAGATATGTCAAGAATTGCTTCCCACAACTCAGCGTTGCTCCCGAATTGTCGTCCGTTGGCGTACAGTCTTCGCTTCATGATGCTCCAAAAGTTTTCGATTGAGTTCAAATCCGGAGAATTTGCTGGCCACTTCATTTTTTGAGGTCCATCAAAGCCTAACTGTTTCAAATATTCAGTAGTCTTGTGAGCAGCAAATGAGGGAGCATTATCTTGCATAAAAACAATTGCCCTTCTGAAGTCAACTCTTTGCCTTTTCATCCATGTTTCAAGATGCTCCTTCATAAATGCTATGTATGCATCAGCAGTCATTTTGACACCATCTGGTACTCTCCATGGGCCTACTAATGTTTTTCCAATAATACCACCCCAGATCATTATGCCTCCACAGCCTTGTTGACATCTCAAACACTGATGGCGATTCTGTCCATTCATTACCCACCCTTTGCACCATCTATCTGGCCCATCAAGTGTTGCTCGAGTTTTGTCTGTGAACAAAACTTTAGAGAAGTCAATCTTCATATTGTCCTCAGCCCATTTCATTCAATTTTAAATGTGATTTCTCGTCAACGTAGGCTTCGATACAGGTTTGACTGTTGTTGCTATTTCCCTCAGATACTGACACTGAGTACTTTTAGACACAGTAGGATCCCCAATGCGACTGAAAAGCTCTTGACTGGTAAGTCCAGGGTTCTTCGTGGCTTCCCGTTTAAGTTGTGACATGAGAAGACGTGAAATAACCCTCGGCTTGCCTTTATCTGCCCTTTTGCGTACTTGTGTAGGGTCAGCGGTGAACTTTTTCACTGTTTGATGCCACCTCCCTATCATTTTAGAAATTTCTAGGGTAGATTTACCTTTTGAGAGTTCTGAGGTGATAGTTTTCTTTTCAGCATCACTTAAACTGCTTTTACGGCCCATCTTTTCACTAAATTCTTACACTTTTCTAATAATTTGGCACACTCAAATCACCGTGCTGGTAACAAATATGGCGCCAGTTTGTTTACATTGCGCAGATCATTACAAAAATTTCAGTGATTGTGCAGGTCAGTGTTACCAACATTGTGTGAAAATTTTGTGAGAATTGATTGGACGGTTTTTGAAATATTAAAAAAAAGTTATCTCGATAATAATTTGGCACACAGTGTATATGCAGTTGACAAACAGACAATGCACGCATGAAATTAAAAATATAAAATTGCGACAATTTACCCATCGTACCCTGTATAATATTTATAGTCTTATAAAAATCTATTAAACTATTTTTGAGCTACTAACATACATAAAATAAATAGCACTTTTACACATTAAGAGCTTACTGCCCTATCACATTGAAAGTTAAGCAACATCAAACTGGTCAATACCTAGATGGGTGACTGCTTGGGAATATCAAGTGCTGTAAGCTTGGATGTGCAGATGATATAATTAAGCTTGATGTGCTGGTGGTGTAATGGATAATGGCTCAGTATTGGAAATCAGAAACCAGAGTCCCGTCAGGTTTATTATATTCACTTACACACAAATACTCTCCCAGTTATGGGTTAATTAGTAGGACTAGTATCAGTAAATTATTATTATTATTTTCAAAAATATTCTTATAATCTAAAATCTGGTTGGTTGCTTTGTTTAGCAGCATAACAACATCTATGAATTATTTAATGCTAAAATCTAAATATTTTACATCCAATTTTTTTTTTATTTGTTTTAATGATACAATTCTTACTAATTAACCCATAGCTGTGGCAGAGAAGAGTTGGATTCACACATTTCCCAAGAGTATTTGTGAATAAGTAAATATAATGAATACAACCAGAATTGGAATTGGCTCTCTGATTAACAATTCTGAGCCATTATCCATTACACCACCTACACATTCAAGCTTACAGCACCTGGTATTTCCAAACGGTCATCCATTTAGGTTCTGACCAGGCTCAATGTCACTTAACTTCAGTGACCATATGGGAACCAATGTTAAAACATGATGTGGTGATAAGCCAAAATTATACTTGAATATTTCGGTTATCTGAATTCTTTCTTTTGAACTACTTATAACTTAAATTTCATTATACTTTTTATTGACATTTCTGTTTTAAAAATTAGGTTTGCATAAAAAAAATGTTTAATTTAGTCTTATTTTATTTTCATGTCTTCTCTTCCTTTGCTCTTCTCTTTCTTTTTTATTCCATTTTATTATTATTTTATTTTTATTTAATACTAAAGTATAATTTGAAATTTGTTGCGTTTATAATTAATTGACAATATATGTAATTGCATTCATGTTTTTTTATTTTCATGGATATTTTGTCTGTTCTATATTGTCAAGTTAAATGCAATGTCAGTTTGTTTTCCATCTTTTAATGTCTTTCTTCATTTACTTTTTTTGCTGGAGGTAAACATTGCATTATACAAACAAACACAAATATCTGTTCATACCATAAAAACTGTTTATTTTTCCTTTTTAATCAAATAAATCAATTACAATCAACATCAAATAAACCACAAAAATAAAATGTTTTAATACATAATATTATCATCTTGAATTCTACTTTAAAAGAAGAATAGAATATTTTTAAATTCATCTTTTTCTTCAAATTGATGATTGACATTAAAACCAAATTAATATTTATTTCAAGTAAAATTTATGCCACAAGGAATTTTTAGTTACAATTTTCCTATTTTATTGATAATTATTGTACCTAATATGACCTATACTGTGAACAAATCTTTTACCATATCTTTTATTACTGTATGTTGTTCAACTTGTTCTATTTTATTATTACTAACTGTTGTTAATTTCTTATTATGTCTAATTTATAAATTAAAGTTTATCACATGTATGTAAATAGAAGGAGAACATTCTATAGAGTATATAATACTCTTCACGGTTTAACACATCATTAAGGGACATGGAATATATCAATAAGGGGAGACTCCTGTACTTCTCATCTAGCTTCATCAATTAGAGGAAATTGGAGGTTAAAACAAAAATACTCCATTAATTTACATATACTAAAATATATTAAACAGATTCATTAAAATGAAAATTTGAAATACTTTTTCAATTTAATTAGAAAATAAAAAATGATATACTAAGTTTTGTGATGTCAACGAACACTCGTTTGACATTTTTGTGATGCCAACAAATACTCGTTGTCACTTTTGTAATGCTCATTGTTTTATACTACTAGGTTTGTATGCTTAGGACAATATTTATTGGTTTCAGTTTCCAGTGAATGAATCAATAGCATATTCTTTAAATAATTATTAAAAAGAAGGCTTTAGTAATACAGGGTGACCAACTTAGGCAAAAAGCTATATCATGTGATATTTAATAAATATTCCTCCTTCTCCTCTGTTATGTTGCAATGGTTTCTATAGCAAGTAGATATTTTAGAGAATGGAGTTACTAACCCCACCCACAATTGTTTTTAAATTCAGAATTGTTTTCTCCTTGCCAACCAAGGCTACAGAACTTAGTCAATATAACCCATAGCTGGGGGAAAGAAGAGAGGGATTCATACCTTTCCCACGGGCATATATGCAAAAATGAATGCAACAAGCAAGCCTGGAATTTTAAATCAGTGTATCAATTCCATTTTCGCACCCATTTTAATAAATACTCCCACTCCAGAAAAAAAAAACACCTAAATTTCCTCCAAATCATACACACAGTTTGTACTTTTATATTTCTGGATAGTTTGTCAATTTTTTTCAAGCAATTTATATAACTTCTCATGGTTGTACATAATTCTAGTAGACCGATTAAAATCCAAGAAATTGAGCCACTTTGTCTACATAATGTTTTATGACAAATTAAAGTATTAAGGAAAGTCATCTTTCTTCCAAATTATACATATTTAAAAGACAAATTGTAGCATTTAAGTATTAGGTAATTGTAGATATTTAAAATTCTCTGTATTAGAGTTGAATTATGAAAAAGAAGCAATTTATCTTAGAGCAACATGGACATAAATTTTCATCTCTCAACAACATTGACAAAAAAATAAAATAAAATGAAATGAGAATTCCAAAGCAAAATAATTTCCTTTCTAAAATAATGACTCAAGAAAAATTATTTTCTCCAGTAAAACATTGCTCATAAAACTAATAGAAATCCTTGATATTTTTATTTACTAGAAAGAATTGTTATTGTAATAACCACTGGATAAAAGAATAATATTTGAATTCAATAAAGAATGGTCAAAAGCACTGAAAATAGTTCATTTGGGTTCAGATACTCTACTTGAATTCATTCAGACTCTTTAGATTTTTTTCTTTGTATTTTACTATTTGGTATTTGGCAAAAGTTTGGCTCATATCAAGACTGTTCTATTCTGAGTATGAAATGGATAAACTAGAACAGATCATTAATCTGTTATGATAATTTCTTTTATTTCTGTATCTTTTATTGTCAGAACTTCTGGGTTAGTCTTTGTCATTCTTTCTCCAGCCATTTTAGTTACTTTTTAGAAATCACAAAGAATGAAGCATTCTACTTAAAACAAACTCCAAATACCTCCAGGATTCTCCTTGTTTGTTCTAAGAATTAGTTAAAAAATAGGAAAAGGAATACCCCAAATGTCTGAGCACAGTAGTTTCTGTGAAATTCAGTTACATGCAATAAACTAGGCTTACTAAATCTGATTTTCATAATATCTTTGAATGCTAAGTCTTTTCTTCATATCCTCAGCTAAGATTTTACTCAGCTGTTTTTAACTCTCTTGGATAACTCAGATTTTTGGCAGTAATTAAGCTTATTTTGCTGCTCAAATGAAATATTAATTTTCACTTAATTACCAAGAGAGATTATAATAAAGTTCTAATTAACTAATTGATGAATTTAGTATATTGAGTTAAAATGGTTCCAAAACAAAACAATTTTAAAAAATTGTGAGTCTACAGAACTGTTAATTCTAAGGAATATTTAGCATAGATTTTGAATATGTTTGACACACGCCTTATTTTGGGGCTTGTGTATATGTTGATCTATATATGGAATCATTTACTGTACATTTAATTCTGATTAGATTGAAACACATATACAAGATTTTACAATTTTACATTTCTATCAGAACATCAACATATTTATATTGGCATAAAGCAGAGTATTAAAACATAGGAAAATTTCACTAGAAACAAGGAAAAATGTACTAAACTGCTATGTGATATCTATCCTACTGTATAGTATTGAGTGCTGGACACTCTTCTCAAAGATGAAGAGAAGACCTGAAGCAACAGAAATGTGGTTCAACAGAAGGATGCTGAGGATACCATGGACTGAACATGTGAGCAAAGATGAAGTTTTGGAGAAAATGGAAACAAAAACGAAACTAATACTTAACATCAGGAAGAGAAAGATGAGGTTTCTGGAGCATATAACAAGGAAGAAGGGCTTGGAAAATCTGATACTCATGGAACAGATAGAGGGCAAACGAAACAGAGGTAAACAACACATGACATGCTTAATGAGCTTGAGTAAATGGATGGTAAACAAAGAACTTAACATTAAGCGCTACAAGGGACAGGAAGTTGTGGAAAGCTATGAATGTCTATGTCCTGAGGCACACAGCACAGAAAACAGAAGAATAGAATATTTCTCAACAAAGCATAAAGAAAACATATACACATCTTATATATAATTTTTGATGGATTTTTTTATTCAAAATTATTTCTTAAATATAAATGTTATTTCTAGTGGATACATGGATTTGAACTGCACTCCATGTTTTTGCTTTCTTAATTTTATTAGTAGGACTTCTCTATCTAGGATAGTTGTAATTAATTTCTCTATTTAATAAAATAAAAATCAGGGATAACAACTCAAATACATGTATGCACTAAAAAAACAGTTATAGTAATAAGAATAATCTCATATATTTACCAAAATTTACACAAAAATATCTTGAAATACTAAAGAGTAAATTTATTCAATAAAATCTCAAGTGGATTCAACCACAACCTCCAGACGACTTCGGAATCTCTTGCAACTCTTCTGGACGGACTCTTTGTTTAAGTTGCTGAATTCTGCTATAATCCTTGCCTTCAGTTCATCTTTGGTGTTACAAGGAGTTTTGTTGGTCTCTCACTCAACTGCACCCCACACATATAATAATCAAGAGGGTTGCAGTCTGGGTGGGTTAGGTGGCCAGATGTAAGAGGTGATCTGATTGCAGAAATTGTCTGACAACCGTGACTGGATACTCCTACTTGTGTGGCAAGGTGCAGAGTCCTGTTACCAGACATAGGGTCTTCCAGCAACCACCCTCTTGAGCAGCAGAGCAGCACTACCTCTTCAAGACATTGATACCATCACCAACATTCGGGAGGTCTTTTCTTATCAGAATGATCGGAGTGAGTTTTCCAAGCTGACATACCATGAGTCTAATGGTGATTACGATAATCACCATTAGACTCATCAAACTTTTTCTGAATCCTCTGTACCGTCTTCAGATTGAAAATGTTTGTATTGGAGTTTCCAGCATGAATGACAAGAAGTACAGCATGCCATTTCCAAATTTCTGGTGGAGTGAATTGTGTCATGGTCTTCTTTTTTCACAGACAGTGCCCAACTGACCCTACTATACTGTGCAGTTGACAATATTAAAAGCAAACAACATGCAAGTGCAAAATTAAAAATATAATGATGACAATTTACCCATCACATCCTGTATGTATTAAATGACAATAAGATGAATTTTAGTCATATAAGAAGAATATAATGGAACTGTAGCTAATTCTTGAAGAATTGTTAACTATGGAAAATTTCATAATATTTAATGACTATAAACACAGAATGATTCCATCAGTTAACCAATTGATCATGAATATTGATGATCATAGCAGATTATAGATGATGACCAAAGGTAATGTACCAAAATTGCTTGTAGTTAATTCTATAGAAAGACATAGGTTATGTGTTATTTCATCTATCCCTCTTGTCTTCAATATGTCCTTATTAATATACCCTAGGAATTTCAACTATCTCTTTCTGATGCAACATATAAGTGTCCTTTTTGTTTCCATTTTATCTAAAACTTTTCTTGTGCTCACATGTTCCGACCATGGTATTCTCAGCATCCTTCTGTTATTTCTTGTTTTACACCACTTTCTATTTTTGTATATTTACAGAATTCATTTTCTCTCTGTATGCAGGCAGTTAGCTGTGAGTCTAAGTTCTAGATTATTCTAATATACTTCCCAAATATGTCATGGTTCCCTATGATTTGAAAGAATTACATGTATAAAATTAATTTCTTTTCTATGTTTACAATTTATTTGTATTCTCATATATATAGTTCAAATCTAATTTAACCATATATAGTCATAACCATATATAGTCATAACTTGAGATTTTGGTTATAGGTCAGTCTTCTTCTCATAGACTTACATGGAATCAAGCAACTTCATCCAAATATTTCTTGATTGACTGTATTATATGTAAATTGTAGAGGCACATTTTCTAAAATAAAAATATCCTTTTTGTGCTGGAGAATTTATCTGTACATACTAATGTCAATTCAGGATCAGTACCAATTACTGAGCATCAACAAAATAATGGTTTACTGGAATAAAAAATATCTCAAATATTACTGAGATCTATTTTAGAAAAATCTATACAAAACTTTACTAATTGATTCCTAAATAAGCATGAAAATTGGCACAGAATTCATAAAGACAAACACTGTAAAAATATTGTGCCAGATATCCTTTTTATAAAACAATAAAATCATTGTGCGTCTATTATAATCCAAAAGTAATTATACACTTTTAATACAAAGACTTGTCTATAATGAAACTAGTGTCTCTGATCAATTGGACTGACTGGGTTAGAGTTAATAGTTTGTTCAATTCTCATTATCTGCTTGGACAATGTTTTAATTGAATGTTTTATTTGCAAAGGTTTTCTCTAGCATCAGCCAGACTTGAGCAAACACAGCCTTGTTATATGTTACTGGACAGACAAGTGCAGATTACAGTATGAGCAAATATTTACTGAAGACACGTTGAAGAGCTCAATGGTAAAATAAAAACAAAACAATTAGAAAAGAGACATGAAGAGAGTAAATTATACAAACAGACAATCTTTTCCCTTTTTAAATGAAAATCTATTTTTAGTCTGTTTTGTTCTGTCTTAAAGATTAAATGTTCAGCTTTTTATTATATTTAGTCATAATAATAAAATTTTGTAGTTTCTATCTACTTTTGTATATATTTTTTTTAATCATTTAACTCCAAGCAAGGCAATAAAGTCACTAAGCTACATGGAGTTACTGAATGTGAGAGAATATGAAAAAAAGAAAACATTAAGGAGAGAGAACACTAAAAGAATAAAAAATAATAAAACAGAAGATAATGATTGACATTGCATTTAAATTTTTGAAGATCAAAACTGACTAGAAAGCAAGAAGCTGGAAGAGCATTCCAGGCATGAGAAATGCAAGTGAAGAAAATATTAGCATAGAACTTTTATATCTAGCCATTTCAACTGTAAAAGGATAATCTAGATACTTCAGTTAAATTTGTAAAGTTGAGATACCAAAGAGTAAAGCTCATCAGAACAATTACCATGAAAATATGAGTAGAAAAGGAACAAGAAAGCTGCATTACTGAAGCCTAGATACCAAGTCAGGACCAATAACATTGCAGATTCTTCTTTGTATTTTATCAATAATCTCTAAATATATAGCTTGGAGCACTAAGCCAGATGTGGCAGAAATATTCAATTCATGGAGGAATGTTGGACTTATAGAAGTGCAAGATATGTTTATATATAACAAAACAATTTATCAAGGTACAACTTAGAAAAAATTTAAATAATAGAATGAGGGAAAATAACAGAATGTCTTTACTTTCTTTTTCTGTTATGAGATGATAAGAAAATTAGTGCTTATTGTACAGAAAATATCTGACAAAAATAAATTATGATAAGTCAGATTATAGGTTAATAACATGGTAGACTGTCCTCTCTATTCATTTTTGGCAACTATTCTAAGAGAAAGACAAACCTGAATTCAAAACTCAGACATCAGAATCTATACAAAAATGGATAAACATGAGATGAAGATACCATGTCTGTAAAATAAAAACAAAAGATTTGAATAATTATGATTAATGCCACTGGATAAATTCACCATTAATATAAGAAAGAAAATTCAATTTACCAGATTGAAGCATTGCAAATTATTTTAAATATTTTTAAGTTTAAGAGTTTGCAATCTGTTTACTGAATTACTTTAAAAGATTTAAAACATTTTGAATGGGGCAAAATAAACATTTTATTTCCCAAAATGTTCATTCAATGGAAATAAAAAAATAATTTCCATTTTTGACATTTTCTTTATTAACAATATATTTACCATTTTTTCCACTGTCTTCTGCTATCTGGCAAGCTAATTCAATCTTCTGATCTTTCTCAATAAACTACTACTCAAGATGCTTCTTATAATATTCTAGGGAACTGAATCCTTTCATTATAATGATCCTGTAAAGAGTGGAATAAATGAGAATCCAAAGGTACAATATCTGCTAAATATGGTAGATGTGTGGAAACAACACACAAGCATGTAAAAATTTTAGCTCAGAGAAATGCCCAAAAAACGTGGTTTAGCAATATCTCATTATGCCATTTCTAATTCAGGGTGATTTTTATCAATTACTGCCTTCACTAAGTCAAATTGCAAGTAGTAGTTATTTAAAGATGAGTGGATAGTATAGTGGATATTGAAAGAGAAAATGAAATTAGCATACCAAGTTCAAATTCCAGCCTAGCCTGCTGTGTTTACTTTTGCACTATTACCCATGAGAAAGGCATGAATCCATCTCTCCCCTCCCAAAATCAATGTCTATTTGTAAAATAACAGGATAGAAAAACATGGCAAAAGAAAAAACCATTCCACTATTCCAAGAATGCATAGCAATTCACAGATAAAAAAATAAAAGCAATTTTTAAAAAAACATGGCATTAAAAAAAGATAAGTTATTTGAATCAACTGGATTTTTTTCTCCAGAAGGATATCATAGTCCCAGTCCCATATGATAAATAGAATATTTTTGGATTAACATCTGATTTTGTTGGTATGCTTTGTGGTGGTTTATTTTTAACCTGACAATTTCTTGTGTTCCACATTGTTGTAAAGTATCTATTTTTCATCACCCATTGTAATTTGTTTAAAAGGTAAAACATTTTATTTTGCTTTTAAGTACTGAATCTCAAATGGAATGCAATCCAATAAGCCTTTTGTTTCTTAGTGTGGAAATAGTACAGCGATGTCAATAACATAACCAAACTGACTTTCACATATCGATTTGGATATTTTTGAGTATATTTTCTATTTCTTTCATCATATACAGTCAATTATTCAAAAGTAATGCACTGGTTTGGTTGCAATCAACCTCACTTGGTCAACCTGACCATGGTGCATCATACAGTAAGAAATATCTGTATCTTTGCAAACTGCTTTTGACACATTTGATAAGATTAACAGTTATTCCTTGATACTTTTTGTTTTTTCACACACATCTTTAAAATATTTTATTTCTTAAAATAAAAAGCACATAATATCATACACTTTTATTTTAATGTTAGACTCAATTAACAAAACTGTCCCAAATTTTCCCAAGCTGTATTTTGATATAACAGCCATTGAAATATAATCAAGACCAACCAATATTATTTTATTACTCCTGATTTCAACATTATTTTATTACTCCTGATTAAAAATATAAATATATTACAATCAATTTCTAAAAAACTATAATCAATTATTAATCATTTGCTCCTGATTACTCTTGATTTCAATATTCTAAAACTCTGATGTTTCCCTAATTAAGAAAGTATATACATTACTTAGTTAAAAATAAAAAGCTTGAGAAAAGTTTCTTTTAACAAGTTTCTTAATAGATTTGTTGTTATTGATTTTTGACAAAACATATTGCATAAGCTTTATAAATGCTTTCTGGCATAAAATCAAAATTGCAAAGAAAAAACAAACAATTTACCATTATAGAACGCATTGCTTGCAAGAATACACAAATACCAAAAGGATTGATCTCTGTGATCTTTTGAACATGTCAAGAAGAATGGGAAGTTAGATCAGAGGAAGTGTCAGACAAAGAGAGAATCAAATAAAAATATCTGCACAACAACAACAACAACAACAACAAGAGTCACTAATTCTATTTTTCTGCTCTTGAATGATAAGAAGTTCAAACCATCACCTGGAGGAGATATAGATTTTCAAACATTGCAAATTTCAATTTCACTTTAACATAAATTTATACAATGATACACTGTAGAGCACACACACACACACACACACACACACACACACACACACACACACACACACATATATATATATATATTTATATATATAAGTTAAAGTTCTATTTTTAATATTGAGTACTTCATTTGCAAAAGTCTGCTCATTCTAAATGTGTTAATCTTCAGTAATTTACTGGCCAACATGTTTTGTTATGTGTAAATGATATTTGTTATATATATGTATATATAATTATTATTTCTAATATATATATATATTGCTTCAATTACGTATATAATAAAATATGGATTGACAGAATGATTTCATATACATATATATATATATATATATTGGACAAAAGATGTATGATAATGTTAAAAAAAGGTTTTGTGCGACACATTTTATCCTTTAGGACTTCATCAGACTAGCTTTGTTTACATTGATGCAACTACATGTGTGCACTTAACATAAAATTTGTCACAACTATATTTAAAACAATAAAAGACAATCAATACAAAACAAAGCAATGAGCCAATACTTGAAGAAGGAATTTACTTTATCACCTGTAAGGATAGCCAGAATTAATATATAGGAGAAACCTCAAGAAGTTTAAATAAAAGATTATATGAACACAAAATATACATTTTAAAAAATAACATATGAAATGCATTAGTTGCTGACTACAATTTTGACATAAAAAATGTTACTCTAATTAAAAGAGAAAACAATCCACAAAGATTAAAATGCTCAGAAAGTGCTTTAATATCTGGCAGCAAGGTCCCCAACTGTGGGGTTTTGAAGCGCTTGGAACCAGCTTTTAATTTCTGTTGTTCCCATATCCACCCTGAACCAGGATGCTAACACCTGTTCATGCCCCAGCTAAGGGCAAATAGTGAACCTCCACCCAAACAAAAACAAAACACCATGAAAGTATAAAAATACATTTTATAGTAAAAATACCAGCAATACATTTTTATATAAAACATTACCAACAATATGCACATACAAATTATATTGACTTCACCCAAATCTGTTTAAAATGCTACCAAACAACTAACAAGACAGAACTTTCATGCCATTAATCCATATAATATCTTACAATTTCTTAAGACAAATTGTATTCCAAAATATAACTTCAACAAAACTACAACATAAAACACACATCACCACCTCTAGTAATAATGTCCACAAAAACATATATATGCATAAAAGTTGAGTATCATCTACCATGTATTC
The DNA here is from genome assembly GCA_903632075.3 of Acanthosepion pharaonis. Classification (NCBI taxonomy): domain Eukaryota; kingdom Metazoa; phylum Mollusca; class Cephalopoda; order Sepiida; family Sepiidae; genus Acanthosepion; species Acanthosepion pharaonis. The sequence goes on from CAHIKZ030000001.1 coordinate 3,756,281, forward strand.
AATTGTGAAAGTGGAATAACATATATAATATTTTTATGACTTCCAGGCTCTCAAGAAAATTTGATTTTGGCATGAAATGACCCATAAGGAGGTCATGTGCCATTAAACAAACAAATAAAATCAATCAATAAGCTATGACGGCAGTGTTTGTTGCTGAGAGAATGTACTGTAACAGATGTCTCTGATGCCCAGGGATTTTCTAACAGCTCTTCATAAGTAATCCTTAACTGTTTCTTCACCATTCTGCTTGCAGCAAAAATAGAAATCTTTCAAAAAGCATCAGATTGGGGACAGTTCACATGTTTCTTCACTTGTAAACCAACCATGTACAGACGATGTTGCAACTCTTTACTCATAGCTCTTTTACCCTTACTTTTGCAATAAAGGTTTAACTGCATTATCTTTAATGTCCTTAGAATGTTCCTTTGTCTTCAGCTTTATGGCTCCTACTACAATGATGGTTAGCAGCCAACTGATACACAATACCATTATCCCAAGAATGTTAACTAGGCACTTAGAATGTTCTAGAATAAACTAAAGCTGTTTAGAACAAACCACTTAGAAATTTACTTTCTCCTTTGGTATTAGTTTCTTTCTTTTATGAATGAGAGTTGAATATTTTTTGCTCTATTTCAAAATATATATTTTGTATGATATAATTGCATTTGTTGAAACTTTTGCTCATACTTATGGTGTAATTTTGAGGTAAATGCTTCCTCTACATTTTGTTTATTTTTGCCTTTGGGAATTAGACAATCATGATTCTCCACATATTTCTTTTTCTATATAATCTATGAAAAGCCATGCATTCTTGGGAACAATAGTGGGATGGTTTCCAGTTATTATCTTCACATTTTGGAATTCAAAGTTTTCCTTCTCTTAGACTGGTTAGACAAGGCTAAAGAGCCCAGTCTACATTGCTATTTAACCTCTAGCTGTGGAGAGAAGAGTTAGATTTATGCCTTTCCCCAAGGGCATTAGTGAGAAAATGAATGCATCAGACTAGCTCAGAATTTGAACTCAACCTACTGCTTCCTCTTTCTGCACTGATCTGTTGCAATCTCCCCATGCATAATGCAATAAACTGTTTTTTGCAGTGTATATTGAATACTTACTTTCCCTAAATATTTGTCTATATTTCTGAGGTAAGTAAATATTTGCACTATTTACATTCTTTGGAGTATTTGACCTTATCTTTATTTCCACATTCACAATGTTTCAGCCATTGTACACTCTGGCCTTCTTCAGGATTGCTCTGTATTTCTGAGATGAGGTATTATAACTATTTACATTCTTTGTACTGTTATCCTCATCTTTATTGCCACATTCACAATGTTCCAGACATTGCACACTCCGGCTTTCTTCAAGATCTCTCTATTTCTGAGATGAGGTATTGTAATTATTTATATTATTTGGACTGCTTTCCTCATCTTTATTGTTATATTCACATCGTTTCAGCCATTATACACTCAGGTCTTCGTCAGGTGATTGGAATTTCAGACCAAACCCTTTATTTAGTACACAGGGGTAGATAGCTCTAGTTCCACATGCCACGCTTCTTCTAGATATCTCAGTTTCAGTTATTTCCCTTTAGTAACTTAACTCTCTAAGTTTTTGTTCACCTCTGTTGTGGCCAGGTATTGAACTCACAACTCACAACACATGGCCCAGTGGATTAAAAAGTTTTGGTTGAAGTAATCCAATGAAGTATATCCAAAGAGATATCAGGAAGAGGAATGGCATATAGAACTAGAACAATCTAGCCCAGTATACAAAATAAAGGGTTCAGTTTTGAAATTCCAATCACCTGTAGAAGCCCAGAGCATACAACGTTATGAATATGACGACAAAGATGAGGACAACAGTCCAAACAATGTAAATAGTTACTTTCCATATTTTGTGTGTGTATAAGAGAGAGCATCTTTGTTTGTTAATGTTTTCTTATTCCATATATGTGAAAAACTAAGGACATTTTTTAAATACCATGTCCCTTACTGCCATCACAACTCTCCACAGATTCCTTTTTCTTTGTTATCTATGAAAAGATATTGGCATGATTTCCTTTTGCCTTCTACATGGTTTGGAATTCAGAGTTTTCCTTTCATTAGATTGGTTACCACCCAAGGATAAAAAGCCAAGTCTACTCTGCTATTTAACCCTAGCATTATTGTGAAAGTAAATGCAGCAAACTATCTTGGAAATTGATTTCACTTTTTGTGCTTATATATGTTACACTACCTGAACAACTTATACATGCAGGTTTTTTCTTCTTCTATGTCCCTCTAGGACATTGGCAATCATGGCTCTCCACAATTTCCTGTCCTTTGTAGCTCTTATTAATTTTTTTTCCATTGTTAAGTATAACTGTCCTGTCCTTTGTCATTGCTTACATGTTTGGTCCATGGTATTCACAGCATCATTCTGTAGAAACATGTTTCTATCACCTGAAGTTTTTTTCTTCATCTTTGGGGAGATTGTCAGCCATTCACTATCATATAAAGGATTCATAATAAATTACCGTTTAATGCTATTTTCTTTGTTTCTAATGAAATTTTCCTGTTTCTTAATACTTTGCTTAGCTTTTGGAAGGCACCTGTCACTATCTCAATGTGACTTTGGATTTTATTGTTGCACTTTTCATCCTCTCTTAAAATACTTCCCAAATATTTAAATTGTTGTACTTGCTTGATTTTGGCATCTCCAGTTTGCATGTTGGGTTGTTCCTTTTGCTAACCACCATTTATTCTATCTTCTTACAATTGATGTCTAGTGATTTCTTCTGGCTTTCCTCCATTACTTTCTGTAGGAGTTCTTATAGTTTCATTTCTGTATCTGCTATCAGCACTGTGTGATCTGCATATTTTATGTTAATAATGCAATAAATTGTTTTTTGTGGTGTGTAATGAATATAAGATATCGGTCTACTTATTAACTTTTTCAATAAATATGCATCAAGATTATTGCAAACAATTATGATTAGGGAATGTTTTCAAAATTGGAAAACTAATCAAGTTTCATCAGATTTAATAAATATTAATTATTAGGCAATCTTATTTCATTTATTATTTTCTCACCATTTGGGATACTTATAAATAAAAATTTCATTCTGAAATGTAGATTTCATTGATAAAATATTTTTTATTATGTACTGAATCTTTTCCTGACATTAGAATATATTTGTAATGCAACTGTCTCTTTTGCAGTTGCAAAGCATGAAATTAAAATAATTGCAAAAATTCCATCAAGTTATAATTTTTGCATGTCTACAATTTTAAAACATCTATGTGACATGTCAAAAATTACAGACTTTCAATAAACATGGGAAAATATGGAGTTCTAAGCAATTCCATTTGCCATTCTCACATTTAACCTGGGCTTTCACAATTTCATTTGTTCTTTCCAGCTTGGGCCAACTGACCATTTCAACTCTGAACCCCTAGAGCTAAAATCCTATCCACACCAGAGTTGATTTCTGCCATTGATTTCTGAAAATGGTTTGTCTTACTTTGTTTGACTGGCTTCAGTTTCAATAAGTCACTTTTAATAAAGACTTCTTTTCTGCACTCTCTTGTAGCAACCCCATGTAAAATCAATAGACATTTAGATCATTTCTAATTTGGTTTCTAGACAGAATAAAAAGGATGGGCAATACTTCTAGATAAGAAAAGAAGGTGATATGATTGATTTTTGTGATTCACTGATTTTAGAAGCATTGGGTTCAAAGACAGAAAGGACATTAAATTACAGTTATTAAACAGCAATTTCTTGCAATGAATAGACACACAATGAAATTATAAACTAATGAAATATACCAGAATTAAAATACTGAGTTAGTATTTTATGATTATATTAAACAATTTCAGATCAGTCCCATTTGTTGGAATTTATGACATCAGATCTCTTGATCACTCACTTCATATAAACTAGATTCAGTAATTCATTTGAGTTACCAAGAACAGAAGGTAATGATAACCAATACACAAAAAAGATATCATACACAAATAACACATGTGTAATCTTACAGTTAAAATGATTGGATGTAAGCATAAGTTCTATGCTTGCAGTTCCTTCTCTCACACTTCTCTCTTGTGGAAATCTCTTTGAGCCTCTTGCTTTCCATTCAACTTTGATCTTCAAAAATTTTGTTGCAAATTCAATGGTCATTGTTTTGCTTTCTTAATTCCTGTTCTTTTATTGTTCTCTTTTCTTAATAAGGTTTTCTCTTTTTCTTATATTATTCACACCCCATAATTCCTTGCATCTTAGTGGATTTATTGCTTTGATTGGCATGAAATTATTAAATATATATATATGATGTACTCTCCTATCAATTTCACTGTATGAGAATCTAGCAACCTCATTCAGTGACCTGCATACAAGTTCTCATATTGTGCAAGAGTGAGGATCTCTAACCTATAAACACACACACACAACCAAACACACACACATACAGACACACACACACATATATATATAATCTTAGTCTGAAGATTGTACTGAAGCATGAAACCAACAGTCATCATGCAATATTGATCCCTATGTCCACACGATCTATAAACACTCACTTTCTAATATCGAGTACTCTTTCCATATAAATATAGCAAATTTTAAATATATATATATATATATATATATATATATATTTATGAAGAAAAATTTGGAAAAAAACAAACAAAAATCCTTAAATGCAATTATGTTGTTTAAAATGAATGAAATGTCGACGTCTGACGTTTCGGTTTAATAAACCTTTTTCAAGACAATATTCATTAAAATACAATTCAGTTCAATTTGACAAAGACGATGGACATAAACAACAAGTCTTATCCAAAACAGATAACTGAAAATTTTTAAAATGATCAGCTTTCCATTTAGCATGGTCACGTTGTCGTCACATAGTGGTGTTTGACCCTTTTATATCATATTCTTGCTCTGTCTTGGGCATTGAGCTCAACCTGGATTGTATCCTCTTGGAAAAATATATATATATATATTGACCACTAATATTATCTATATATTAAATAGTCTGTTGATATATAAAATTATACAAAATTATATATTGTTATACCATATATATATATATATATATGTATGTATACTGGGTGTGATGGACAAATTGTCATCTAAATTATGCAAAAATGAAAATACTGTCATCTCATATTAACAGATATATTTTCCAAAATTAAACAAAAATATCTTGGAATACTATAGAGTAAATTTATTCAATAATATTGCCATTAGCTTCAAACACAACCTCCAGACAACTTTGGAATCTCCTGCAACAATCTTCTCTTTTAAGTTGGTGAATGCTGCCATAATCCTTGCTTTCAGTTCATCTTTGGTGTTACAAGGAGTTTTGTTGGTCTCTCGCTCAACTGTGCCCAACACACAATAATCAAGGAGGTTGTAGTCTGGGGAGTTAGATGGCCAAATGTAAGGGGTGTTGTGGCCACAGAAATTGTCTGGCAGCTATGATTGGATTCTCCTGCTTTGTGGCATGGTGCAGAGTCAATATTGCCAGATACAGAGTCTTCCAGAAGAAACCTTTTTGACCCAGGTCAGTACTACCTCCTCAAGGCACTTGATGTATCCACCTTATTGAGTCTGAGGTCCTCAACAACAAATTTAAAATTTCTTTTCTTTGATCAGAGCTTTCTGAGCTGCTGTACCTTCATAATCATCATTAGACTCAGCCAACTCTTTCTGAATCCTCTGCACTGTCTTCAGATTGACACCCAAGTACTCGGAAATATTTGTATTGGAACTTTTGGTATGAGTGCCTAGCAGTACAGCATGTCATTTCCAAATTTCTGACAGAGTAAATTGCGATGGTGCTCTTTTTTCTAACAGACAGTACCCAACTGAGCCTCCTATACTGTGCAGTTAACAAAATAAAAAAAAACAAGGTAGTGTGCAAAATATAGGATGGCGACAATTTACCCATCGCACCCATTTTTTTTTTTTGCGTGTGTGTATATATATATATATATAGTAAATTTATAAGAGAAGTTGTAAAACTTCTATTTTTCATGTTTCCTTGATGTATCATCATCATCTGAAAAATGGATTTTATTTCAGCAAAATCTACATTACTGTGACACATGATTCACATCAAACATGACTCTTTTGTAGAAATAAAATAGAAGTTTTCAAAATTGTCTCATATATTTACCATTATGTCAAATTCTTATTTGGATATTACACACACACACACACACACACACATAATAATGAAGAAGACTAGAAAAATGTATCGAAATGATTTGGAGTGCATTTCTCCACTGTGCAACAAATTATTTATAAATGGAAGGCCTTTGGTATGACAGCATCACAATCAAGTAGTAACCTTCTACAAAAAATAACAGTAAGAGCAAGCAGACATCTTGTTTAGCAAGCTCAGAAAATCCTGATGCAATCTTAGTGGCTCTCCAGTGCTCACTGGCCAATGTCAGAATCAATGTGTATTCATCTACAGTGTGACAAAATTTGAACAGTGCCAACCTTCATGGCAGAATGCCTAGAAAAATCTACAGCTTATGAAATAGCACAAGCATTCTCACCTCAAATATGTTGAAGCTGATATTAATAAGCTAGAAACATTCTGGCAGAAGGTTTTGTGGTCAGGTGAGAACAAGCTAGAGCTTTTTGGGAGGAACAATAGTGGGTATATTTGGTGAACTTCTAATATGGCTTTTGAAGAGAATTTGATACCAACCATTAAACACAATGGTGATACCATTATTATTTGGAGGTGCTTTGCTGTAGCTGGAATAGGCAAAATAGTATGCATTGACAGCACAATGGACTCTGCAAGATGCCAAACAATTTTGAACAAAAGTGTTTTGTCTTCAGTTCAAAAGTTGGGTTTAGATCAGTGCTGAAACTTCCAACAGAACAATAATCTGAAGCATGAAAGCAAATCTACAAAAGAATGGTTTCATAACAGAAATTAACCTACAGTATAAATTACATGGGAAAAGAAGATTTCTTCTCAGACTCTACAAATACCAGGTCAGTTTTTATAAAAAAAAAGTTAGTTTTGTACTTTATCATCAAAATAAAATGCAGAATCAACAGAACTCATATTGCTTTTTCTCAGTATTCATCTCTTTTGTTCCTGATACGTGATTTACTTTATTAATATTGGAAAGGCACTTTTAACAAATAACCCCAAATAACATTACTTGGAAGCAATGATTTTGTTTTAATTTCACATCTTTTACATTTTTTACAGCGTAATTCAAAAAGTTATTTTTCAAGGATACAGTTCAGACACTCTTTTTCATTGTTTCTTTCATTCAAATTACAGAATAAGACAAAGAGCAAATCAATGAACATAATCATTTCGGAAAATATTTACCCTTGTCAAGTCTTTCATATTTATTAACATCACACTTGTAATTTGAATTGAAAATCAATGCCTTATTGATAAACTATTATTCATTTTCTGTAAAACAAATTCTGTAAACACAACCAAATTGATATCCATATTAATGAGAGGAATTTGGCATAGCCCCCAAAATTTATCTTGATTATTGATATATTACTACTCTTTTTGTTGTTTTAATTATTTCACTTGAAGCAAGGAGGTTATACCACTATAATACAAGGGGTTACAGAAACTGGAAGAGAATGAGAAAAGTTTAGTGAGTAAATAATAATAAAGTAACAGGTTCAGGCAAACAGATCATGATTGATGTTGCATTCAAAGGGTGAAGGTTGTAGGTACAGCGGAAGCAATAAATCAGAAGACAGTTCCACAGGTGAAAAGTGCTAGAAAAGAAACTACTAAAATATAATAGTTGCATCTAGCTAGTAAAATGGTGAGACCTAGTTGCCAATCTAGTAGCATGCTTAAATTCATGCTGTCAAGGTACTAAGGAAAAAACTCATCCAAACTATTGCCTTGAAAATATTTGTAGAAAAGACAGAGGGAAGTCATGTCACATCAGTGAGAAAGTGACTGGTCAAGATGCCAAATCAGGATCAATTTTATTACAGACCCTTTTTTGAATTTTATCAAGAATCTCAAGATATATAGTAGGAACATCATACCAGATATGGCAGCAATATTCACTGCACAGTCAAATGGTAGATTTATTAATGTGCATGATGGATTCTAACAAAAAAATGTTCTACCACAATGAGTCAGTCAACCAACTAGCAGTAGTAGCAATATTCTTTTATCAAAGAATGTCTAAAATTTAGTTTTTCGCAATAAAAATCTGAATCAATAAGTCCATAGCCTGCAACAATTGTCATCAAATTTTGAGCAGATTGATCATTGTGTATAGTTTGATATGGAGCAAAATTGTTGCAAGGTAAATGGAAGGAGTAATTAAAAAGAGCACATTAAATGATGTATAGAATAGATACAGACTGATCCTGGACTTGGAAAGACCAAGATTTTATTTGTCAGGGAAGAATCCTCTCCGGAGTTTGTTCCACAGTGTAAGAGTTCTGGGGAAGTTATTATTAAATTTTGTATATAGTTTGATAGAAGATTGTATAAAAACTCTGCGTATCAGATTAATTGTGAATAAATGAATGACAAAATAGAAAAATCTACAGTTATGCATTTCATTCTCCAAAAGGACTTCTTCATATAAATAAGGGTTTTATCAATGGAGTTTTATTTTTTCCACTCAATAGAAGTCCTAAGGGCCACTCAAGGTAGACGGTTACTGAATGAGATTGTTGTAAGGGAGGAGGAAGGATTAAGTAAGAAATGCATATTATGAAGATATTCAGAATAGATTTTGACACTTCAAGAGACCAAAGTAACAATTCTGGGGAGGATGTTGTCTGAGTGGGAACACAAAAGGAATGTCAATGATTTGCCACCATGTACATGGCATGGCAGGTCCTAGCTGTGAAGGTCTGAGCTTATGGCATTAAGGAATGTAATTCATCTGAAAATCTGCCATAGTAATTAGCAATAGAATAGTGGAAGGCTAGCAACATTTTATCTGTGGGATAAGAGTTGCAAAGAAGACAATAATTTATCACCCACAAAGCTACATAAAGGTTTATCTTTTTGCTATTTCTTGCCTTCAATATATACCATGAGTGTCAAATGTTTCAAGTCCTCTTTTCACATTATGCACCCTACAAATTTCAGTTGCCTCTTTCTGATTCTAAGTATAAGAGCCTTTTTCTTTCAATTTTCCCTAAAACCTCCTCATTTTTTGCATGTTCAGTTCATGTTATTCTCAGCATCCTTCAACAGAACCACACTTCTGTTGCCTCAAGTCTCTTTTTCCATCTGTCAGAAAATTGTCCAACATTCACTGCCATATAGTTAGGTATAGTTAAAGTTCAGTCCTCTTTGTTTTTTAACAAAATTTTCTTTCCAATGGATTTTGTTGTCACATTTTCTATCCTCTATTAAAACAATTCTTAGATATTTAAATTTCAGTATTTGTTTGATTTTGGTGTCTCCAATTCTTAGTTCACATCTTGGGATATTATTTTTGCTAACAAGTGCTATAAACATGTGTATGGTAGTATGAGAGAAAAGACAAAACAATAAGTACTGCAGTTAGATGAAATGAAAGGAAGAGAAGAATTGTTAAGATAAAATTCTTTGTATAGACAAAATATAGTGGATCAAGATTGAATATCTCTTTGTGGGCAAGATAGACAAGGTAAGAAAGCTGTTGAATATGGAGAGTCAGTAGGGCCTGAAGTTGATACTTGTCTCTGGTCAATTGACCGAGGCCCCTGGTGGTGATAGTGACAGTCTGTCCACTACTTTGTGACTGCTGACAGTGTTGTGAGTGACGTACTTAAAAATTACAGGGTGGATCATGTGTCAGCATTTTTATCATGCATTTAGCTTTGGCAGCAATATTCATGACTGTCTCCTTTTAAATTTTTTTTTTTTTGGTGTGGATTTATTTTGTTAGGCAAATATGATGCCTGGAATCTCTGCAAAGAGGGAAACTTATTTACTTTTAGTTTTGATTTCTTAGCATTCACATCCGGCTGACAAGTTTTTGATGAAGAGTGAATCAGAAAGAGATCTAGTTTAAAGTAGAATATAAGACAAGCATACAAGCTGACAGATAATTATATTATTGATTCAAATATACATAATTATTATTTATGAAAACTTATAAATGCATATTAAATTACATAGACAATTTTTTATAGTAATAATGTCACTTATGAAGTGATAAATATATAAACTGTCAATTGAACAGATATAAACTAATGGTTAAAATCCTAAAAATAGAAATTCATGAAATTAAATAAGTTTTCCATGAGCAAAAACTTTGTTCTTATTATCCTTATCTGTCATTCTTTGTTCAGAAGACACAACAATTGATCAGTAAATAAATAATTCTTCACAACATTGACCAAAGTCATTTATTGTGCTAATGCAAAAAGATAAGAAAACAATTTAGTTTATGAAGATTGTACAACACAATGTGCCAAGAACATTATTCATTCCCAACACATCAAACTGAAATAAAGAGGAAGTTACATTGTAATAATGGATTTATTTTTTTCTTCTTCTGAGGATGATGAGAGCAATCATCAAAATTTAAACCAAATCAAACACATTTGCTTGTTAGTTCATCAAATATTGATAGCTTTCAAGTATGTTTTTTGAGTGTTACTTTCATCTTATACATTATTTCCATCTACTTCTTCAATTGTTTGGTAAGGTTGGTGCCAACTACTGAAATGGCATCTATTCAAATTGTTTAAATTATTAGTCGTCATATATATATATATATATATATATATATATATATATTTATATATTGTTAAAAGTAGATCTTTTATCTATCTATCTATCTATCTATCTATATATATATATATATATATATATATATATATATATATATATATGTATATATATATTGTTTTAAATTTGGTATATTTATAGAGGAAAAGCATACAGGATATTTATCTGGTGAGGTCAGAATGTGAAAGTCACCATTCTGCGTTGATACCCACTCACCAACTAAATATTTTTGTGCTCTTCCCTATAAATAATGCAAATTCTATACAATATAATTATACAACAGATCTATTTTAAACAATATATATATATATATATATATATATATATATACAGAGAGAGAGAGAGAGAGAGAGAGAGAGGAGAGAGTAATAGGAATCTACCCTGCATGGTGACTGTCAGTTTCATGCATCACTATGATCTTCAGACCAATTTATATATATATATATATATATATATATATATATATATATATATATATATATATACATACATACACGTATGTGTGTGCCTATGTGTGTATATATATGTGCGTGTGTGCATTTGTGTGTGTATATACAATGTTTATATCTATGTATATTCACACACATACATATATATTTATTTATATACATCTTTTAGTATACCAGAGTAAAATTTAAATCTGTTATCTAGATAAGTTTTAAAGCTTCTCACAATCAATAAAACTCAAATCGACCCTTCACCACAAACCAATATGTATTTTGCTGAAAATACCAAAAGAGAATAAAAAGATATCTGTGAGAAGAAGTTCTCTGTTTGTGGCAGCAAAGGTGATGGTGGTGGCAAATGTCCATTGTGATTTTTCATGACAGCTGACAATAATTTGATTTTGTCATTGTTTTCTTTTATTATTTTGTTTATTTTTTCTTAATGCATCTGATGAAATTATAAGCAGATTAGCAGAATTAAAAGAGAAAAAGTGCATGAAATTCTGTCTTATGTCTGAAGCTGTTTATTTCCTTTGTCATTGAATAGCTGCATTTGTCACAGCCTATAAAAAGGAAGAATCTTAGATGTTTTCTGAAAGACAAATGTGGAGATCATCAAGAAGAAAATAGTCAAAGACAACCTTTTTAAGGAAAAGAAAGAAAAAAAGTCTGAGTAGCCTGGAAACAAATTCCATTTATTTAACCATAAAATTACTATATTGAGATCTTCTTTTTATACGCCATCATCTTTCAGGGTATGGACGTTCATGGTTCTCCTCAACTTCCTTTCTTTTGTAGCTTTTAGCTATATTTGCCTTTTCATTATCCTCTTCTGCCAACTATTTACACAAACTTATTAGCTGGGTTTCTTACTGTTTCTCTTTGCCCTTCTTATCTTCATTATATAATATGAATGTTAAAATCTTTCCTCATTAGTTTCCCAGAAATTTAAAATTTCTCTTGCTGATTCTAAGTGTACATTTCTTTCTCCTTTTCCTTCAATCTTCCTTATTGTTCATGTAGGAATATGAGTCAGCCAAGGTCTTGTTAAGTTAAAAACAGCTGTTGACGGTTAGTCCTTTCTTCATGCTTTCCTTTACTAACTTGTGTTCCTGCAGTTTCCTTTCTACCATCAACACATTATTTGAATATCTTATATTGTTAAGACTGCATCCACAAATAATAAATCCTGGTAAGACTTACCTCATTAAGTAAAAGAAGACATATCCTTGTCTTATGCCCCTTTCTGATTTTGTACACTTGCTCTTATTTCTATTTGTATATTGAGTTACAACTATGTAAGTGGCTTTACAGTATTTCCAAAACAAGAGCACATTAATTCAGTCTATCAAATCTAGTATTAATAATTAGGAAACTCTGGCAAGTAGACATTTAAAATCTTGGCATTTCACTCATCCTAAAAACAGAGATAACTTGCAGAAACTCCTCCATTTTGTTGATAATAATCATTTTAGAATCTGATGATGATGTTTTCAGCAAATCATGTAGTAAAGTCTGATGCTTCCATTACAATCAACCTTGTCTAATGACATCATTTCTTTCATCTCTTTATATAAATAGCAACCAACCATTTAGGGAAATGAATACTTCAAGTACTTCTAAGCTTCCTTGCATTAAATGCCTTTCTCTGTACCTGTTTATCTACAATTTATCATTTTGCTTCTCTACCATTTAGTAAATTTTAATTTTCTCTTGTATTCAAGTCAAGTGCAGCAGATTAACTTTAATCTTTCTCCATTAAAACAAATTCATATTTCAAATAAAAGGACAAATTCAAAACAGTGTCAGTCTCTTTAATTAGGTTTGCATATTTTCAGCACTACTTGGCTTCCTCATAAAAAATTAGGGAAAATTTTTTGGAAATAATTTTTGTATCTGCCTATATTTCTGAGGTTGTAACAATTAACATTTTGTAACTATTTACATTGTTTAGACTATTGTCCTCATCTTTATTGCCATATTCACGATGTTTTGGTCATTGTACACTCCGGCCTTCTTCATGTGATATATGCTGGAATTTTGAACCAAACCCATTGCCCAGTGGATAAAAGTGTTGGTTAAAGTAATCCAGTGACTTGACCCACAGAGTTGTGAGTTCAATATCTGGTCCCCGCAGAGATGAATAAAAACATGGAAAGTTGAGTTACTAAAGGGAAATAACTGAAAATGAGATATTTTGAAAAGACATGGCATGTGGAACTAGAACAGTCTATCCTGGTGGACAAAATAAATGGTTCGGTTTGAAATTCCAATGTATATCACCTGAATATGACAATAAAGATGAGGGTAATATTCTGAACAATGTAAATAGTGTAAATAATTTTTGTAGATTAGTATTTTTTTATATCTTTCTTAGGCCGTGAGACTTATCAGAATCAAAAAATATTGATTTGTTATTGATTTAGATGGGCAATTCTGTTTATAATATTGACACTGTCTCAAATCCAACCCTGACTTTAAAGAATTACTGGTCTTAGTTTAAGTCACTTAGCTGTTGAAATACCAGTTATCATACAATTACTGAAGTTAAGCAACATTGAGCCTGGTCACTACCTAGATAGGTGACCACTTCAGAATACAAGGTGCTATAAGCTTGGATATGCAGGTGGTATAATGAATAATGGCTCAGAATTAGAATTCCAGTTGAGTTCATTATATCCACTTATGTGCAAATACCCTTCTCCTCCCAGCTATGGGTTAATTATTAAGACTTGCACCCAGAAAATTCATAAAACCTAGGATTAATTTCTGGCTTGAAATATCCTGCAAAAAGTTGATAAGCTGTAAAAAATAAATCAGTCAATCAATCAAGTTACTAAGCTGTTATTTTCAAATGTTAAGTTTGAGAAATGTGCTAACATCATTAATATCTGCATATTTTTTTATTGTATAGAAGTTTTTTGGAAGCACTTGCACAAACATTTGAGTTTCACAGATATTTATCATAAATTAAGAATAAACAGATACATAATTTTAATGGTCTATGTAAATGTTTGTTCTTTACTTAAAAATGTATAGATCTGTTTCTTATTTAAGAGAAATCTTTCTGTAATCTCATCTTAAAATACCTAAAGATGTAACTCTATAAAAGTCAAAAAAATAATTTCCCCCCAAATTTTTCCCTATTTTTTATGAATGGACCAGTCTATTTAAGTAGTGCTCACTTTTCTTTGAAAAATAAACACAAATTACATAGTTTACCAACCAAAGCAAACCGCAGTAAGGATCAGAGAATCATTGTGAACTCTACAATCCTTCCATTAATTGCATATAATATATGCTTCATCAGGGCTAAATATGGTTTTTTATTTCAGTGTTGTTATTCTCATATACTGTTGCCAACCAAGACTGAAGAACTAAGTCTGTCTTACTATTTAACCCATAGCTGGGAAGAAAAGTGGATTTATACCTTTCCCAAGGCACATAAGTGAATGTAATGAACTCAACTCAACTGGAATTGGAACTCATCTCTCCAATTCCATTACATCATCTGTACATCCATTACATACTCCTTGAAAAACATTTTTTCTGGGAAATTTTATACACACAGAAGATTAACAAATGCTTTCCCCATAGGCATACGAGACAGGTAATCTAGGATGGTGGCAACCATCCTACAGGGCAAACAAATTGTACATTTTCAGGGCAAAAGCCATTTACTTAAAGGGCAACTTGGGAAAATTTCAGGGTAAATTTCTTCTGCTTCCACATCCTGTAAAATTTCCTCCCATAGACCTATGGATTTACCTAACAATAGTCATTTATTTCTTACACTAACAATAAATTTTACAAGTATAAGGCTGCATGTAAATTATTTTTTATTCTTTCTAAGTTTCAAATTATATGCTCCTGTTTTATGTAATGTAATCTTTAATGATAAAAGCTCAGAAAAGAAAAAAATAAATTTATGATTATGATCAAGATTAAACTATAAATGCAACATTCCTTTATCAAGCGAGTAAAAGTATCTGATCAAAAGTTGCTCATGATTTCTCTCTGGATTTTCATTAACAAAAATTAATTTTTCTGTTTATTTATTGTTAATAATTTGTAAAAGAGAAATGAAGAATCAGTTTCAAGAAAATTCCCAGGATATTTATTCTATACAATGTTGACTGGATTGGCAGCCATATTAATTATCAAATGTTAAAAAATGCAAATAAATTTTCCTGTAGCTTCTATAATGTTTATTTATATCAGAAACTTTATTTTTATAATCATGTTATTGCATACAAACAAGTTGTGAATAAAAATATCATTATCAAAGACATTGCATTCTAAAGGTAGTCTCAATGGAATTATTGAAGGAAATAAAATGAATACACTTCCAATGTATAGATATACACATGTGTATACTTTGATATAAATGGAAGCCAAGCAAAAACTACATAACCTTGTGGAAGACTCAGTATTATAAAATAAAATCTCTTTTACTTCACTGGAAGATATTCAATGAAAAAAACACATAAGCTGCTTAAGTCTTTATGAAATTAGTTGGTCTGCAAGTTTCCTAGGAAGAATCGTTTCAATTCTTAAAACTTTATCTGACTATGAAAGAAATAAATTATACTAAGTATACAGTCATTCAAATCAAGGGTTTTTAATTTATAATTTAATCAATGATTTGAGCACACAAAATAAGAAATCAAACTGGAATAAATGTATTTTTTGCATTCGGAGATAATCCAGTTAGCAATCAAATACAAGAAGAGCTGAATGACTGGTAAACAAATATATATATATATATATATATATATATATATATATATATATATATAGAAACCCATCGTATAAAGATTACTTGAGGCATAAAACTGACAGTTACCATGCAGTGTTGATTCCTCTGTCTATATCTACAAATACTCTATCTCTGATAATGATCATTTTTCACCCATGAATATAGCAAATTATAAACAATTAAAATGAAAATATATATATATATATATATATATATATATATAGGGATTTTATAGACATAGCTTAGATGTGGCACAAAGAAAAAACTATGAAGCACCCAGTGAGATTAAAACTCAGTACTCAGTCATAATTGATTTAGCAAAACAAGGTTGCTATCAAAAATATAAAAAATATTATGAAAAGAGACTGAAATTGAGATGCCAGGACAAGAACAATAACATTACAGATCCTTCTTTGGATTTTGGTGAATCTCAAGATATATAGCAGGAGCACCAGGCCAGATATGGCAACAATATGCAATGCACAGGCAAATGGTAGATTTATAAATGTATAAAATGGATTCTGATGAGAAAAATTGTCTAGCACAACAAAGTGAATCAAGTTTATGAATATGTATGTATATATATATATAATATACACACAAAGGACACACACATACACATCAATGTAATTTTAAAATTTTACATATATGAGGGATTTTTGCAAAGTTCTCATCCTGACTATGAAGGGATTACTCCCTCAAAAAAATATTATGTTTGATCATTTGGTCAGATTTTGAGAAAAGGGTCAAACCAAGAACTTTTGACCACCCCCACTCATATATATATTTGTGTGTGTGTGCATGTATTGTGTGTTTATGAATATTGACATATAATCTCAAATCACTTATATAGATTTAAGAAATGTATTAAAAAATTGGAAATGCAAGTACTGTAATGGATATCAGTGCAAAAAGTGGAACTAGCATTCCAAGTTCAAATTCCACACTCACTGGTTATGTTCACTTTCACAGAAATATCCTTGAGGAAGGCATGAATCCACCTTTTCTCCCACCAGTTATGGGTTAGAGTAGCCTTGGCTGGTAACTAGCCTAAAATGAATAAAAACTCTGAATTCTAAACCATGGAGAAGACAATCAAAACCACTCCACATTTCTTCTCCAAGAATGCATAGAAATTGACAGTTGCTAAAAAAAGAAAGTATGGAGAGTCATAATTAGATACATTCTGGAGGGATGTGGCATTAAAAGAAATTCCTAAATCAAGTGCGAAATCCTATTTTAACAGGAAGGAATGAATATTGCAGCAAGAATACCCATTAAAAATCCAATAAATTATCTTTTAACAAATTTTGCCTGTATTTGGAAATAAATAAAAAAGAAAAAAGATTTCTCTCTTACCAAATTTGTCAGTTGACACTCTTTACTAAATTAACAAATGTATAACAAAATATAAAATTTTATATGAGAACTATAGACACACAAATTGAAAACTTGTTTGCATATGTACACATGTATTTACATGTATGACAGTACATTCAGCAGATATTGTTGAGATATAATTTTTTTGGATGAGAACAATATACAAAGCTTGTTTGTGTACTCACACATGTATACAACAGTACATGTAACATATATGTAACACATATAACAATAAGACCATATATATATATATATATATATATATATATATATATATATATATATATATATATAAAAGAGAACATAGATGTCAACACTTAGAGGCGACAGTCTGTTTCAGGCTAGATGCAATCGTTAGCCCATGAGGAGCACTTGTGGCCTGACGATTGCATCTAGCATGAAACAAACTGTCGCCTCTAAGTGTTGACTTCTATGTTCACTTTTATATTTACACGCTCTATCTCTTATATTGGGCACTTTATCCCATAAATATGGCACATCTTAAAATTATATTTCTTATATATATATATATATATATATATATATATATATATATATATATATATAGATAGATAGATAGATGTATTTTTAATTTGACGTTTTTATTTTTCAAATAATTGCCCACTATAATAACATTTGAAGTAATATATATATATATATGCATGTACACAAAAAAGTTTACAATTTGTGCATATCTCACACAGAATCTTACACACACAAATACATTATATATACATACATATATATGTATATATATATATATATATATACAAATTCTTCAAATATATTTACTTAAATGCACTTGCAAATTCAGATATGTAAATTTGCGCTAGAGATTTAGCTTTAGAGACAAGTATAAAAATAAATGCATGATTTTTAAAAAAGTTAAAGTATGGCAGAAAGAAAAACCTACATGATTGGAAAAGAAGAAGAATTTGTGAATAATACTTCTTCAATTTATCATTTCAATAACTTCATGTTTCTGATTATAAGCAACCACTGCAAATTGCACATACGCATGAAACTGAGAGTAATAGCTTTTCTCAAAGCAATGCATCTACATTGATACATACTCTTGTGTCTCTGCATGTGTGCATTGCCACCACACACAGAGTACATTGGTATGACAGTACATATAACTTTACACCACAGACTTAATCAATATTCTGCCTTCTACAAGTGGTCTGCCACCACCACAATCACTCCTCCTCTTCCTTCCCTTCACAGCGTTTTCATCCCTCATACTACTACTATTGTAGCTCCTGCTCATGTTGCCAACATATGGCTACTCCGTGACACTCCTCCTACTTTACTACTTTCACTTCAAACTCACCTCTCTTTATATTCTATTTGCTCCTCACACTACTATTGCTTCTCTTATTTTTCTACTATAAATTCAACTACTGCTGCTATGACAGATTAGGATCTGGTTGTCATGGTATCGGATCCAATGGCAGGTAACAGCAGTGGTAGTGGTGAAAGTTGTTCTGCAAGACAGGGCCAGTGTCAATTCAAAATTAGAGCCAATTTTATAAAAAAATATATGATTATACATATTTTAATTCCTCTTGATTTAATTTTTTTTGTTATTCAACATAACGAGACTTAAATGAAACTTTATGGTTAAATAATGCCTTTTTTAAGATTTCTTTTTGAAAACAGAAAAAATACCACTATTTGATTTATCTTACATTTGCAAATAAACATTTACTCTTAGTTGTCTAAAACAAATGAGGGGAGTCTTAAGAATTGAGATGGTAAGAATTTTTTTCAATATGCATTAAACAGGGTGGGGAACATCTTCATAAAAGCTTGGAGAAATCAGTTAAAAGTGAAAAATTAATAAAAAGGGTGAAAATTTTGGAGATAGTTTGGAAAATTTCTTCAAAAAATAAACATCCTCCATTTCAAGTTGTGATAATTTTTTCAGATTCATTAAAAAATAACATTGACTACCAGATTTTAATCAAGAAATTTAAATTTAAAGCTAAAACCCACTGTTCTCAAGTTTGTGTGTGTGTGTGTGTGTGTGTGTGTGTGTGTGTGTGTGTGTGTGTGTGTGTGTGTGTGTGTGTGTGTGTGTGTGTGTGTGTGATAACCTATTAGGGTTACAGGGGTACCATCTGTACTACAGTCATAGCACCAGTGGTATGGCTAGGGCAAGATAGAGACCATCCCTATTCAGGTGAGTTTTGAATTATCTAATTATTGAGTTATCCTTCTCCTAGATTGGTTAATACCTTAAGGTAAGAGAAGAGAGAATGCCCTGCTATTTTATCTATATACAGAGGGAGAAGAGATGGACTGAAACCTTACCCAAGAGGATTTGTGAAAAACTGAATTCATATTCAGCTCACTGATTTCTAAGCCCCTAACTGTTTACACAACTTGTATAGCCTATCCCAAGCACAACTTGCATAGCCTGACCCAAGCACAACCTGCACAGCCTGACCCAAGTACAACCTGCATAGCCTGACCCAAGTATATATTGTAAAAGAAGAGTCACCTGATCAAATAAACCTGTAGATATTCAGTGCCAGAATCAAAAAGGATTTTTGTATGTTTGACATGTTGACTTTTTTAAGCTTGTTTTTTTCTCATGTACCCATAAAAGTTGTTTTCTGAAATTTCAAGAGGAATTATTTTCCAATGCTGATTTCCTAGACAAGCAATTGCCCTTCACTAGAATATTGTCATATTGCAATGTTCTTCCTTTCATTTCATCCTGTTTCACTTTCAGCAACACTAAGTTAAGCCTTGTAAATACTGAGATGAAACATTTCATTAATTCATATATTTTCATCTTTGTTGTTTTAGCCTGTTTCAATCAGTTTGCCACAATTGAGAAAACCAGTGATACACATTTCATAAAACCAATCTCTGAACAGTCAAAATAAAATTTTCCTTTATTTAACATATTTTTTCCAGGAGTAGTGGTACTTCTTCCAGTAATAAGAAAATTCTAAAGATCAGAAATTACATTGAGGAGGGCTAAAGAATATCTCAGTTAAAAAGTTCTGTTTAAAAGAGAAAAAATGAAAGCAATAAAGGACCAATCTAAATTTGTAAATAATTATATTGGATGTACAACATGTTTAGCATGAAGATTCACATTTCATCTCCCTGACCATAGCTCAATCAGGTCTCAATTAAATGCACATAGAGACCTACCAAACTCGGCTACAAACATGACCATAATGTGCTGTTCATATTTGGAAAATAAAATATTCCTATAACTCTAGATACATACATAAAACTATCCATATATTCAAAAAAAGGAAAATAAAATTATCCTTGATAATTGCTAAACATATAGTTGAAAGCACTTGGAAAACATTCAGAGAATTTTTATATAATTTATGTCCTGAAAAGAGGAAAATTATATGAACACATGAAAATTTGTATAAAAAACTCAACCATAGCAGCACCCTGTCAGTCAGATTCAACAAAAAAACATATATATATATATATATATATATATATATATATATATATATATATTCCATATATTTTGGTAGCATATTTTCATTTAAACATGTCTGATTAAACAATTTAGACATGTGTTTGGTTATTTAATTATGAAACAACAAAGCTTATATGTGATTATGAAAGAATATTATTGAAACAGAACATTTCTAAATTGTTTAATCAGTTATGTTTAAATTAATGTACATACACACACACACACATATATATATAACGTATGTGCACATATCAGATAACAATATATAAATTTTTTATATATATTGAACAGTTTAATATTGAACAGTTTTGAAAGAAGAGATGTATTAAAAATTGGAAATATGTGTGTGTGCGTGTGTGTGTGTGTGTGCGTGTGTGTGTATTAATCTTAACTTCTAGCAATATGCCCAATTTGTTGCAGAGATTTTAATGTATTTTCTTCTTTCTCTCCTTCTCCAACAACTTGACATTAGAATCCCTTAAAAATGCAGATAAAAAAAAACTGTTCTTTCTTTAGAATTGATTTTACACAAATTCCAGCATTTTTCCCATTAGTTAATTCATTATAAGGCATGTGCAATCTGTATCAGCTGATTTTAATTTAATTTCTGCAATCAAAATGACACCTGTTGTGTATTGAAGCATTTAAGTTATGACCAGGGAGATGCCTATACAAATTATTCAGATCACTGAGAAATACAGAATTTATACGCAAATGTGAATTTTGTTTGGGTGAGAAAACAGTTTTCATTCTTTTTACAACAGATCATTTAGAAGTCATTTAATATGATATAGATTTTATTTATAATAATTTAAACAGATGTTAGCAATTCTTTCAGTAACAAGCACTTTCAAAGGAATTACCTTGCATACCAATAATGAAACAATGTTTAACTGCAACAGTTGGCATCAAGTTGTGTATGTGTGAGGGATAGAGAGAGAGAGAGAGATTATTCACATGATTTGTTTAATCTAATTTGATTAGTTTCCGCTGTGCTTATTCTTATTTTTATAACTCACATCAGAAAAGGAAAATTATCTTTTCAGAAACTGAGCTCTTTTAGTAATAATGCCAATAGAGCATAGGAACATGTTATCTTATTTTTATAACTCACATCAGAAAAGGAAAATTATCTTTTCAGAAACTGAGCTCTTTTAGTAATAATGCCAATAGAGCATAGGAACATGTTATTGAAAAACAGAATAAGAGACAAGTTAGAATCAATGCAAAAGCCATAATATAACAACACTCACATATATATTTTTATCACTTTAAATGTTATTTTTAATGGATACTCATATCTGAGTAGACACTCCATTTATTTAATAAAGAGTAAATTTATTTATTTTCATCCACTGGCCTGAATATTTGAGAAATCTTATTAAAAAAAATATATGTGCTGTCCAGGAAAGATAAAAGCTGTTAGATTAATAAATACAGAAGTTTTTTAACTCTTTAGAAATTACACATATATTAAAAAAATACAAAAAATCAGTGTACGTGCATACACATCTATTTAAAAAAAGGACAAAAACATTGTATATACATACGTATATATTTGAAAATAAATAAATAAATAAAAATTCCATTACTTCTTTTAAAACACACATATATATATATATATATATATATATATATATATATATAGGCAGCATACCTTCATTCAAGCATGTTTGAATTAAAGAGGTATAAAATAGAAATAAATATTATATCTATTTATTTACATTTTCTACCTCTTTAATTCACAGATCAATTTCTTAGTGCTGTTACAAAACTGATTAAGAAAGACACCATAGTTTTGGTTATTTCTTTTATTTTCCCAAGTACTTTCAATCGCATCCAAGATCATATTCAGGGGTGAATTGCTAAGACAAAAAATTAATGTAATTGATAGTTGGGAATGAGTTGCGCATGAAACACAATCTGTTATGCTCAACTTAAAATTAATGTTAAGAATATCTATGTGAGGTAACTTCATTTTTTTTTTTTATATATTGCTATAAACTATTTCAAGGTACACTATAGTTATATTTAGTCATATTCAATATGTTATATTTTTTACTTTTTTTCAGTTTCCCTATAAGTTTCATTAAGACAACCGACAAGGTACTATGATTAAGATTTTTATTTAATTTTTATTGTGTTCATATAAGTTTTTCTTTTCTGGACATTTTTACACACTTTATGTTCAGAAAAGAAAAATGTTATATTAACACAAGAAAAATCAGGTTTTATATTTAATCAGATTTAATTTGATAAAAATACAAATTAAAGTGGAAAGACAAACAAGAAAATGTAACCAACTACAGAACAATAGTAAGCTATATTTCATAAAACAACTTCTTTTTATGTGTCATGTCCCTTCAGAATATGGTTGATCATGGCTCTCCACAACTTCCTGTTACTTGTTGCTCTAAACAACTTTTATCATCCCTCTTTCACCAAAACTCATTAGGTAAATTGCTCAGTTTCCCTTTGCCCCAATTGCCTTCAGTATATCCAGTGAGTGTTAAATATTCCAAGCCTTCTTTCCTCATTATATGTTCCAGAAATTTCAATTGTATCTTTCTGATTTTGAGTATAAGTGTCCTTCTTAAATTTCCACTTTCTTTAGGGCTTTCTTATTGTTCATTTGTTCTGTCTATGGTATTGTTAGCTTCAGTCTGTAAAACTACATCTCTATTACTTCAAGTCTTTTTCTCTAATAAAAAATTTCCAACATTCACTGCAATACAGGATTATAAATATAGCATGGCTGGTCAGAACTCTTTTCTTTATTTCTAATTAAATTTTTGTATCTTAAGAGACTTTGCTTAGTTTCTGTAATGACTCATTTACTATTTCTATGTTCCTTCAGATCTCTGGATCACACTTTCTATCATCTGTTATTAAGTAAAAGATTAACAGGGAATAATTTTTTTTTAATACTAATGTTTATCCAATACAATTCCCAGGCGCAAATCAAGGTAGAGGGTTACTATGTGATGTTGTATGAGTGTAAGAAAAGGTAAGAAGTGTAGTTCCACAAGGTTATACAGGAAATATAACAATTAATCCCAGACTTGAAGAGGTCAAGTTCATAATGATTGTAAAAACATCCTGCTAAGTGGTCTGTTTCACAAAGCAGCAATTTATGAGAAGAAGCACAGTGGAGTAATGGATAGCGGCTCGGATTGAGGAATCGGAGAGCCGAGTTCGAATTCCAATCAAATCCATTACATTCACTTACGTGCTAATAATACCCTTGGGAAAGGTATGAATTCTTTTCTTCTCCCCCCAGCTATAGGTAAATAGCAACACAGACTAGGTTCTATAGCCTTGGATGGCAAATGGTCTACACAGAAAGAAATGGCAACCTACAGTGGAAAAAAATCTGACTCATCAGCCATGTATCAAAAGATATATGATCGCCTAAGCATGTATCACATATGGCACATAACTGACCGAAGAAATGCAACTTGTCAGAACATTTTCCATAGAAATAGTGACAGAGTAGTGAGAGGCTTGTGAAATTCTGCCTGTGAGAAACGGGTTCATCTGGTAGTTTTATGATATCTGAGTAAACATTAGAGTATCAGATACTTTAGCCTCACATATAAGCATCACAATATTTTTTAGCCACTTTTTGGAGGATAGAAATATGGGTTTTATATGCTATTAAATATGGCACTTGTCAACAACTTTAGTAAAATAGATTCACTTTCATGTAAATACTGTTTGGAAAGATATGAAGTCATCTTTTCTCCTTCCATGTAAAGGTTAATAACATGGCCTTCTGGGCTCTTTAGCTTTAGTTCATAACTAGTCAAGGAGAAGGACAACACTATTTACATTATTCGGACTATTCTCTATATTTATCACACTGTTTTGACAATTGTATGCTCCGGCCTTCTTCAGGTGGTTGGAAGGTCAAACTGAAAAGTTATTCAACATCACTTGAGAATGGAACAAAAAATTTAATTTTACATTTAATTCAAAGTTTAGTTTTTAATTCTGAAATATAGTAATATCCATGTTGCGATGAACACATGTTTTAAAATAAGAATATTATAATATTATGCTCTATTGTGTATCAAGCACTGGTTTTAATAATAAATGCTTAAGAACTATGGATTATAAATCTGACTGTTCTTTCTTTTTATTTTGATATATATATATATATATATATGTGTGTGTGTGTGTGTGTGTGTGTGTATATATATATATATATATATATATATATATATATATATATATATATATATATATATATATATATGAAAGTAAAGAAACAAACATCTAACCCAAAACTACTAGATTTCAACAGTAATATAATGCATACAGAAAAAAAGAGTCAATATATATATATATATATATATATATATATATATATATATGGATTTAGAATTATTTCTTATTACTATAAATGTTATTTTTAGTGTGTAACAATAGAAAGAAATAATATCAGATTAAAGAATCTACCAGTTCAGCACGGGTCAAGCTCTGTAGGTCATCCCCTATGTGTCTGTGCAGTTCACCTTTTATTTGGGTTTTTGACCATGCATGCAAATTAGCTATAGTTTCAAAAGCACTAGAAGCATTGTGTCCTCTTAGCCACAAGTAAGTTAAAATTCCTTGGTCCTATTTTTATATATATATATATATATATATATATATATATATATATATATATATAATCACACACTGAGTGCTGATATTAATAAAATAGTACTCAATTTACAATAACAGAGCTATAAATTATATATTAATTATAAATATGCATTTTTTCCTCTCCAGTAGCACAATTCTGAG
This sequence comes from Acanthosepion pharaonis, assembly GCA_903632075.3. Lineage (NCBI taxonomy): Eukaryota > Metazoa > Mollusca > Cephalopoda > Sepiida > Sepiidae > Acanthosepion > Acanthosepion pharaonis. The sequence goes on from CAHIKZ030000001.1 coordinate 3,781,873, forward strand.
TTTCATGCACAACTCAATCTTCAGGTGGTGAGTTAAAATTGACCATAACATATTTAAATTTATATTTTATATTTATATATATATATATATATATATATATATATATATATATATATATATATAGGACTATCATAATAGGGAGCAGTAACATAGAAGGTTTTTTTTTTTACATTTTGTCATTCATTTACCAACAACAATTGATATCAAAAATATTGTTCATGGTATATTAAACTGATTTAATAAATATTTGCCATGGTGTCATCATATTTGCAAATATCGATAACATACAAAGAAAAATGGGAAATTAAAAAATAATATAGCGATATCATTATTTGCAAAATCAAAACTGTATTGATGATGACATTCTAAAATGTCATCTGTACCCTACTGAATGATTTTAAAAGTTTTATGAATTGCATTCACAAAACATTTGAGTGAACATGGTTTGATATGTCCTTTACTATGACAAGAAAGCTTCCGGGAAAAATTTAGAGAAGGCCATTTTCCTGTTCAAGAGAAGTCGCCCCACAGCCAGTTCACCTCTCACAACTCCCCCAAGGTCAGTGACCAATCCTACTGAAAAAGTAACCAATCAGCTAACTTGTCTATCTGTCTGCTTGAAAGATAACAATTTTTTTTTCTATTTTTACATTGGATTTAGTTAGCATCAATCACTGTCTACAACTTATAATTATATTTACTGTTTATCTTTTCAGAGTTCATTTCCAATTTTTGTAACAATGATTCTATTTAACTTAACTTTATCTTTATTTACATAAATTTTACTTTCACCAAGTCTTCCAAGAAATAAGACTTAAGATAAACAGTTCCAAAACAGAAACTATGATCTGGAATTGGAATGAAAACAATGATAGCACATATGCTGAATCCATCATAAAAATTCAGAATGTGGAATGAATAAACCCTAAACATTTCAAATGCCTTGGTGTATGAATCAGTTATAACAAATTTAGTATAGGAGATAAGAAAATTTAATATAGAATAGACTTCATTTTTTTTATTATTCCACGCCAAGCATGGCAATAAAGCTACTAGGATGTAATAGGTTACTAAGAGAATAAGAGAAAAACTACTATTAACGAGAGAGGACAATAAAAGAACAGAAATTAAGAGAGACAATAATGATTGACATTGCATTTAAATTTTTGAAGATCAAAGTTGACTGGGAAGCAAGAAGCCATAACAGAGTTCCACATGCAAGAAGTGTGATAGAATAAAATGTCAGTGTAGAACTTATGATTACATCTAACCATTTCCGCAGTCAAATGATGAGACCTTGTTACCAATCTAGTACTGCACATAAATTTATAAAGTCTAGGTACCATAGTGGAAAGTTCATCAGAACAATTACCATGAAATCATTGATAGAAAAGGCACTGGGAAGCTAAGTTACAGTGATAGGAAAGGGACTAAAGCTAAGATGCCATGTCAGGACCAATAATATTTCAGATTCTTCTATTTTATCAAGAATCTCTAAATATATAGCAGGAGCACAAGACCAGATGTAGCAGCAATATTCAAAGCAAGGATGAATGATAAACTAATAAATATGTAAGATAGATTCAGGTGATAAAAATTGTCTAGCACAAAACTGTGAACCAAATTTCTTATTTGTAGACTCAGCAATTGATACAATATACTCTTTCCACTTCCTGTCAGCTGAAAACATTAGTTCAAGAAGGTATGATGAGTCACTGTCATTATGCTGATGAAAGGTAAAAAGGGTTTTCTCACATGGTTAAATGAGAGCCATTCTCGTTTTTAAGGCATTAAAATTAACAAGCCAGTACTTGCCCCATTTAAAAACAGACTGTAGGTCATTTCTGAGATAAGCTGCCAATCTGACCTTATTGAATGGATCTGACTTAGCCTATTCGAGGGCACATTTACAATTATTTCAAGCAGTCACATATAGGTATTTGTTGTGATTGGAATTATCATGCTGGAATACCTAGAAAAAGTCATTTCTATGGGTGATAGAAACTGAACAGGCTTGTGTGAACCAAGAAGAAGACTGGTTTCACCTGATATTTGCAAGAAAGCACTACTATTAAGGCCTGAGAAAAGGAAAGGAACCAGGAACCCCTTCCTAAACAAGAAAAAAGGGATGAACCTCTACTGCTGTTCAAGAGAACAGGGAGGAATATGGACCAAGCAATAGGAGAGCCTATCTACTCCTATTAAAAAAAAAATCCCAGGTTTGACTTCCAGATAAATTATTTCAAAGAATGAGATTTCTTTCAGATAACTTATCTGGAGAGTTGAGCTGTGGCCCCTAAATGCCACAGCACAAACATGTGTACATACCTGTGCACCAGGTTAAAAAAAATATGAAATGTAATATAATTAAGTTTTAACTTCCCGTCTTTTTTTTTAGTTTGGAATCACTAAATTTAAGACAAGGTCTGTGGAGAGACATGATCACCTACTTTCTGATTAGCCATATTAAAAATGTGACTTCAGCCAAAAATCTGATGCCAATTGTAAGTAATTTTAATGCAAAGAATATATTTAAGTGGAAATCTTACCAAAGATTTATGATTTCAAGGAAATTTTTAGGTAAAAATCTAATATACAATATTTTATTCCTTCAAGAAGCTTAAACATTAAGCAATTTATCACAATTTTCTTGGTTTTTACTCTCCAAAAAGTGTATCTAACTTAAGAATTTGTGGTAAAAGACAACAATAAGATGGAAAAAAGACTAAAGAATAATTAGTGCTAAAAATTAATCTCAGAATTTAAGTAATTTAATTGAACAATGAAGTATTCAATGTTTTCTCTCTCACCCCACCTCTCTCTACAAGGCATTACAAAGAAAATACTTAGAAGGAATATTAATAAATAACCTACATGCAATAAAAACATTCCAGATATACTTTTTCATATCATCAATATTCATAAAGCCTATATTTAAAGAATGTAACATTTGCAGAAAATGTAACCAAATTTTACATATTCTCTTCCAAAGTTTTGTCATATTCCCCATGCAACCAAAAAACACACCAATATACCCACTTCCAACACACACCAAAAATCTCCCACTAGACAAATTTTTTTTTAAATAATAAACACAACCTATAAAACAATAGCAAAATTTAGAACACATGCCAAAATACACATTCTCAATACACACCAAACATTTTTGAAAACACACAAATTTTTTTAAATCAACAATCAGAACACAAAGTTCATAGGTAATCACTGTACACATATCATAAATTTCATATGAATTATCCATTTCTTCTTGCTACTATTTCAGGAATTAGATACACACACAAACACTAAAAAGTAAATAAGTTTGCCTATCATGCAGTTCATACTCCTCCCTGCTTTTTGAACTGGAGTAGCAGTTTATCCCTTGTTTCCTGTTTAGGATTTGGTTTCCATTTCCTTGTAAATCCTTCTCATTCTCTTTCACTCCCAATAGTTCCTGGCATCTTCGTAGATGCTTGGGGAGAATTGATTAAAAAAAAGAATCTACAAAATATATCCCAAAAACATTAAAATTTAGGCACATATATATACTAACACCAGAAAAAACACAATAACTCTGCACCATAACCCTCTAACTTGATTGGCTCTTGGGCTTTGTACTAGGTGAACATGAATAAAAAAGAAAAGATGAACATGTGACATCTACCCAACCAATTAAAACAAATAGTATAGAATTCAAAACATCTCTACACTTCCTTCATTCTCAAAAATTTCTGCTGAAGTCAAAATAAATTAGCAAAATATATTAAATGTATTAAAGTTTTCTTACTTGTTTTTTTTTATTTTATAGTGTATATATATATATATATATATATATATATATATATATATATATATATATATATATATATATATGATAAAAATATAGTTTTAAGTTATGCTATATTTATAGGTAAAGGTGCTCACTATCAGAGAAAGACCATATGCAAATATAAAAGTAGACACTGAGGTCAGCACAAAGCAAGAACAGCATATTACATGCTCAAATGCAATCTTCAGGTCAACTGTGGTCATTTGGTGTTAAAGAAATACAGGAAAAGAAATTCAGGAATACAATGACAAATTCACCATATCTTTTATCAGTTGCTGTATCATAATTATTGTATCCAAGTGTTTAAGAGAATAGTTCTATTTTATTTTCATAAAAATTTGAAAAAGAAAGGCAAAAAACAAATATAAGACTTAAAATTAAATTATATTATTTTTTCTTAATTTTCTTGTAAACTATCCTTTTTATTTAATACTATACAAATTTATATAAATACTCTCTATAAAATTTTAAATCATGTCCTTTTGTTTAAATGTCTAGTGCATCATTCATTCCACTTCATACCTTTATCAAGCTTAGTGCAAAGTGAATGCAAATTATCTAAACTTGAACCAATTTCATTTTAAGTGCTAAACAAAATATTAAACAAAATATTAAGAGAAATTTTCATTAGAAATAAAGAAAACAGTTCTAAACTGCTATATAATGTCTCCTATATAGCAATAAATGCTGGACAATTTCTTCACAGATGAAGAGGACACAAGGAGCAAGAGATGTGATTCTACAGAAGGATGCTTTGAATCACATAGACAGAGCACATGAGCAATGCAGAAGATTTAAGGAAACTGGTTCCAAAAAGAACACTTACAATTAGAAAGATTTAGTTGAAATTTCTGGGATACAATGAGGAAAGATGGCTTAGAAAATCTAACAGTCACAGTAAACATACTGAAGACAAGAGGTGCAGAAGGAAATAACAAGTAACCCATTTAATATGCTTGTCAGGAAGTGGGAGGGATTGTAAAAAGGATAAGGAGTTGTGTAGAATTGATGATTGCCTGAAGGGACACAACACTTAAAAGAAGAACCACTTGTTTACTTGCATCTTTCCTGATAGTTTTAGAAATTAATAAATTTTTACATGGATGCTTATAATTCAAGAACTTCCAGTTTGTGTAGAAAGATGTCCTGTTTTTAACAGTTTGAACTGGAAATGGTAATTTTAACTCTAAACTGACTTCTGGCAACCTCTATTGAGCTCAGAAATCAGCAACACCTATCCAATGTTCCACATTGTGTAAAGTTATTTTTACAGACGAATTTTCAACTGCTATAATCTGGCCATTCCATGACACATGCATGCAAACAATCATGGTCGACAATATAAATGCTTAGTAAGTCAGTCATAATTGTAATTATACCAATTGTGGTATTGGAATTAAAGTCTGAAATTATTTTCATTTCTTCCATTTATTTTATGAGGAAGAAAAGATCTGTTTTAAAATGGAACAGAAGCTGTATATTTGCTGTGATTCAGATAAAATTTGCAATATTTGCAGCATGTTGTTAGCATCATGCAAATATTAAAATCATCATTGCTAAATGTTAAAATAAATTATTTGATACACAGATCAAATATGTAAAAAATATATAAATAAAAACATTAATAGGTTTATTTAGTTATAGGATAGGAAATTGTAGATCATATCATTTAAAATAAGAGATTTTTTTTATTCCAATTACCTGTGTGTATACTTTGGTATAACTTTTTATAAAATTATAAATTTAGGATGGTCTTTAGATGTGATTTTTTTTCTTTTTTATTGGTGAGAGAACCGAGTATTGCAGAATTTAGAAGGAAAAATGATTACTTAATTCAGACAAGTTTGTCAGAGAAGTATAAAAATGGGTTTGGTCCATAAATCAGTTTGAGTTAATTATTATAATACTCAGGAAAAAATTCTCTCTCTCTCTCTCTCTCTATATATATATATATATATATATATATGTATAAAACCCTGATCTTTTCATCAAATGTGTTGTCAGTGGCATTGAATCTTTTCTGATGCAATTACAGTTGAGATGGGCTGGTCATGTCATCAGAATGAGTGATGATAAGATGCTGAAAATCCTCATGTATAGCCAACTTTTTTATGGTAAGCGTAACATAGTCTGCCCTTGGTTATGCTTCAAGGATAAACTTAAATACATTTTAATTGCAGCAAACATCCTATAGAGGAGTTCGAAGTTGCTGTTGAAAACCGAGCAAACTGGAGAAATACCTGCTACTGAGGTATAACTAACTTTGAAAATAATTGTCTCAACCATCTGAGATAATTAAGAATTAACACTAAATCTTGGGCTATGACATCAGCCCATACAACAGTCAACTCTTCACTATGCCTTTCATGTGGATTTGTTTGCAAATCCCATGCAGGATTGTTGTCTCATACAAAACATAAGCATAAAAACTGTTGTGTCGGAAACCTGCCACCCCTCTTGAAGATGAACTTGTCTGCGTCTGCGAACAAAGACTTTAAATAGTGGCATGTCAGTTGACATGGAGAAGACAGATAGACAGAGAAGTTCTTAGCTGAGCTAATTATTGACTACTCAGACGATTTCTGTACCTTTTTGAATGAAAGTGTGTTGTCCTCAGTTCAAAAGATGAGCTTAGATAATGGCTGAAACATCAAAACAAATCCACAAAAGAATGGGTTCATAAAAAGAAATTTCAAGTCTTGGAACCGTCCAGTCAAAGTCCTGATCTAAACTCAATTGAAAATCTATGATTCAAGTAAAAGAAAGTAGTGCATGTAAGAAACCCAGATAGAATTGAGTAATTTTGGGAGTTTTGCTAAGAAGAATGGTCAAAAATCAGTACTCACTACTGCCAGAAAATTCTTAAAAATTATAGAAAAAAAATGGTTGATATTGTAACCTCAAAAGGAGCGGTCACCAGATATTAAATGTAAGGGTTCACTTACTTTTGCACATTTTAATTTTTAATTGATATTTTTATTCCAGTTTGATAAAAAAAAATTTGTAAGTGTTTGTACTTGATTTAATAAAGGTTTTTCTTCATGAATATATTGTTTAATTAAGATTTGTTGGTCATCTGTAAAAAAAGCAAACAATTTTTTAAAATATTATCTTAAGGGTTCACTTACTTTTGCACAGCTCTGTATATATATAGATACATACATACAAACACATATATATATATATATATATATATATATATATATATATATATATATATATATATATATATATATATATATATATAAATTGCATACATATAGTAAAAACATACATATATACAATTTCTTACCTCCAGCAGTTTTTTCTCTTATATCCCCCCTCTGTCTCTATAGTTTTACAAATATTCCATATTGAATTCCCTCTTTCTTTGTGTGAACCAAATCTCTGCTTTTTCATTTTCTTCTTTCCATAGTGTTTGGCCAAGATTATAAGATTAGCCAAACTTTTATTTCCTCATTTATGCCTTTCAATTTCTTTTTATATTATTTGCTTCTCTTTCTTTTGTTTCTTTGCCAGCATTTCATGTACTTTTCTAACAAAATTTCTTTTATCCTTTATTCTCTTCATCCATATGTTTCTGTGTTTGTCTTTGTTCATAAATTCTTTTGCTCATTAATTTTAATATTATCTGTTTTCATGATTTATTCAGCAGATTGATATTCTATAAACTATTATCCTCATATATTTTGTTTTCTTTTCCAGCTTCAACTAAAATAAATCAGCATTTTCCAATTCCAATTCCTGTTTATATGTGACATGCAAATATATATGTTATTAAAATGCCCATCTTTGAATAGGTAGTAAATTGTGTTAAAAACGTTGTGATACAATCATATAAAAGTATTCAGTTAACATTCATGTAATGCCTGTTACCATGTATGCATTTCCCTTTAAAACTAAATGTACAAAATTTAATCTCCCAAAAGAGACTTAGAAATTCTAATCCTTGAAACTGGATAGAACCGGCTCAAATCTCAATGCATTAAGGTACAACCTACTCAATCGATGAAACATAATATTGTATAAGAAAAATAATTTCAGAAATTATTAAAGGAGAGACAGCCATGTATTCAATTCATCATACATTGAAACAAAATGATTGTTATATCCATTAATGTGACAAAAGTGAACTGGCTCAATAAACAGAATGTTACATCATGAAACAAGAAATATTCTTCCATTTTTGATTCAGCTTGTAAAAATTATGAAGCTCACATTCTCTATACATGTACTCGTAGAAGCCATTTATTTTAATGAAATGCAAAGCTTAGATTTAGGAAGAGAGGATGATTAGAATGCCATACAAATCTCATTTATTTAAATCACCCAGGAAAACAATTTCATACTCCTTTGTGATCACTGGTCACATATTTATATAAAGCTTTTATGTTTCTAAAATATTAATTCTTGAAGCATAAACTCTCTATATACACACAAAAATGACATCCTCTGATTCATTTTAAAAACTTTTACACTCTTCAGATTCATTTCAAAACAAAATTTATTAAAACTATTCTATTGGTTTTCCTAGCATCATTACAGCTTTACTAATGCTAAAAACACTGAAAGAAGCAAAATAAATATTTCACAAGGAAAAAATATTATCTGAATTAATCAGTTAAGACTTGAAATTAGTCTGTCATTAATGTAATATACCATTTTTAAGCCTGGAATGGTCAAAAATACTAGTACCCTCCCTGACTCATAATTTAACTATGGCCTGTCCATTCATGGATTTCAATCTAAGAATTTCGTCTGAAAACAAGAAAAGCAGATTAAAAAATTTATTGTCTGTTACATTCAACAATAGCTGCATAAAATAAAATGCTGGATAAATATATGATATTCATTTTATATATATAAACATGGTTAGAACTGTGTAGCGAAAAAAACATATTTTAAATAAATCAATTTATAATATTAATGCTCTGTAAATTTACATTGAGCACTATTTTGTAAAAATAAAAATATCTATAAGAACAATGGATTATATATCTTACTGTTCTTTCTTTTTTTATATATATATATATATATATATATATATATATATATATATATATACATACAGATATAAGCTAAATCTATCTGTAAAGACAATCTAAACAAAAGGAAAACTTTTCTTTACCAACACCTTTTGTCCCCTGAGGGACTTTATCCAGGTAAATGCGGAGATTTTATTTTGTAACTTGTATCTATCCTTTCCTTTACGCAGTTAGCTTTAAGAATATTTTAGAGCATTCTTAAATTTAAAATTTGAAGACACAAGAACATTTTTCCACCATTTTACTTCTGTATATAAAATACATATTGCAAAATAAAATTTACATATTTACCAAAGTCCTTGAAGCACCAAAAAGAAAAACTTTTCTTTTGTCTTTTATATATATATATATATATCATGCACAAAATTTATAAACAGTGACTGGTATTGGTAATAATGCAAGACTCTCTCAATGGATTGAGTCCTCTAGATCACTGGTTTATTTATGAAAAAATAAATAAGCAAAAATTAGCCTTTCTCTTTGTTGGGCACCTATAGCCTAGGAGTTAGAATCTCTGACTGATGCCAAATTGGTTTGGTTTGTCCTGGCTTGAAGTGATTGAATGTCTAGCCACACTGATGAGCTGTGATACAGCAAAACAGTCAGCCTCTGGATGATGATGATATATATATATATATATATATATATATATATATATATATATATATATATATATATATATACAAACATACATACATACACAGGGTGTGACAGAAATGCCACCCACATATACCTATACATATAAGTTAGACATTAACTACAGGGTGCGGCAGAAATACCTCCCTACATTTTAAGCTGTCACCTGTGTGGTGCTAGTGAACTTAGGCAAGTGGCAATGATGACTTCATCTAGCTAATATCTTTTATATATATATATATATATATATATATATATATATATATATATATATATATATATATATATATGCATGCATGCATACATGGGCATTAGTTGTTAAGATTTCATTGAATTTATACTTTAGGTCTATGATGAACCAACACCTTCCTGTCAGAAGCAATCTATTTATTCTTAAACAAATTGTTCAAGTTCTGTGTCAGAAATAAAAAAGTTTTCAATAATCCCATTGATTGTTCAAAGTGTAATTCAATTATTTTAATCTTCATCATTATAAATTTAGATTAGTCATTCATATATCTGCTTTTGTAAGAAGCAAACTTTTCAGAATTTTTTCATTCTTTTTATTAATTTTTAATTCACTGTCCATGATGGAGAAGAAAACGAAAATTTTATAATATATCTATTAAGATGAGGATATTAGTTTATGAATATCAGTAAGTCTTTTAATAATATAATAAATGCAATAATGTTATTCATGTTTATTTTACCTTTTGAATATATAAAACTGTTGTTTTTATGCCTTAAGATATTTTTGTATTTTATACTGTTTTGCTAATATGTTTTTTAAATAATGTATTATTATCATTATTGTTACTATTGTTATTGTATATAACAAATTGAATGCAAATTTTCATTAAATGCAAACAGAATTCACTTATATGCACGCATCTTCATATTTCTGTTGATTTCCCCTTTCATACATATTAAACAACATTTGCAAGAGCACTTGTAGCCCATTTCTACCACTTATTTTTTTTCTTTCTTTCTTACTCTAGATTTTTGAATGAACTTTTCTTCACCATCATCTTTTGCCATTTTGCCTTTCATTCATTTTTTCTTTCTTCTTTCCTTCTTTCTTCTTCTCATTATTTGCATGTCATCTCTTCCCCAATCCCAACACCCCACAATTGCAACCACTATTATTATTATTATTATTATTATTATTATTATTATTTAGAGTAGTTTTTTAAGCCAATTATTTGTAGTTTCACTTTTTCTAACTTAGTGATTTCACACCAAAAATCATGGAGGCAAAAATAAATCCTTCTTGGCTGACTTTTCTGCCTTCTTCATATTCATTTCTTCTTTTCCCTTTCCTTGACCCCCACCCACCCTAAAAACGCCCTAATATCTCATTTTTTTCTGTTTTTTTCTTCTCTTTATCCTTCCACACTGTTTATGTTGCCTGATATTTTAGATGTTTATTTCATCTCTATTCCCTTCATTATTTTATGTTGCTTGTTATTCTTACCAGCAATGCATTGTCAACTACAAATGAGCCAGTGTCCAAACCAATGACAAGTAACCACCAAGCCATTCGAAATCACTTCATAAAGTAGAAACTAAATAAAATCAAACAGAAGTCATTTCTTTCAGACTTGATAGTTTCAGAAACGAATATCTGCACATGTATAGAATATCAGTTTAGTTTCATCCTGTGGATCATAGGGCTACAGTCTCACCACACAAGGCACTGCTTTTTACAAGTTCTATATTATATTACAAGTTCAGTGTGTAAGCAATGGAGAGTATTCTGACCACACAATCCATGATCCTCCTTATTATTTTATATAAACCAATGACATATATTTATCTAACAATAGCATTAATTTATAGTTTAGTTTACCCAAATTATTTCAGTTTTAGTTATTTTTATAGGGTGAAGTTGTTAGAGTTCAGTTCTGAGTTCAAAATTCTTCTTGGCTGCCAACCAAGGCTTGAAAACCCAGTCTGCCCTATGATTAACTCCCAGCTGCGATAAGAGATAGATTCATAACTTTCAAACAATATTTGTGCAAAAGTGACTGCAATGGTCTCAACTTGAATTAGAACTCAGCATACCAATCCCACTTTATGCACTGATAACCATTTTGGCATGTGCACATAATCATAGAATATTAGTGCCCACTGTATTAAAGCAGTTTTGGGTGATGACCAATTTCCTACTGGACTTTGTCTAATATCAGCTATACTTTAATCTATGATATCTGACCTTTGCACTTTATTGATGCTTCTATAAATTATTCCATTTAAGTCTGAATGTGAAGAATTGTTTTCAAAAATTGTTCTTTAACTGACTGTCATTCTCATATGACAGACTTTCTTGAAGGTTAATCTCTTTTGAATCTGGGTGCTAAGACATTTTGTACTTAGCATCTATGGATTGGTACCAAATTCAGTTGCGATGCAATAAATAATTGCACAGTTCATTGTCTTTAAATCACTTTCTATCAATAATTTATCATATGCTTATAAATTTATAGTTTTATTTTTGGATATTCTAAGAACTTACACATACATTGGCTGAAACAGTTTGGCTGCCAAATAATATCCTCATCAGCTTTTTAATATCTTTCTGATGATCAGTTTTTTTAATCTTAAAACCAAATGCCTTATAAAGGTTTACTGTCATAATCAAAAAGAAAGTATAAAAATTATTTTAAATGACTAAAACTTTGTAATAAATCTCAAGAATGCAAAACATGAACCTTTTTCATAAAATTGGGTTGGCCAAAAAGTTTGTTTGGTTTATTAAGTAAATTTTCTACTTAATAAGTGATCAATATTTTTGGCCAACACTTATATAGTCAAGGAGCTAGGAATGAAATCTGATAAATGAATAATGCTTTGATAATTAATATTTATTAATGAGAGATTTATCTGACTAAATCACATTAGGTAGAAAGCAAATGAACATCAAATACTCTAAGTGTTCCATGAGCTTTATGCTCTGTTCATTACACTCTCAGATAAATCTGAATGAAGATCCTATTTTTAGAGTAATCATTGAAGATAAAGTTCAAATAGCTCATTAATTGTTGCATTCTCAAAAAGCATTCTGTAATCTAATCTTAAGGGATAATATGTTTTAATTATACTATACAAGTTACTAATGATCAAATTTAAATAAGAAATAAATCTTTTAGTTTTACTAAAACACTGAGTACATTCCTACTAAGGATAATTTGAATTCACCTTTTCAAGTCAAAATAATTATTCAGCTTTAGGCAAGATAACCGAAAGAAAATTATGATTTTCACTGCACCTTTCAAAAATGTATTTCTATTTATAAATCAATGCCTATAAATGAAATGAAAACAAACACAGAATGGTGTATGAATTTGGTTGCTCTCATCATTGGACACTGGCTCAACGAATATTCCTTCTTTTGTGTGTTTTACTGTGGTTCAAGACAGAAGTTCTAAAACATATTTAATGATTATTGAAAGTTTAGAATTTAAATTCTAGAATGAATAGTTTGTCTAAGAAACTTTAGAATGAGATGATGGGTGTATGAACATGAGACAGAACACAAAAAAGGAATAATTTCATCAAAGTTAAAGAATTCTTAAACACTGGACAACTATACAAATCTCATAGTTCTGAATTATGATCATTTAATGTTTCTGAATGTTAACTAGGAAAACACTGCACTGATTTTATTCATACTTAGTTAATTAATGATTCAACTTAAAACTACATTAGAATACAATAAATAAGAAGGTCTTATGTGGTACTATTAAAGACTAAGCAAAACCAATAAATTAATTATTTTTATGCGTGTGTGTAAAATTTTATAATCTGTTAGAGAGTTAAACAAATGAAGACAGCCAACCAAAGTGTTTTTTTTACTACTTAAAATGAAACCAGGTATAATATAAAAATAAAACAAAAAAAAAACCTTAGCATTACAGAATGAAATTTTTGTGATCTAAAGTTGTTTAATGAATTGGAATTATGTTAGCTTTGGTCTTGTTACTGAATCCAAAATTTAGATGCAGCTCCAAATCATTAGGACTTTTATATATATATATATATATATATATATATATATATATATATATATATATATATATATATATATATATATATATGTATATATATATATATATATGTATGTATATATATATATATGTATATATATATATATATATATATATATATATATATATATATAAATTCAATCTTTAGCAAAAAGTGATATTCATCAAAAAGAACAACTATATTAAAAGATTGCTCAACACAATCTTCATAAAAGAAAATGTAGAGCAAGTTATTATATATATATATATATATATATATATATATTCAGACTTAAGAGAATAATAAATAGCATATATATATATATATATATATATATATATATATATATATTTATTATTCTCTTAAGTCTTACAGGTCTTTGTTAGTGGTTTCAGTCATTTTTAGTATCCTTTTTATGTAAAATTAATGTTCCATCTAAACTTGTGTGTTATCCCCTTAGATTTTATATAATTACAATAATTTCTTTAAAAATAATTAATTAGGAAATGTGGTGTGCATTAACTATTAGTTACAGTTTAACGATGATGAAGGAACTAATTACAGATGTTATGATAATTAATTTCTAGACAAATCTGTTCATTTTGATATTTTAGAGAAAGATATTAAGAGATATTACACAAATCTAAAAGGCATCAGATGAGATGTTAACTCTTCAGATGTAATTTTCACACATTAAAGCACAATTGAAATAACAATAAAAATGTTAAAAAAAAATGTTGTTTCATGTATGCACTGTAGATTGGGTTGTTAAGAAGGAAGAATTACAGAAGTTGAGTCAACAAATTACAGTCAAATATAGAAATAGATTTTGATAATACTTATATGTTTAAAAGAAGAAATATTAATTACTTCAATTAAATAGAACAGTATTTTTGCTGTAGACATTTATATTTTAATCTAACAAAACTATCTAAACCTCTGCTTTTTTAATTTAGTAAGTTTTATCAGAATATTTTTTTGGATAATGTTGGAATAATTCATTTTTCTAAGAATCAAAATTATTTCTTTGATAATATAAAGTATTCAGACATTTTTAACAAAGACTTCATAAAAAATTAATATCCTACAAACGTTTAATAGAAAAATTAGTCCCATGACCAGGTATGGTTGTACAGTCACTGTGCACTTAAGCACTTGACCAGATCCTTCCATATGTTTCAAGTGAGTGCCAATGTCTGAGTCTCTGTGAATAACCTTCCAGCCCACTCAGTGACGTTGTCAGCCCATTTTTTTTCTCTGTCTGCCTCTTCTTCTTTTACCTAAGGTTAACTTTATAGTATGGCAGGGGAAAGATTGTTGGCACTTATGGCATGGCCATACCATTCCAACTTTCTCTTCTTTATATTACAGGCCTGTTTCTTGTTTGATTGTGTTTTGCACTGCATCATTTGTAATGCATTCTATATAGAAAATGCTTAGGATGGTTCTGTAGTATCTCATTTCTTATGTGCAGATTAAATCAAATTATAATTGGATCAGTGATACTCTTGACTAAAGTAAATATCATTGAATCTTCAATGTTTTTTTAACAGAAACATTAACTTAGTCATTGGAGATAAAATCTTTTTGTAATCAACATATATTTCTATCAACTACTTTTTGTATATACTTTCTCAGTTTTGTCAAATAAGTGTTTATGTTTTACATATATAAACATTTATTTGAAGTATGGTCGATAAAAATTCAGCTTATGGCCATATCATGTTGAAACATGGGTTCCCATTTGATCACTGAAGTTAAGCAATGTTGAGCCTGGTCAGTACCTAGCAGGGTGACTGCTTAGAAATATCAGGTGCTGTAATCTTGGATGTGTGGGTGGTGTAATAGATAATGGCTCAGAATTGTTAATCAGAGAACCATGTTCCAATTCCATTTGGGTTCGTTATATTCACTTACATGCAAATACCCTTGGGAAAGGTATGGATTCATTTTTTTCTCACCCAGCTATGGGTTAATTAGTAAGGCTTGTATCATTAATCATTTATTATCTCCCCAAAAACTTTTACAATCTAAAGATATTTTCTGGCTTTAAATAATCTGCAAGTGATTGATGGGCAGTAGAAAATGAATTAATAAAAATTCAATTAATTTATGAAAGCTTCCAATCTGGTTTAAGTAATTATTTATTGAATAACAGTTATGAAGGTAGCAATAAAAGCAAATGATCCCAAATAATTCTGAAGTATTAAAATTTAGGGATAGAGATAAACCACACCAAATGTTAATATTCTATAATTACCATCAAGGTTAATTACTATTTAAATATATGAAAAATAATAGAAAGTAAATTAAAAAAACAATTTTGTGAACTGAATTTGTAGCTTGCAATATTTTCTACCATTGTTTTTCATCACATGCTATACCCTAACCCTGCCCAAAGCCTCTTGTCTCTTGGCTCTACCCCGCTATATCAGCCACCCTCCCACTTATTGCTGGTGTTGGTGCTGGTGTTATGGCTTTAGTGTTGTTGTCCTTGCTATTGTTATGGTGTTGTGGCAGGAGTATCGGGGCATTGTAACTCATCTAAATAGAAACATTTATTGGATCAAATCATTGCATCAAAGTTATGAACTATCAAGTGAACATTACTCACTTCTGGATCAAATTTTCAACTATTGTATCAATTTTGTATTTATTATTTTACAATAATCCAAATCCAGACTATTATTTATCTGTATATATACATATACATGTATATATACCATCTATATTTCCCATGTAGGAATTAACATGTATATTTTTATATACCTATGCCCACATGTACATCAAAATATGAGTGTGGATGTATGTATGTATGTGTAGGTGTATGTGCATTCGTGTGTGCATATATCAGGCATGCATTCATCGAACAGACATTAAATTTTATGTCAGTCACATTAAGACCTTCACAAACAAACAGTGAAGTCTAATTCTGCTGGTTATGCCATCTTCTTCTCTAAAGCAATTTGACAATAGATATCTGCTATTATATTGTGCAAGCTTTGAACTCAAACTACCTTCACTGAGATTAGAATTCGGTTTTCATTTCTCAAGTATGTTTATTTTGGTATGATTATTAGTATTAATAATACTCAAAGTTTGATAAAGAAAGAAAAATACTGAAATGCATGTATATGCATCTAATGAATATATGTATAAAGAACAGGACAATCCTGAGACTATAAATTTCCCAAGACACTATGACACAGCTACAACAAACAAATTCTTAAAATACATTACCATTTCTGTTTTTAATAGTATTTTTTCTTAGTTTTGTCAGATTTTACTGATAAAAATCTTATACTAGTTTATTTAATACACAATATAAGGAACAGGAAAAGAATTAGAATTGAAGTTGTTTTGAAATTTCATATTCCTTCATAGTCATGTAGTTTTTAAAGGTGATAAAATTTTGAAAGGTGAGTGTTTGTTTTATTGCTTTTATGAGCTTCCATATTTCACATGAGAATTGATCTTATGTGCTTCCCTAATCTCACATGAGAATTAGATAAGCACAACCTGACAATATCCCAAACAGTCAAATAAACAAACTAAACTGTTACTTTCTTCCTCTTCTTCTTCAAAAAGAGTTGAAGAGTAGTAGTAACATATCACCTTTCTCTTGACTTGAAGAAAGATTTCACTTTCAGCATTGCAATGAAGTTTTGCTCTCTGCCTTGAGAGGAAATCAGGTGTTCTCTTTACTGGCCCCTCACCCTCTTGTCACGAGTAGCGGGGGCATTGGGTGTCTGTGATGGCATATCAACAATTTACTGTGGCAGATAGAGGTATGGGTTTTGCCTGACTCATATCTTTCCAGTACCAAAACTCCTCACCTTACTTGCTTAAGATAAATTTTTACCTGACCTCATTTTCAAATACATCTTTTCAAAACATTTAGCTACATTAATAGTTTACAATACAAAACTTGTGTGGAAATTGTAATAAGTGATGGAAAAAATATGAAAAAATCAAACTGCCACAAATAGATATATCTTCATTATCATTAAGGATCATGTCCTTAAGTTGATTTAAAAAAAAACATGAAATATCTCCATAAAATTTACAATATTTACAATAAATATTATTTTAAAATGACAAAACAGTCTTTAAATAGACCCTATAAGCAACCACAACACTTGAAGACATCCAAAAGTAGCAACTAAAATATATAGTATATGTAACTCAAACAGAAAATACTGACATACAAGGTATTGACTTTCCCCACTACCTTAAATAAAAGATTAGAAAGGAAACAATAGCAGGAGCAATAGCAGTGAACTTGAAAAACCCATTTTCCTGAAAAACTGTTTTTAGAAAAGATTTTATACATTTCAACCAACAGTAATTAACTATTCAGTCAATGAATGCCGAATGTTTCCTTATAAGGAAACTATTAATCTTACCATCAAAATGTAAAAAAGAGAAAGAGTCCATCTCACTTCATTTTATGTATAGAACCACAGCTTCACCATAATAAGTGATTCTTCTGTTTGACAATAAAAAAATTCAAGTAATTTTTGTTTTGTTTAGAAACTATATACACTTTCAGTAGATGATGAAATAACTTAATCTTTACATAAATCACTTCAGTATGGACAGATATTGTTACCCATACAGACTGCCCTGTGGAGTAAAGGGCCACAGTCTCACTGAGCTGCAGTTTCCATAGCAAATATGAGGTAGAGCTACCAACCCAATGCCCAACTAGTTTTGAATTCAGAGTTATCCTATTCCTAGACTGGTTGCCAGCCATAGCTGGTAGAAGAAATAGATTTATACCTTTCCCTGGGGTATTTCAGTAAAAGTGAACACAATGACCTAGGCCAGAATTTAAACTTGGCATGCCAAGCCAACATTCTGTGATGATAACAATTACACTATGAGCATGTCCATCTCAAAATATAAATCACAGTAAAAATGATCTCCATAACTGAAGTAACCAATGACTGCTTTTTGCACACATGAAATTTTATATTCAAAATACATAAAAGTAGCTGCGATCTCTGTCTGCAGCAGATGGTGCAACTTACATGACATGACAGGCTAACACATCCTCATAAGTCGCCAGACAGCTGGTGGATGAGTGTTTTTCTTGAGTCCTCATCTGTAGACTGGTTTTCAACCAAGGTTAGTGAGCCCAGTCTGCCCTGCTATTTACCCCATATCTAGGGCAAGAAGAAATGCATTTCTACCCTTTCCAAAGGTATTTGTACAAAAGTGAATATAGCAAAATCTGATGGAATTTGAACTTTTCTCACTCATTTCTATTTCAAGATGCAAACAGTTATGCTACCCACACATCCACATTCAAAATAAGAAGACAGAAATCTATACTACTCTGTTGCATTACAAGCCTCATCTTTTCTTCCCCTTGTCTTTTGAAACTGTGCTAGAGTGCATAAGGAATGCAAAGAGTAATTCAGAGAAATATTTTATGATTCAAACTTAATGATCTGTGAACTAACAAAATAAGCAGCATAAACTTTAACTCTTATGTCACAGTCTCAAATTCTTGATGTCTCACTATTTAATCCTGATTCTGGAATCAAAGAAAGAAAGATGCTCTTTACCAAATTCCTTTGAATGCCATACAAACCACTCACATGGATTTATTCTCAAAATAATAAAATAAAAGTGAAAATATCTTTCTTGTTAATGTTGGATAACAATTGTAGAGTTGCTATAAAGACAGAATCAGCTAGACTATCTGAAAACCACTTTGAAGCAGAGCACCAAAAACTGTAAACTGACTCTATACTAGATGTTTCTGTTTTATAATATTTTTGGATTATTTATTCTCTGTAGTTACATTTTCATTCGCAACACTCCATGATACAACAATTTCTAAAAGCAAGGATTCCCTCAGATTTATTTGTGTGATTCAAGAAACTACTGCAAAAGAAAATAAGCAAATAAATGTTCCATTTAAATCATCTTGTATCCTAAAAATTTAAGAATTAAAAATTTGAGTAAACAAAGAATAGAATTTCTTTACAAGACTCTGTTATGCATACATGAATTAAATATTTTCAACTTTATTTATGGTTTTTACACTGGCTGAAGGAATAACACTGATGGTCATCTTTTATGAGATCATATATAAAAAATTTAAAATTGCATTAAATTAAGTTTATTCTTAAACTCAAACTTGTTTGATTTCATTATGAATAGTTCTCTCAAAAATTATCCTTAGAAGCCACTCTTTGATTTTTTCAACACAGGCTTTGTTTGATTATTACAGCAACAGACAAAATAATAATAGCTTACCCCAGTGAATAAAATCTGATATTTGCATATTAACAGTTCAATTAAAGAAATGATAAAAAAAAGGAAATATTTTTGGTGTATCTTATACAACTGTCGATTTGTCATCATTATCATCAGTCCCATGATCAAGTATGGATCATAGCACAGCAGAGAAACTGACCAGTTCCCATCATATATCTAGGTTGAAAGCTGGAGAAGTCTTCATTCATGCATAGCATATCTTGGGCAAAGTAAACTGCACAGAGTCTATCCCTTTCCAGGTTAAACTGCAGCCAATGTCATCCAACTTGAAGGCTAACTTTGGACACAGATAGATAGCCATTGAGTCCATCCCTGCCCTGGCTGTTGACTTCAATTTAGGAAGCCCTCTGCTCAACAATGCTAGGTCATCGTTGGACTTGCTGCATACATAGTTTTGACACCCAATCTAACCCATTGTGTGAGACGATTATTAACTTTGACAGGTCTTGCTGGGTGTCTAGCCATCCTTCTCACTGGAAAAGCCTAGTGGTGGAAATGGCTTAGTCAATGATGACCCAACCATGCAACAGGTAGTACTGATTTATATAGTATGTTGCACTTGTAGAGTGACTTAACATTTAGATTTCATAGTCAGTTTATTAATAATCATGTTGGATTTAGTTGCAAAAGTAACAAATGCTACAGAGTCACATTTTCTTGGCCCTCACATCAAATACTATTCAACTGTCTACATCTTACAATCTGACAGTGTTAATGTTTACATGTCAGAGGAACTGCATCTTTAATTATTCATCATTTCAGGTAGCATTATATCAAGGTCATTGAATCTACTCAAATATTTCATTAGAATCATTCACATTATATTTTCTGGATTTTGTTTATTATTATTTTTGTTAATTATTTATTTATTTTGTAAACTTAAGCACCATGTGAGTAAATAATTTATGATTTAATATTTGTATATTTTTTTTATTATTTAGGACCCATTTATAACATACACTACAGATCTTGTAACATCTTGTATCTGACTGTTTTAATAATACCAACAATAAGGAAAATCATTTGACAAAAGATTAAAGATTGTCGTCTTAAAACCAGATGGTGCTCATGCTTTATTTGAAAAGCATGATATATCTGTGCACAAAATTAATTAGGAGTCAAGAGCAGAAATGATAAATCACATCAACAATAAACAGATGGATTGCTTTACTTGAACTGCAATTGTTTAGAAAGTGTCTGATTCAACATCATAGCCTTTAATACTTTTGAAGCCATGCTAATTAGAATTAAAATTTCAAAAAATATTCATTGTATGAATTAAGAATGAAATCTGCAGAGACAGCAAAATGAAATTGCATTATTTTCACTTTCTCTCCTTGAGCTGCTGCTCACTTTTTAATCATTTCACCCCAAGCAAGGCAATAAAACCACTGGGATGAAAGGGTTAATGAATGTTAGAGAATATGAAAAAAGCTACTATTAAGAAGAGGGGAAAATAAAAGAACAAAAAAAAATGAAGATAGAAGAAAACAATTGACATTGCATTTAAATTTTTAAAGACAATAATTGACTGGGGAGAAACAAGCTGGAAGAGCATTCCACAAGCAAGAAGTGTAATAGAAGAAATTGTTAGCATAGAACTTACAGTTACATCTGGCAAATTCAACTGTAAAAGGATAAGATTTTGGCACCAATCTAGTACTGTGCTTAAATTTGAAAAGTCTAGGTGCCATAATGGAAAATTCATCAACACAATTACCATGAAAGTATATATAAAAAAGGCACAGGGGTGTTAAGTTATGGCAGTGGAAAGTGACTAAAGCAAAGATGCCAGGTCAGGACTAATAACATTGCAGATTTTTCTATAGACTTTATCAAAAATCTCTAAATATATAACAGGAGAACCAGACCAGATATGGCAGCAATATTCAAAGCAAGGATGAATGGTAGACTTATAAATATGTAAAATAGATTCTGGTAAGAAAAATAGTCTAGTATGACATAGTGATCAACTTTCTTAATACCTTAGCAATTGATTCAATATATTCTTTCCACTTCATGTCAGCTGAAAACTTTAGTCTGAGAAGGCATAATCAGAAATATCATTATGATCATTATATTTGCTTAAAGAATTCAGTTACTACAGTAATTTTATAAATGAATTTCTTCATTTTGAAACAATGAAGACAATTTTTAATGTCAATGTCTCTTCAGAGTGTAAGCAATCACAAACTACTTTTTCTTTATTATCAATGAATTTCCATGACAACTTGAGAAAGGTAGTAGATTGATTTGTTGTTGTATTTTCCATGTTTCTGAATTCAGAGCAGTTCTTTTCCCAGACTGTTGCCAACCAAGGCTAGAGAATCAAGTCAACCTTGGAGATGGATACAAGAAATGGATTCATACCTTTTCCAAGGGCACTTGTATAAAGGTGCATATTCAGTACTTCCTTGGGTTATTTTGTTAATGAGCTTTCCCTTCTGGATGTAGGCAGTCATGACTTTCTACAGTTTCCTTTTCATTATTATCTGTAAAGTGCCATGATCTCTTGTGAAAGATAGTGGAGTACCTTTCCAGTGTGTTCTTCACCGTTTTCAATTCAGATTAGTACTTCTCCTAGACTGGCAACCATCCAAGGCTAGAGAGTCCAGTTTGCTCTATTGTTTACAAGCATTTGAAGTCACCAATTTCTTTCTCCTAGATTGGTGGCTTAAAAAGACTAAAAAGCTCTGTCTGTTCTGGGATTGGAGAGAAGAGATGACTTCATGCCCTTTTCTCATTTCTTCATGTCAAATATGAAATTTTATTTTGTCAAATCAAGACTAGAAGATAAATGTATATGCAATTTTAAATAGATTTTACTAATATGTTTTAATAAAATTGATATCCCCTTTCACAGCCAAATAAAACAATATATATATATATATGCATGTATATGTATGTATATATATACATAGCTATGTTTTTTATGAAGCTGGACTAGAATTAATCTCACACAAGACAAGGTGGGTCCTGCCTGATAAAGATTTGACATAATGATTTGAGGTAATGTTTTACAAGGCTTGATGCTCTTCTTGACACCAAACGGACACTCAAGGTAGTCTGAGTACACCAAGTGTTTTTATTGAGATACCATATCTAGGAAGTTTGCCACTCAAGGCTTGAGACTCCATCCTAGGCTTATATATCCTGTAAGCCTTTTGACACGTCTGGATTTTCATCCTGAATATAAATATCAAATTCTCAATGATACTGAAATTCAGATATTGTCAATTTCACTTATGGTTGTAGATGTTCATTGCAAGCATTTAGTGATGAGAAATTTGTTTTTATTATAAGAATTTCAATATTCTCATTGTTTTTAGTCTCTTTATTTTAAGAGTTGTCAATATATTATTTTATTATTTACTATCCATTTTAACCGCAGATTAAGTATCTTATCATATATAATTCTAACTAAAAATAAATAACCATTCCCAAATTTGAGCTGTGATGCTACAGTCTAATCATAATTCATTAGAATTAAATTGTTTTCTTCTATTTAAAGATACTTTTAATTAACTGCTATATTTTTATATAATAGTTTTTTTGTAATCAATTGACACCAAGCAAGGCGATAATGTCACTAGGATGCAAGGGGCTACTGAGTGTGAAAGAATTAGAAAACTTTCAGAAAATGAACCAAAAAACCAATCCTAAGCAAAGGATAACCAAGGGATAAACCTTTACTCCTGTTCAAATGATTGGGGATGAAGGTGAACTGGACAATAGGTGAACCTCTAGCTATTTGGAGATTAGCCTCTTGTCACCATCAGTGAGACAGACATTTTGATGTCTCTAAGATTTATCTGTAATACATTCAGCATCTAAAATATGTATGAAATAAGAATTTATATTTTGATATATGTTATCAGCTTGGTTTAATATGTTTTAATTGGGCAAGAAGGAAAATCATGTTATAGCAATATCTTTCTTCTTGCTTTTATTCATTAAAAATTGATATCTGAAAATCCTAAGTTATATAGGATTCTCTATTTGCTCATTGGTAATTATTTTGTGAAATAACTGAAGTGTATTAAAAACATTAGCAAAATTATAGATAAATAACATTGTGATATAAATAACAGAGTCAGAATGTTGGATTATGACGATATTGTTTTCTTGATTTGTATTCAGTCAGAATTTGTTCAAGTTTTTAGCACAGAAATACATTTTAAATTTTAAATAACTGAACATTAATATTCCTAGATAATCTAAAACTGTTGCCTAGAAAATGCCTTTGTTTTGTTTTCTAATTGAATGTATGAGATCCTATGCAAATAGATTTTCTCTTGTGCAATCAATATATTCGTATATTCTGGTATTTACAGTGTAAATAGTTTTTGTTAAAAAGTAAAAAAGTAATTTTTTTAAAATGTAACTGTAAAATTTTGCACTGTTTTTTTTTTCTTTAAATATATAAAGATGGTTTTGTGGGTAGTGTAATGTTTAGCAATGTAAAAAGAGAAAATGGCATCCTGAGTTCTAATTCCAGCCAAGTTTACTACATTCACTTTCATATCATTTAAGAAATGCAGGACTCCATTTCTTCCCCAAGATGTTGGTCAAACAGGAGGGCTAGCTGGGCTCTCTCATCTTGATGGGGTAACCAATCTAGAAGGAAAATACTAAATTGATGCATTTTATCAGGCTATTTTCATTTTTTTTTTTTACACTTACTAATAGTTACTTACCAGTGCCAGCTCTCATAATTTTGTTTCTATGATAATATTCAATCCAACGGGGGTAGTGGATGCTGATGCAACCCTGGGAAAATTAAGTTACCCCACTTGTCCCAGTGGGTCCTTTATTATTCATATATGAGTGAGCTTGTTTCAGTGTCTAAGGTCTTAGCCTGGTATGATATTTCTGACTCAATAAGTTCTGTTGTAGACAAGACATGAACATTCTGGATTATTTGTTTCTTTAAGGGTATTGGAGGTTTTCTGGGTCTTGGCATTATCCATCTGATAGTCAGGGATCTAAACCTTGGAGTAACTTCAAAGGAGGCTATCAGCAGATGTATGATATCAGGGCTAAATGTATTGCCATTTTGTGAATGGGCTCTGAACTGTGCAACAGTCTCTGGTGGTACCCCTCAACAACAATGATGAAGGGGTACTATTACAGCTGTAACTCTTGACAGTTCAATCCTGGTTGTTTATGCATGCATCTCCTGTGGCTGTCACTGTCTCACTACCTAGATTTCACCAGAAGACACTATCTGATTTCTGCCCCTTACTCTTACCGCTCACACAACAAACTCCTTCAGTTAACCTTCTACCTCAAGTGGTTCTTTGGCCTTGTATGGCGTGAACATTAGTTAAAAAAAAAAAAGAAGAAAAGACACCCCACTGGTGCTATGATGCATATGATGATCATATGACCCTTGAGTTATAGGACACATGATATGACCTAACAATATAAAGAGCATCATTGTAAATTTATGATAAAGAATTCACAGATTTTCATGACTGTTGATATTGTTTTTTTGAATATTTACAATCAGTGAGTCAGCTCATAAGTAGTTCTCTTTTCATTCTTGACATAACTTACAGGATTATTTTAGTCTAGTTAATGTTTTGCTTAAAAAACATATTTTTATAAGTTTCACATCAATAAATGTACATAAAATATTGAGCTAGATTAGCATTCATTCACAATCTATCAAGAGAAAAAGACAATAACAGAATTAAAGAATTTTCTTTAAAAATGAAAACAAATTAACATTTAAAATTCATGTAATATTAGTCCTTTTATTCAGTTATTATATCTACTAATACAAATACTTTATTGATATTTATTAAATTTAGCTTAGTATGGTACAGCACCATTTTAAATGGTACACATTGAAGTTCAGGCTTATCTCAGTAGTAATAATTGCATTATGGTGCCCTTTAAGGTTATCTCTAAAGCTTATCTAAGTCAGGCAAAAGGCTAGAATAGTTGAGCACTTAGTGAAGATCAATTTCAGTACACTAATGTTTCTAAGATAGGATTTAAACATCATATAACCATTGGGGCCCAGTATAATTATTTTATTTACTAGCTAAGTCTGGTACAAGGCCATAATTGCTGGGTGCCTGGAAGGATCAAATTCCCTAAACTAGTGACAATGGGACAATAACCTAGTGCATTAAAGTATTGGTTCATGAATTTGGTGATTTAGTAATTCTATATAGATCCTTTTTAAAGCATTTCATTCCAAGCAAAGCAGAATTACCACTAGTATGCAAGGAGCTACAGAGAGTGAAAGTAAGCGAAAAACTGGATATAGGAGGCACTGAGAAAAGGATAAAAAGGAGAACAGAGAAGAATAAAAAGAAGAACAGGGATCAAGGTATCAGAAGATGTTGATTGACATTACATTTAAATTTCTGAAGATTATAGTTATCAGGCAGCAAGTAAGAGGAAGGGAATTCCACCGTTAGAAAGTGTGAGAGACATTGTCGGAGTAGAAGAGGTGGTTACAATTAGCTGTTTCAACAGTAAAAGGATGAGACTGATATGCCAAGCTAGAAGCACACTTAAATTCATACAGTTGGGGCACTAGTGAAAATAGCTTGTCAGAGCAGATACCATGAAAATATTTATAGAAGAGACAGAGGAAAGCCACATTACATTGGTGAGAAAGTGACTGGAGTTGAGGCCCCAAGTCAGAACTGATCACATTGCACATCCATCTGTGGATTTTGTTGAGAACCTCAAGATGAACAGCAAGGCCACCAGACCACATATGGCAACAATATTCAAAGCATGGACAAATGGTAGATTTGTAGATGTGAAAAATGAACTCAGATGAGAAAAACATTCTGGCTTGACACAGAGAACCAAATTTCATTGTGGCAGGTGCAGCTATTGATTCAATATAGTTGTTTCACCTCAGGTCAGTGGAAAACATGAGACCAAGAAGGCACAGTGAAGTGCTCTTGTGGAGTTGAGCATCAACCATAATCAGAGGGGGCAGAGAAATTTCTCTATGGTGAGTAAATGACAGCAGTTTTGTCTTAGATGCCTTAAAATTCACAAGCCATTTTCTGCCCCAGTAAATCACAGATTGGAGGTCCCTTTCGAGACCAACGTCCAGGTTAACTTTGTCAGCAATGCCAGATTTACTATTGAGGCATAAGTAAATAGTAGTGTCGCCTGCATAGATGTCTACTTGAGAACTGATGATGTCAGAAAGTTCATTGATGAAGATCAGAAACAATAAAAAGGATAGAGCCTTGAGGAGCACCAGGATTCATATGGAAGGAACTGGAAGAGAACCCGTTATGGACAACCTTCATTTCACAGTTAGACAGGAATGATTGCATTACATCAAATAATTGTCCTGTAATACTGTATCCCTGAAGCTTACTTAAACTGCCAGCATGTCAAACCTTGTCAAATGCTTTCAGTATATCTAGAGCAACAATTTGAGCTTTGCTGTTATTATCAAGAACTTGGTATATATATTCAGTTATGGCCATAAGCACATCAGAAGTAGACCAGGCAAAGCAGAAACCATATTGTTTATCAAAGAGCAGATCATGGGAAGTGAAATGCTTAACTACTTTGGCATTGATTAAAGCCTCAAAGACTTTGCCAAAGAGTGATAGGAGACTGATTATACGGTAGTTAGATAGGCCAGAAGGGTCTCCAGAGTTCTTAAAGACCGGGATGACAGAAGAGGACTTCCAACAGGCTGGAAAGCAAGAATTGGCAAGGCAATAGTTGTAGAATTTGAAGAGAACTGGAGCCAGCTCAGGGGCACATTTCTTTAGGACTACAGCTGGTATCCTATCACCACCACTTGCTTTATGAGAGTTTAATTTAGAGATGATGTCCAATACCATCATCAGGGTTATACACATTTCACACAGTATAGCCTTAGTTCCAAGGGGAAAAATCAGGTGTGGATACCCCAGATGAGTTGTGTGTTGAGTTGGATGAGAATTTCCAAGCAAAGCATTCAGCCTTCTCAGCTGAGGATGTTAAGACTTTGAATTGATTGAATAGAAGAGGGATTGAGGATTTGCTGTAGTTCAGCACACTCTTGCAGAGCTGCCAATAATCTTTAGAACCAAACTTGTGAGATATTCTGTTAGTAGGAAGTTCATGGCTAGAGTGGGACTGGAAGGAGATGATAACAAACGCTACCATGTGATCAGAGTTGCCAAGAAGGCAGAACTGCTTAGCGTGACAAGAATCAGGGAAGGAGATAAAACAGAGATTGAGAAGGGAAGCATTACTGTCCAGGTTACTGGGGAAATACATATCAATATTCTTGTTGCAGAAATTATTATTGACTTAACTTTAACTGTATTTTTTAATGACATGTTTCTTCAGGATGTAAGCAATCATGTTTTACCAAAGATTCTGGGTGTTCAGGTGGCATAATGGGTAGTGATTTGGAATGAGAAATCAGAGGGCTGAATTTGAATTCCAGTTGGCTTTATTATAACCACTTATGCAAAAAATAACTTTGGAAAAGGTATGAATCCATTTCCCCCAACTATTGGTTAAATAGTAGAATTAGTGTCTTGAAAAATCATTGTCATTCTAAAAACAATCGTTCATGTTCACTGACAAAAATAAGTATTTTTCTTACAAACTAAAATATATGTTTCAGCTTTAAATAAACCACAAAATATTGATAAGTTGTAAAAAAAAGCAAATCATTCAATCAATCAAATACTACAGATTCCATTGCTTATCATCTGTAAATTGACTCGTTTTATATTGATTCTCTCAATGGTTTTGAATTCAAATTTTTACTCCCAGAGTGACTGCCACTCAAGTTGAGAAAGTTCAATCTTTTCTGCAATTTAACCATTAACTAGAGGAAAAAGAGATAGATCACACCTTTCCCAACAGCATTATTACAAAATTGAACACCAGAATTTGAACTTACCAATTCCACTCCCTGCATCAATAGACATTACATTAACAAAAATACAGGCTTTTATCCTCACAGATGAAGAAGATACATGAAGCAACAGAAATATGCTTCTACAGAAAGATGCTGAGAATACCATGGACTGCAAATGTGAGCAGCAACAAAGTTTTCGATAAAATAGAAACAAAAAAGACACATACTTAACATATGAAAGAATTGAAATTTCTAGGGCTTATAATGAGGAAAGAGGGCTTGGAAAATTTGATACTCACAGGACAGATTGAAGGCAAGAGGGACAGAGGAAAACAATACAAAATTTATTAAGAGATACAAAAGATGGGAAAAGTAGAAAGCTATGATCGCCAACATCTTGAAGTGACATGGTACATAGAAGGTGATTACCACCTATATATTTGTACTACTATAATTATTTGTCCTCCCATTGTTATATGCATTAATCAATCTATATTTGGAGAGCATGGACAGCAGCTCAGCAATTTGACAGCTGAATTGAATGTTGGCATCCTGGAAGACACCAGCTTTTCTCAACACTCTTCAAAGCTAGGCTAAGCTGTACCGGTACAAAACCAGTGCCAGACTGAATTTGGCCTGTGTGAATGAAAATGAAGAGGAACAGAGAGAAGCCAGAATCCATTATTAAGTATTGATCACTTTTCTCACTAAAGATACTATATTAAAAGATTCAAGGATTCTCCAACTTAACTGTTTCATTTTTTTCTTAACACTTCACCCTCAGTTCAGTATCATCTTGCCAAATTAATTTTGAAACATTATCAGACAGGTTGTCAAATAGTGATAAGTAATAATCCTATTACTTGTATTTTGGTGCTGATAAGCATGTCGGCTACCTGTCATTCCATGTTTTAAAAATACAATACTTTCAACTTTGTTTAAGCCAAAATGTAAGCCCCAAATTTCAACAAGTTATTTCTGGTGTTATGCCAGTTTTCACCATATGAATCAATCAAAATAACAATGTAACAACAAAACAGGATTGATATGATATTAATTGATATATTGATATAATATTAATTAAAGATTATTTCCTAGAATTATATACTTTGTAATGGCAACTTTATTAACAAGAAAAACAAAAGTGGAAATGACAAAAACAAGAAATGGTGATAACACCTTGTGTGAGATATTTCCTGTGATTTACCGGGTGTGATTGTTTGCTTATTCCAGAATATCAGTCACAGGACATTAAAAGTTCATTTGAGGTATAACACAAAGTTGTAGTTGATATAGACTTGTTTGAGAAAATCAACGCATATGTAGTTGAATGAGATAGACTCACATGAGAAATATTCCCAAAATTATCACATTGTACTAGCCAAGAGTTAGCTTCTGCTGCTGCTGTTTTTTCCACTGTTTTAGCTGTGTTTCTTTTTCGTGGAAGCAGGACCAGAATTAATCTTGTACAAAGCAATTTGGGTTCTGCTTGACAAAGGATTTGTTATAAAGATTTGAGGCAAGGTTTTACAACTCCAGATGCTCTTACTAACACATAACTCAGACACCCACAGTAGTACAACAAGAATTTTTATTGAGATATCATCTCTAGGAAGGATGCCATATCCACCCGTTGATAGGTTTTGTTTTTTGTCCTGTGAGGTGATATGCCACCCTCTTCACCAGTAGAAAAGCTAGTGAGGAATCTGGTTTAGATACCAATCATGCAGCAAGTTGAACTGGGTTACATGTTACCAGTAGCTGGCCTAAGCCTTATCTGACCAATATTTATAAGTAAAATAGGTGTTACATCAGAGAAGGTGACAGAATAAATTCTTTGCAGCAGTCGACTTGGTTAATTTATAATTGTTTATTCTTTAGAGAAGAAAAATGCCAAGTCTAAATCAAGTAATTATTATCATCTCTGTTGCAGTTACTTATGCATTTGTAGCATCTCCATTATAAATATTTTTCTATTAAATCTGTGGCAAAATAGGAAAAAGAAATTCTAACTTACCGATGGCTAAGCCATTGCCATGTCTCACCTGCCAGTCGGAACTACCACTTGCAATCTAGCTAAAGCACATGCATGGTTCTAGCTCTTTTAAAACTATTGCTGATTTGCATGTGTGGTCAAAAACCTGAATAAAATGAGAGCCACACAGATGAGCAAGGGTTTATCTACAAGACTTTGACCTGTTCTGGAGTGGGCTCATTGTGGCCATCAACTACAAAATCAACCACAATGTTAACATATTAATTTTGAACTTTTTCAGAAATATATTTTTTTAAAATACCAGGAAATTAATCATTAATTAATTTTATTCATAGTTATCATAGAGAATGTCGTGTTTTCTGTGTGATTATAAGTTGAAGATTATTATCCATAATTATAAAAATACTTTTCTACCAATATATTACTATTCAAGTGCTGACCTTTTTCAGCAAAATTTATTCATTATTGATCAATATACACCTGAGGAAGGCTAGAGGGCTGAAATGTTGTGATAATAACAATAAAGATGAGGACTATAATTTGATTATAAATAGTGTAAACTGCTCATCCCAGAAATTTAGACACAATTTATTCAGTAATATTAAATATGTATTAATGACATTTACACTGTTTCATGATTTTCCACTCTTATGTTTATATTACAAAAAGAATAAACATAATGAAACTTTTCCTTAATATTTAATATTTGTAGTTTTAGCCAAATGATAATAATATATCAATAATATTGGGACAATTAAAAAAATTGTGACATATTATTATCATGCGGTTAAAAACTTAAGATTCCTTTTTATTTTGTAATATATTTTGAGACTTTCTCTTGAAATCCACTCTTATTGATTATTGGAATGTAATAATTGAATTTTGATTACTTGCACTGATTGATTACTTATTACTCTTTGTGTTGGATCATGCCATTTTGAGATTGATTAAGTTATAGTGGTGCATAATTTCCTCATTATATTGACAATAAGTTGATAGAAAATAAAGCTACAATCAACTCAATGAACTGATTTGATTAGCACTGAAAAGGATCTGACCAATGTGTAAGTCAGTAAACTTCACTATGATTGGTTAACAGTTTAGTCATGTGACTTCAATTAACAAAGGACTAGCCCAACCCTAGAATGATACCTTACTGAGTATTTTTCCATTTAATATATCTTTTCAGGAACTTGATAATGAGACCAGAGGCTTTTTCTGGTGCTTGTATGATGACTGTTTATATTGTCTACCTTCTTTAAATTTATTTTAGCATTTTTTTTTACATAAAATCATTAAACAATATAGATTCATTATCAGTTTTTCTGAGTTGTTTTTTATTTCATTCAGAAATTGTATTGTCATTTATAGAACAGAATAATTTTGGTTGAAAGATTCAAGATTCACTTTAAGGTACCTAATTGGCGACATTTGTTTCTCCCTGATTGTCTAAAAAGAAAATTGTATATAATCAATACCATTGTGGTTATTAACGCAATTGCACACACACACAGAGACACATATATATATATATTCAAACATGTTACATTGAATGTCTATTTATTTTTATAATGATCATTTCTAGTTCTCTGACTAGCTTTACCTTAGTTTTTTCCTTATCAAAGGAATTACAAAGACAGACTTATTGTAACTGCAATTGTTCTGATAGTGATTTTTGAAAACATGATCACAAAGTTCACAGTTACAATAACTTTTTCTTTGCAATTCACTCCTGAGGATGATCTCAGAGAAGATTGAAAGTACTTGGGTAAGGAAAAACTACAGTACCTTCCTTGATGAATTTCAACTTTACATCAAGAAGTTAATTAGAGAACTAGAAAGGATTAAAAATAAATATATAAAAATAAATAGACAATGTGTCAATATTATTCAATGAAACAGGTTTGAATGAAGATATGCTGCTTAAATAAGCATACATTATATATATATATATATATATATATATATATATATATATATATATATATATATATATTTCAACTTCCAGTAGCATTGACTGCTTAGTCAATGACAGTTGAATTTTTCCTTATAAGGAAACAGCTAATATTACCATTACCATTATGTAGCCCCTTGATTTTAAAAAATCAATAAGAATCAAATGAAAAATACTGTTTATCATGAAAACTAAGATATTTCAGATTTTTATTTTAATCATTTCACCCCAAGCAAGGTCATAATGCCAATAAGATACAAAGGGCTGCTGGGAGTGAAAGAGAAAGAGAAAACTTTAGTAAGGAGAAAGGACAATAAAAGAACAAGTTTCAAGAAGACTAAAGAGAGAAAGTTCCACAGGAGTTAATAGCAGGTGAAAGAAACTATTAGAATAGAACATACAGTTGCATCTAGCTAGTTCAACAGCAAAAATGTTTAAATCCATGCAGTTCAGGCACCAAAGAAGAAAGCTCATCAGAACAATTGTCATGAAAATATTTGTAGAAAAGAGAGAGATAAGCCATGACATGTCAGTTAGAAAGTGACTGATGCTGAGATGCCAGGTCAGGATCATTTACCTTACAGACACTTTGAATTTTATCAAGAACCTCGAGTTACATAATAAGAGCACCAAACTAGATATGGCAATGATATTCAATGCATGGATGAATGGTAGATTTATAAATCTGCAAGATGGAAGGATCTGGTACAAACAAATAAATCAACTTTCAAAGGTGAGAGGTGCAAGAAAAGAAACTATTAGAATAGAACATACAGTTGCATGTAGGTAGTTTAAAAGTAAAATGATGAGAACAAGTTGTCAATCTAGTATGATGCTTAAATCCATGTAGTTGAGGCACCAAGGAGGAAAGCTGATCAGAACAATTGCCTTGAAAATATTATTAGCTTTTTCATTGCAATTCTCCTTAATCCTTCATCCTAAAATCTACCTTTCAATGTCATAAATTGAAATTTGATAGTGTATCTCTACACACCTCTTTCTTTTTTTTTGTATTGCATTTAATTAACTTGAAAAACTACACTATTCTCAACATACATGTTTCTAAAATTTTCAGGTTTATAGAAATGGATGTAAGAAAAGCAATAATATAATTTTGATTATTTTCCTTAGCTGTAGCTCAAAAGCAAGGATATCATTCCCCAATTATATGACTTATATTCTGGCTCTAAATAAAACAAAAATTTCATATCCTTATCCTATAATTTTCATGCAACATGTAAGTCTAACTCAATCACAATCAAATTTAAGAAAGTATGAAATGAACAAAAAAATGTCATAATATCAAAAAGGTCTGTTTCATTTATTCTTGAATCTTTCAATAGAAAAATCACCTGGTTCTCTTGCTATATATTTAGAGACTCTTGATAAAATCCAAAGAAGAATCTGCAATGCTACTGGTCCTGACCTGGCATCTTGGCTTCAGTCACTTTCCCACCAATATAAAGTAGCTTCTCTGGGCCTTTTCTATAAGTATTTTCATGGTAATTATTCTGGTGAACTTTCTTTTTTGGTACATAGATTTTATGAATTTAAGTGAAGTACTAGATTGGTGGCTCATTATTATATAGTTGAAATGTCTAGATGTAACCATATTTTCTATGTTAACAGTTTCTTCTCTTCCACTTCTCGCTTGTGGAAGTGTCTTCCAGCTTCTTGCTTTACAGTCAACTTTGATCTTCAAAAATTCAAATGCAGTTTCAATCATTATTTTCTGTCTTTAAAAGAACAAGTATTAATAAGACAGAAAATAATGATTGACATTGCATTTGAATTTTTTTTTCTGTCTTATTAATACTTGTTCTTATATTGTCCTCTCTCATTAATAGTATTTTTTCTCATATTCTCTAACAGTCTTTGAACTCTAGTGGCTTTATTGCCTTGCTTGAGGTGAAATGATTAAAATATATATATGTTAATAGAGAAAGGATTTTGCACATGATTTAAAATCAACTCTACTGTAATTCAATCTGATTAGTAATAAGAATTTAATTGTTTGAAATCTGTATGAATTTTTGTTCAGTTCTTTCCATAAAACAAGCAGGTCTATAAGACTGGCATTTTCTTCTCTACTGTTAATGATAGTTGTATCTATTTTCTTAAGCAAAATGCAAGTGAAATAACATAGGCACTGGCATGCAGAATAATTAAGAAGCAACATTTAATTACAGAACTTATATAAGCAATGCATACACGTTTAGTTGCATGTCTGTGTACATGTGTGTTTGTAACTGAAGAAAGTGAACAACCGACACAAAGATGAAACTTTTAAACAGTTGCTCCTTCTTTTGATATGATACCATCTTTGGAAAGAAGAACTGGTGCAAAGGGTAATTAATGGAATATTAAGAAACAGTCTGTACCTTCTACTCAGTTTAAAACTGATAAAGGACATCTGCAAAATAAGAAGTATATGTTTTGAAAAGCTTTGAAAATAAGTAAAGCTTTAGCTTATGCCATGCTTATGTCATGCAATTATTAAAAGTTGCATAAAGCATACTTTTCTAGAGCACTTATTAGTTAACATTGAATATGCTTATTTTTTTTTCACCCCAAGCAAGGCAATAAAGCCACTAGGATGCAAGGGGTTACTGAATGTTAGAAAATATGAGAAAAAAATACTATAATAAAAGAACAAGAATTAAGAAGACAGAAGATAACAATTGACATTGCATTTAAAATTTTGAAGATCAAAGTTGACTGGGAAGCAAGAAGCTAGAAAAGAATCCCACAAGCAAGAAGTGTGAGAGAAGAAACTCTTAGCATAGAACTTACAGTTACATCTAGCCATATCAACTGTAAAATGATGAGATCTTGTGGCCAATCTAGTACTGTGCTTGAATTCATAAAGTCTAAGTACCATAGCAGAAAGTTCACCAGAACAATTACCATGAAAATATTTATAGAAAAGTCAAGGGAAAGGGACTGAAGCTGAGATGCCAGGTCAGGATCAATAACATTACAGATTCTTCTTTGTATTTTATCAAGAATCTCTAAATATATAGCAAGAGCACCAGGTCAGATGTGGCAGCAATATTCAAGACAAGGATGTATGGTAAACTGATAAATATGCTAGATAGATTCTGGCAAGAAGAATTGACTATCATGATATAGTGAACCAAATTTCTTCACTACAAACTTAACAGTTAATTCAATATACTCTTTCCACTTCATGTAAGCTGAAAATGTTATTCCAAGAAGGCACAATGAGTCATTCCCCTGAAGGTTAGCATCAACCACGCTGGTAGAATGGTAAAAAGATATCTATTCAGTAGCAAATTTTGGATGTGCAGGTAGTTTAATGGTTATCGGTTTAGAAAGGAGACTCAGTGAGCTGAGTTCAAATTCCAGCCAATCTGTTGCATTCAATTTCACACTGATACCCTTAGTAAAGGCATGAATCCATTTATTCTACCCTATCTACAGGCTATATGTCAGAGTAAACCAGACTCTCTTGCTTTAGGATACAGTTAGTCTAAAACCCTGAATTCAAAACCGTGGAGAAGGTAATGAGAAACCACTCTACTATCTTTCCCAAGAAGTTATGGCAGTTCACAGATAATAAAGTTAAGAAGCTATCAAGTGCCATGTTTGCCTGTGTTGTGAAGAGACATGATATTTTTAAAAAATATCATATCAAGAGTTGTTTAGATAATTTTATTCATTCTTTGTAACTAAATGATATAGAAATATAGGGATATTTTATGAGATAAACACTTGCTAATTTATGAAAACTACAACTGAGAGACTTTAAAATTGACCTTGATTAAAGATGAAAGAAAAGGAGTTTAAAGTTTTATTTAGAAATTTTAATAGGATCACTAGGGTTATGGCATAAGAAAAACTGGAATCAAAAAGCTGTTTTCAAAGAAAAGACACTCTCAGGCTAATATGTAGATGCTAAAGTAAATATATAAATCAGCAATATTTAATGGGCACCCCAGTATGTCACAGTCTGAAGGTATAACATGGCAGCTAGAAGAATTACTAATAATTATGAACATCAATTTTAGAAAGAGTAAAATAATTAAAATTTTAATTATCAGACCTTTAAGCATAATTTTAATATAATTTTTTTTAAATGATAAAATCTCTCCTTAAAAAAACAGATGAACGATTTTGAGTGCTTTAGATCCTAGTTAAATGTTCTGTGAATTGAAAAAGAAAGATAATTGCAGGAATAAACGCTTTGTAAATTCATATATAATCTTAAGGCCTTCAGCCAATTGTTTTATAAACTTCATTACATTTGGATGGGAAGGTGTGGAGAGCCATGATCACTCATGTCCTGAAGAGATATGAGTGACCTAGAAGAAGATATTCAGCATTGTAACTGACTTGTTTGCTTATTCAAGTAGTAAAGCAAATCATCACGGGCTTATTTTTTTTAATTGATTATGATTCATATGCAACAGTGTTCAGATACTTTAATCTCTTCTCTATGTAATTGCTGTTGTTAAAACAATTCAATTTTCTACTACTACTGAACAGTATTTTGATGCTGGCATTTTTCTCCTAAATTTTACCTAAATCTTTATTTGTTATATATCAGAAATAAAGATGATATCAATATTCCATCTTTATAAATAGTATATGGTGCGATGGATAAATTGTCGCCATTTTATATTTTTCATTTCGCAAATGTGCATTATTTGTTTTTGATTTTGTTGACTACGCAGTATAGTAGGTTCAGTTGAGTACCATCTGTGAAAAAAAGCAGACTATGACACATTTCACTCAGCCAGAAATTTGAAAACAGCATGCTGTAATGCTTGACATTTGTGCTGGAAGCTCCAATATGAACATTTCAGAGTGTTTGAGTGTCAATCTGAGGACAGTACAGAGAATTTGGAAAGAGTTTGATGAGTCTAATGGTAATTACAAAGGTGCAGCTGCTTAGAAAACTCATTCTGATAAGAAAAGAACTTCCAAATTTGTTGGTGAGGACATCAGACTCAACACAGTGGCTTACATCAAGTGCCTTGAGAAGACAGTCCTGCTCTGGGTCAAGAGGGTGGCTGCTGGAAGATTCTATGCCTGGCAACAGAACTATGCACCATGCCACACAAGCAGGAGAATCAAGTTATGGCTGCCAGACAATTTCTGCAACCACATCACCCCTTATATCTGGCCACCTAAACCCCCCATACTGCACCCCACCTTGATTATTATGTGTGGGATGCAGTTGAGCAAGAAACCAATAAAACTTCTTGTAACACAAAAGATGAACTGAAGGCAAGGATTATGGCAGCATTTACCAACTTGAACAAGAATAGTTGCAGGAAATTCCAAAGACATCTGCAGGTCTTGGTTGAAACCAATGGCAATTCTATTGAATAAATTTACTTTTTAGTATTGTGAGATATTTTTGTGTAATTTTGGTAAATATGTCTGTTAAAATAAGATGTCGGTGTTATTTTAATTTTTGCGTAATTTAGATGACAGTTTATTCATTGCACCCTGTATATGTACTTTCAAATAATGAAGACCATTGGCAGACACACATTAAATTCTGGAACAGAGAGTGTAATATTTAACATTGTTATATATTTGATGAAAACAGGTTTTGAAAATGTCAACATCATAAAGCATCCTACTGAACATATTTTCTTTTACCTTTACTATTTAGAATTTTATTCACGTAGGTTTAAATTACACTTTGATTACAAACTTACATTGCAATAAATCATGATGTTAGATAGGATTTGCTCTGTAGA
Organism: Acanthosepion pharaonis; assembly: GCA_903632075.3. Taxonomy (NCBI): domain Eukaryota; kingdom Metazoa; phylum Mollusca; class Cephalopoda; order Sepiida; family Sepiidae; genus Acanthosepion; species Acanthosepion pharaonis. Next base: position 3,820,242 of record CAHIKZ030000001.1, read on the forward strand.
AAGACCCCACCAAAATACTAAAAAACTTACTATTTTTTGTAGTTATATAATAATAATAAAACTATTCTTGTCCTGCAACAAGTTCAGTGTTTATATATTAAAGTAGTGATTTTTACAAAGATATGTTCATTGAGGAAATACTGAAAAGATTTTTGTTTACACCTGAACTCAACAATACCATGAATAGTTTTTTTTTAAATTTCATTGATCCCAAAGTGATGGCTTAATTGGAACTTAAAAGTGAAAGTTCAAGAGTTCTATGGTTCAATTTTTATAGCTGTGATTTTGAAGTCTATCTAAATTCATCAAAATAATAAGTATTAACTTTAAACTAGCAAAATAAAACCAAATATCACTCTGTCCTGCATTAGATTTTGCTTTAGTCTCTCATTAGATTTTGCTAATAATTATTGTCATAAATTTTCTTGACATTTATATTGCTTTGTAATGTTTAGAAAATGACTAAAATTGGGAAGCTAAAATATTCAGAGAACAAGAAAACAAATTCTTCCCTAATCATTTTTCTTTCCATGTATCCAACATTTATGATTAAGACTAATTAAATTCTTCACAATAGAAACTTAAAATTCAGTTTTAAAATTTTACCATGTAAACATGTTAATTTTCTTCTATTGGGTACTCAGAAGCTATTTTCCTTTCAAATTAGAAACAAAAAACAAGCAAGTTATGTAATTTAAATGAAAAGGACATTTTCCTTTAATCTTTAACACACACATTATTCACTACTTTCCTTTCCACTGCATTGTCTTTCAAGGCTCCTCTACTGCACTAGTTAATTTCAGTCATGGTCATTTTCTGTTGCCATAGCAGGACATGGCAACACAACTGCAAAATTCAAACACGCTATCATTCTTTCATCTGAGTCACTTGCAGTGGCAGGCTAAAATTTTTGCTTTATGAACAAAATCACCTCCAAAATGTTAAAGGTTAAGATTAGAAAGAGATAGTTGAAATTATTTCTATGGCATATAATGAGGAAAGAAGGCTTGGAGAATTTGACGCTCACATGACATACTGAAGGCAAGAGGGACAGAGAGAAACAGGGAGTAACTTAATTAACAATCTTATATAACTGATGGCAAAACATGAACTGCTTCATGCTACAAGAGACACAAAGTCATGGAGAGCCATGATTGTACATGCCCTGAAAGGATATGGCACATAAAAGACAAAAGACTATATACAATTGTTTAAGCTCTAGGTTTGACTCCTTCTGTAATGGAAATGGTAATATTCGCCATTTTCTGATAAGGAAACATTTAGCATTCATTGAGTGAGCAGCTAGTACTGCTTTCAATTGAAATTTACAAAATCTTTCTCTTAAAACGACTTTTCTAGATAATAGTTTTTTGAAATCCAGTAGCTGCTATCACTCTTTCCAGTATTGATGGAGGTTTCCTTCTTAACCTTTTATTTGAAGTAATGTGGAATGTCAACATCTTGATTATGTCATTATTTTCTCTTTGAGTTACATGTGATTATTTTCTCTTTGAGTTATGTGTGATTTTAGTTGCTGTTGCTGTTGATAGTTCTCAAGTGAAATGGTTTCTGTTATTTTGTACAGTTCTTTGTTTGTTATTCTGTAGTGCCAGTCCACAATGTTCAAAGAAGGATGGTCTTTGGCAAAACTCACAGACTTTACTCGCTCAAAGCCGTTTTTAACCATTTATCTTAGAAAGCAGACAGATATTTCTGAATTGGTTTGGTGCCATGCATGTCATCTATATGATACTCACAATCTGTTGAGGCTATTTAAGAACATGACTCAAGTTTTCAGGTTGATGTCTTGGTTTCATAGCAATTTGCGGTGTTGTGTGAAGCTACTTCTGATGCAGCCTATTCAATTCCTTTTCTCTTATAAATTTAAATCTGCTGTAATCATTTTCAATCCAAAACTAGAAAATAAATTATTTTTCTTTATCATTTCAATTAAGAAGCTCAACTAAAGATAAACAGAGTTTTGAAAATGAGATCAGCACTTTTATTGCCCCTTTAAAATCAACTGGTGATCAGTATTCTTTCTATTTTTACTAATTTCTGTGCTGGCATCAATTTCATTAATATCATTATTTTAATATCTTCAATGACATTGCTTAAAATTATTTTATTATTGTAAGTTTGATTAATTCTATGAGAGGGTGCTGAAAATTTTTCTGCCTGGCCCATTTCCTAAAATATAACCAAACAATAAAATATCAGACTTTATTTGTGAATGGACAATTGAATGTGAACAATCTGCAATCATAGATTAAATAAAGAATTCATCTTTAAAATTCCTTGAAAGTTACCTGGATGAAGAGACACCTGAATGAAGAGAGTACAATGGGCCAAAATTGTGTGAATAACAGGAAAGATGAGGAAATTAGCCCAAATGTAAATTATGCGGTGTTTACTCATTCCCCCACAAGAATGAGATGTGACACAATGTTGGATTAATGTAGGGACCTGAGCGTGTGCACACGGGTAGGGACAAAAATTCCCCTCAGCCCCCGCAACCATCGGTTGCGCTGACCTCTGTGCGAGCACCGATCCCTCTCTCTTGTGCAATGGAAGGGCCCAGCTTCGGGCAGCTGTTCCCCAGTGCTGGGCACCCCAAATGTCAATTATGTAAATAATAACTGATGCTGATGAGAATTTATATGAATAAAAGTTATTTTAAGAAAAGGTTAGAAACATTTACATCTATTTAATATATTAAATTAAATTTAAAAATCATGTAATTCCATTTACAGTTTAAATTTTTATAAAACTAAAGCCTCAGTGCCTATGTTATTCTAGTAAAGTAGCTTTTAGAAATATTGTTGGTGAATAATTAATTTAAAGTTAGCTTGAAAGGGGAATTCAGATTCTGAATTGTGTCTAGACCAAAAAAACATGTTACAATATCAAAAATACTTCAAAACTGATATAAAATATGTTTTCATGGACATATTTTAAGCCTATAAATATGCTTCTACTATACTTTGTACACTTATAAATATAGTACATATCTTGAATCTTTTTCCTTATGATAAAAAAACTGCTACCAGTTAGTACTGATGCACTACACTGGACTCTGATATTAATGACTGGACTTATAAGCAATAATAACAGAACAGACATTCTTTGTTGAACTTTCAAGAGAATCCTTACATATGATTAGTACTAATTAATTTTCTCTACTAGTGCCTTTTTTAGGAAAGTGATTTGCATCTTGCCAAGGTCATTCATCTAACATCTATTTAGAAAGAATATAGATATTTCAATATAAGTTGAAGATTTCCTCAGAAAGTAATTTAGTGCTATATTTAAACTTGGCGCCTACTGAATCAAGCCATTTTAATGATTAATATCATAAATATAGCTTGCTATCAAAAAGATAATTTTGTGGTAAGTCATTAAAGTTACTCCAATACTAAAATCATACCAAAAAGGAGCTGCATAAAACTGACTTGCATTTACTTGGAATGTACTCTGATGTATAAACTGTCCACCATCTTTTTATGACTGCAATATTAATTATATAATGATAGGGATAATATTTATTTAACTCAGTTATCTCAAATTATGAGCTTAGTAATAATATTGGTCACACAATTTACTTCATAATAGATTGTGTACAAATAACAATATAAAACTTTTACAATACCAAGTTTATATATATATATATATATATATATATATATATATATATATATATATATATAAATGTATATTTGGGCAGCAACCTTTCTTTTAAACATCTTTCATTAAAATGCCATATATATATATATATATATATATATATATATATATATATATATATATATAAACTTGGTATTGTACAAAGTTTTTATATATATATATAAATGTATATTTGGGCAGCAACCTTTCTTTTAAACATCTTTCGTTAAATATGCTATATTATATATATATATATATATATATATATATAAAGTGCACACTGAGATCAAAACTAAGCAGGAAAAGTCTATTTCAGGCTTGAACTCAATCTTTAGGGCAAAAGATTACATTCGAGAAATTTTTTAAAAAATGAAGGAAGTTGGGGAGTTTTTATTAATACTTCTAAAATTAAATTAGAACAGGTACCAATTTTTAACTGACCATTATATACCTGTTGATTTATCTATATATATATATATATATATATATATATATATATATATATATATATATAAGCATTTTGTATTGTCTATTTGTTTTGCTTTTTACTTATTTCTAAATTCTGCAAAAAATTTTTTATTTATCTTATTTACTTCAAGTAACTCAGTATAATCACCAGATAATGTATACAGTTTTAAAAAAATCCGATACTTTGCTCAACATCTATTTTCTTAAAAGAACAGCTTCTTAGATCTCTAAAACTATTTTTAAATACCTACCTATCTACCTAAATATTTTTTAAATTAAGGACCCAGATCTGTATTGCTTCACTTTTCAGATGAAATTAGAAACTCTAGCCAAAAAAAAACAGCCATGATTAGCATGCATTTATTGCAGCAAATGATAGAAAGAGCTGACAAGTATTCAGCAGAATCTATTTGCCATCTCTGACTAAATGACTTTGCTATACTTATCCTGAGCACAGGACAGAATTCTTCAGTTTGCTTGTGAACTCATGGTACAATTTTCATTCATTCAAAGTTTGTGTTCCAAATTCACAACAGTTGGGCATTTTGTTGAGACTGACGGTTCGATAGTGATGTTTAAAGGCTCATGTTTGTGATGATTGATGCAAATTTTTAAATAAAAATAGAAATAATAAGGTTACTTTTAATGTTAAAAATAAACTCACCTAGTGTTGTCAATAAACAGATGTTCTGTATAAGCTGTAGACAAGAAAATATAGATATCAAAATAAAACAAGAGTCAAATGCATTATTTCTTAATGCCTTTGTTTTCAAACCAATAAACTAATGTCTCCACATGCTACAACACCATTTACAAAAAGGATCTTCTATGTTCACAGTAACCTGTTCAATTTCCCAGCTTTTATAAAACCCTAGATGTCATTTCAAAGACAACCTTTGCTTTTATACAGTTATTCATAAATTGAAAGCAATGCCTGTATGTTAAGACATCATGTTTTGCCTTTTCTTTGTCACACTCATATGCACCGATATCTCAGTATATTAATCTTATGTTACTACAAAAATTAATGATCACTCCTTTCATCCTTCCCATGAAATGATTTATTTGTTATGTGCCACTTTGTTACATCACTGTGTTGCAATGAGGTATCTATTCACTAACATTCTACCTCCAATAAATCTCAGTTCCTACCCATACCAATGCAGAAGTTCTTGTCTATAAGGGGATGCTAAAAATTTCTAGGCCTGACCAAAAAGCCCTTTCAAAACAAAAAAGAAATTTTGTTTTAATCATTTGGTCAGATTTTGGAAAGTAGGTTAGACCAAGAACTTTTCAGCACCCTGTCATATATCTCAGCCAATTCCAACATAAGATCACACATCATTACAGCCAGTGTGCACTTAATGACTTATCTCTTTAATGACTTCCAGACTTACAATCAGCTTTAAAATCTTATAAAATAAAAAAATAATCAAAAAAGTTCAACCATTCAACAATGTACCTTACACAAAATCCTTTCTCTTTCTTTAAAATAAATCAAAACAAATAAAATTAATAAAAATAAATAAAAATTCACTTGTACAATATTTACAGCATACAAATCAAAGTAATCTACACAATATAAAGCTAATTTTTGAATTTCTTTATTATATTTACTGTTTAGCACCTAAAATTATTATATAAATAGATTAGAAATGTTACAAAATTGACCATAAAACTATCTGAAGCTAGTTGATAGAAATGCATTACGCATATAATATGCTTGAAAAAGCAGGTAAATATAACTTCTCACTTAGTGACTAGCTCATTAAACAACCAGGTCATTTAAATGAGGAGTGGCTGAACTTTAACATTTATCCCTGTGGATGTGAATTCATTTGCTGTACAAAAAGTTTATCCTGCCAGCAAAGGTGATGCTATGACCCCTGAACAATAGTGTATTTGAATTTCATATCACCTTTCATTTGTCATATCCTGCTATGGCAACAGAAAACATTTTTGAGTGAAATTAACAGTAAGTATACTGCAATTGAGAGGCCTTGAAAAAGAATGCAGTGGAAAGGGAAGTAATATTAGTAATGCAGAGTGCTAAAGGTTAAGATTGACCAACACAAGGAAATCTATAACAGTTTTTAGGCAATTCCTTTCTTTGCAAACTTAAATAATAAATAAATTACAATTTTCTTTTACTTTTTAAGTATTTATTAATGTTTGGTCAATTACAAATGATTCATTAGAGGATGTCCAAATCCAAAGACATTCTCAGCATATAACCTTAACTAAATCTATAATGATGTAATGGGGTGATTAAAAAGAGAAAAGAAATATCTTGGTCACCTCCACTCTCCTAGGTCCACTATAGACATTAGTACATCTGTGATATACTGAGACTTGAACAGAAGGAAGGACTAGAATAACTTAAAGAAATGAATTCCAGAAATGAGCTATAAATGAAAACATTTTATATACAACCCTGAAGTGTACAAATATGTCAAATTAAGATGCATTACACACACACACACACACATATATATATATATATATATATATATATATATATATATATATATATATATGCATATATATATAATTATCCCATACAGAGAGATATATAAACGGTAAGTTGTAAGTGAAAATGACAAATAAAAAGAATGTTCTACTTGTAACATCTCTGAGAGGGACTCAATACAGCTCTTGTAATATATCTTAGGTTCCTATTTAAATAGGATGTAGCAATTTAACTTAAATAGATGTAGCAATAGCCATCCATCTTAAATTTTAAGATAGATGGGAATTGCTACATCTAGCCAATTAAACTGTAAATTGATGAGATCTGGATGCCAGTCTAGCACTGCACTTAAATTCAAAAAGTCTAGGTACAATAGTAAAGAGCTCATCCGAACAATTACCATGAAAGTATTTATAGAAAAGGCATAGAGAAGCAAGCTTACAGCAGTGAGGAAGTGACAGAAGCCAGGCTGCCAGATCAGAACCAATAATATTAATTATTATTTTAATCTGGATTTTATACAGATTTAGGTAATCAAATATAAATAAATATTTTTTCAGAGGTAACTCTTGTCCTTTAGGTGCTGCTTGCCTCTGTTGATGTGGCTTAAAACTAAAGATGGATGTCAAAGACATACAAATTTACATCAAACATGCCAAGATAAGATCACTTATTAAAAAATATAAATCAGTGCAAAGGTTTTCTTGCATGAAGTAAGCATAGAATATATCTTTAAGAGTTTTAAATCACCTTTTGATATTTACAAATGTAGATGAATCAAAAAATTAATTTTCTATTTTAAAGTAGACATAAACTTTACTTATTCTGCATTCAAAAATTGTGAGGAAAATTAATTTGAAACCAATTGTTTCTGCTTACACCCATTCTCTCGAGAAGGCAGTTAATTATATATTTGAAAATATTGTTGCATTAGGTTACACATATAGAAGAAAGATATATAAATTTAATATCTGTCTTAAACTTTTTTAAAAATCTTTCATAAAAATGTAAAAACAAAAATTTCTGTTGTCGTGGTCAAATACTTAGAAGTTTAGGTCAGATTACTAGGGTCAGTTCATAGGCTGACCAAGATATGAATGTAAGTCGACTCACCAATTGATAGACTAAAAGACATGAAAGTGCACCAGAATACAACAGCTGGTACACTTGCATGTCTTTTAGTCTATCAACTGGTAAGTCTACTTACATTCATATCTTGGTCAGCCTATGAACTTTTCAGCTGACCCTCATACAGGCAGCAGCCTACTTTTCTAATGTTTCATATTGCTAAATATTATATATTAAATATATAAGTTAATAATGTTATGATTTTATATTTTCTGTAGCTATTTCTTTGAATGACAACTTTTTATAATGTAAATAGTTTTTAATAATAAACAAAGCTGCTTACTCAATGATAAAATATTGAAAAAGTCTTTTGCAGATTAACAATGGAACCTGTTCCCTTTTTTGAATCTTCTTTTCTCAATTTCAAATATATAAACATTAAAGAAATGGAAAAGTTGATATTGCAGTTATAAATGATAAGAAAAAAATTATAAATATGATGGTTTGTAATATATGTTTATAGCAATAAAGAAAAGAATAATTTAAAAAATGGAACACACTTTTAAGGACAAAAATGTGTTTCTTTTTATTATTATTATTATTATTATTAAATTATTATTTTTTTTATTAATTTGTTAAGTTATTGTATTTTAATCAGTAAGATGGTGAAGTTTGGAGATAAGTAATTTTGGAAGATTACCAGCTGTAATCTACATACAAAGAAAGCTGGATATTCTACCAGTCATGTTGATCAAAACAACAAAGATAAGGATTTCATGAAAACACACTGCATGTCAGAACTTGAGATAACATATTCAGGTTCTTTATAGTCTTTATATTTTCTTAAGTACCTAATTAAAAATTCTTTTATCTTTGATTGCTAAAGATGAATGCTTAGGATTTGTTCCATTTCAGTAATAAAGTAGAAAAAATGAAAGCTTATTTATTTCAGTCTTGTTTCATCAATTTTGTCTAATTTAATATGTGAGGAATATATATTTTTACTTGAAAATTTTCAAATAAAAAATTTTGTGTGTATTTCTGATAATGTTTTCATAAGTATATATGTAGTACTTTATGAAGACCTGGTTGTTTCTGATCACAAATATTTATAAATTAAGCATAATAATAGTAATTTCAAAATACAACCATTATTATTATTATTATTATTATTATTATTATTATTATTATCTTCCTTTGCACGGTTTTCATTTTCAACTGAAGATCTTGCATTATGGGCAATCTTCATCAAGTTGTACAGAGAGCACCTCTCACAGACTTGCAATGCCAAGCAACACAGACTTCTAAAGCGATGGGATACTAAGCCTTATTATAATTTTCTCAATATAGGACTAAGTTTGGTGGTATAGAATACGAAGCCCCAATATTTGGGACAATATTGGTCTGAACATCCCACATTCTGGTAACTGCAATCTGGAGGTCGGTGTATTTTTTAAGTTTATCAATTTCTTTGACCTTGATATTATGGTTGCCAAGACCAGTCATATCAATGAGGAGGCATTTTTTTGCCATCATCATCATCATCATTCTTCTTCTTATTATTATTATTATAACTCTTAGAGAAGATCATGATTTAAAAAAAGAAAAAAATTATTAGTATTCACTTCTAATTTTAATTTGTGTTGTCCAGTATTTAAGTTGAAGGCTGTAGACAAAAACCTTGGGGTTCTTTTTTTTAAATTTCTGGTGGTTCCACAAATTTAATAAAAAGCTGATTTGAAGCCATTGCAACAATGCTAACATAATACTTCATATTTCTGCTTTGAGAGGACATAGTTATTGCAAGAATTTTAAGCAAGTATCATTCAGTAAGCAGTGATAGATTTGAATGAAACAGATTATGAACACTTACAACACTTACTGTAGTTTAGAAATCATACTTGAACCCTTTTTATTCATATGAATTAGTTGCTTAGTTACCCTGACTATAAATAAACTTTTTACCTGAATTCATTCTTCATTATTTACTCCTCACTTTTAACCATTATATTCATGCATCATAAGACTAAAATATTGAAAAAATAATCTTTTTTATTGTTTCATTGACACAATGGGAAAATTTAAGGTATTGTATATTCATTTTACTCAGAGGAATGGATCAATTTTTATTTATTCATATAAAAAGTTTTTAAAATTTAATTACATTTTTACAAATTTTATAAATCTTACAAATATTTTACAAGAAAAAATTTAACTAAATAGTTTTAAATCTAAATTTTATATATTTAAAGTATTAAACTTTCTATTTCATGAATAGACTTTCATCCTTTAGGTTTCTCTTAAAAGGATCGTCGTCGGGTAGAAGCCATGGACGGTAGGGAGGAAACAGATGCTGGAATATTCCTTTTATTTAATAAAGGAAGACTTCTGCTTGTCTGATTATTTCTTGTTATCGTCCCTGGATTGAGGGATGAAACTTTAAACATGAATAGGAAGTTTAATAACACTTTTTAAATTATTTTCTGCATTTTAAAACCTGAATGTGTCTGTATATTATGCTTGAACTTGTGTGTATATATATATATATATATATATATATATATATATATATATATATATATATATATATATATATATATATATACACTGTAACAGGTCAAGCTTGTATCTTTCATTTTATTTTACTCTTTTTCATAATTACTTATATTGTGATATTTAAGTTTTATGCACTATAATTTAATGCATCTTGAGAAAAGTCACTTTTACTTTTTACAAATTTCTTTTGGTTATGCTAAATCCAATATTGTACCAAAATATAGCACTTCCCCTATACACTTGATGTTTAATTCACCTTTTATTCTAAACTGATCACAAATATGTAAACACACACATTTACACAAATATATCATTGCATACACATCCGCCCACTTTCACATACAGACAATCCTAACACACACACACCCATACATGCCATTTATAGCAGTTATGCATATATGTATATAAATATTTTATACTGATATTTTTTATCCATTAGCTTATTTTATTTTCCTAAATTTGAAGACAAAATAAAAAGAAAAGAAATATTGAATATTTTTCTGATTATGTCTTTATTATATCAAACATTTTATGTATTATTCTTAAGAATCTTTATTCTTAAGAATCTTTATTCTTAAGAATCTTTATTCTTAAGAATCTTTATTCTTAAGAATCTTTATTTAATTCTTTGAGATTATTATTATTATCCTTATTATTTTCAATTACATTTTATTTAACATGGTTAAATGTTATTAAATCATACTTCTATTTTTAATTCTTGCTATTACTACTTATGATATAACTTAAATTATTTACTGTTATCAAATCTTTTCATATATTCCTTTATTAAATTCAACATTACTATTATGATTATTGTCCATTCATGGTTATTCTTTAATCTTTTCTATGATATTAGAAATATTTTCATACATTCTATTTATTATATATGGTTTCTTCTATGATTCAGTTTCCAATATATTGTGATTATTCTACTTATAAATCAGTGTGCATGATATTCTTGTCTGTTTTGAGGAATTGGACAGGGTAGATGTTTTCATTTGCCAGTGTTTCAGCCTTCTTTCAAATGTCATTATCAAGGCATCTGTCGACAAAGTATTTGGAGCTTTTGACATCGGTGCCTTAATGTGAGGTTCGGGAGAGGACCAAAATGCTGGCAGATGGAACCATGCACTCTGATTCTTTCCATATTCACAAACTTTTATTCCATGTCCACACATTCAAAAAAGGTTATCCTTAAAAATCACATATATTTTTCACTTATTTTATGGAAAAAAAAAGGAACATTCAAATGCCCTAAATTTTCCTGCTGTCTCAATATATATTTTCATTTTAATGGTTTATGTCTATTTCTTTTGCTTAATTGTTGTTTGTTGTTGGTATCTGCTATTGATTGTCAGAATAGATTTTGTTGTCCCGGCTTCTCTGTTCTCTTCCAGCTTTTTGTGAGACTTCTAGTTTTCAGATTTATCTATATATGTATTATCTACATATATGTATATATAAAATATATGCATATGTTTCTCTCTGCTGTTGTATGGATTGTCAGCGTAACAGCTAGCACACCTCTCCATGTACAGCATCCACTACCAAAAATGTGGCTAAATTTGGCTGCTATTTAAAAAACAAAAATCAAAGCCGTCTCCTACTGTCCCTATGGATTATCCTTAACCCCTTCCGTTACTTACTGCTGTTATTTCAAGTGTATATATTTCTGAATATATTCTACTACTTTGCTTTTTCAACTATCCTTCTTCCAGCATTTTTTAACCCTCTAACCATCATGCTTTGGTGTGAGTCTCAGCTTACCACTACTACTACTATTACTACTACTATTACTACTATTTTTACTACTTTACTATTTTTTAAGTCCCTTCAAAAAAAAATTTATTACAAAAATAAATTTAGAAATCCCTACAACTCTCTGAATTAATTTCCTTACGACAAAAATACAAGAAAAAAAAGTATATTAACCCTGTGTGTTTTTTCAGCGTTACCAGAATTTGAAACCATTTTTCAGGTCTTGGCCATTGTGTCCATTCTCTTCATTGTCCTGTCTACCGTGGCGCTAACACTAAATACAATTCCTGGGCTCAAAGGTGAAGGAGAGCATGAAGGGGCTGATAACCCACAGCTTGCCATTGTAGAAGCTGTTTGCATTGGATGGTTTACCTTGGAGTATTTGGGACGCTTTTGGGCATCCCCGAATAAGTGGAAATTCTTCAAAGGACCCTTGAACATTATAGACCTACTGGCAATTTTGCCATATTTCATTTCCCTAGGATTGACTGAGACCAACAAAAGTACGACGGAACAGTTCCAAAATGTCCGCAGAGTGGTGCAAATCTTTCGAATAATGAGAATTCTGCGAATTCTAAAACTTGCAAGACATTCAACTGGTCTGCAATCATTAGGGTATACTTTACAAAGAAGCTATAAAGAGTTAGGTCTACTTATGATGTTTTTGGCCATTGGAATACTCTTATTCTCAAGCCTTGCCTACTTTGCGGAAAAAGACGAGCCAGGAACTAAATACGTCAGTATCCCCGAAACATTCTGGTGGGCTGCCATCACAATGACGACGGTAGGATATGGTGACATCTACCCGACGACGATCCTTGGAAAAGTTGTTGGTAGCGTGTGTTGTATCTGTGGTGTGCTAGTTATTGCGCTTCCAATTCCTATTATAGTAAATAACTTCGCCGAATTTTATAAAGATCAAATGAGAAGAGAAAAGGCGCTGAAACGTAAGGAGGCGCTCGAGCGGGCGAAGAGGAATGGCAGCATAGTCTCCTTCCACTCTGTAAATCTGAGGGATGCTTTCGCGAAGAGTGTTGATTTGATGGATGTTGCCTCAGAAGTCCCAAGAAACGAATGGGACACAAACAGTGTGGAAACGAAGTCTATGAGCTCCCCACCACCTTGTGTCATGCGGGGATCGAATCCTAACACACCTAAGCTGAGTGGGCAAGGCGGAACTGCAAATTTCGACTGCAAGGAGAATCAAGAGAATCCAAGCAACACCAACCTGTTGGATATTGATGAGGAATCATTGCATCGAATGACTACGACTCAAGCTTCCAATGAGCCGAGCTTGCAGGTGAGTCAATTATTTTACAACTTAATTCATTTTTTAAAAAAATGTTCTTTTATGTGAAATTGGTTTAAGGTCTTTTTTCTCGTTATTTTTTCTCTAAAAAATGCATTTGAAAAGAGAATTAAAAACAAAATGAAAATTATCTTTAAAAAATTAATATTTTTTTTTATGTATCAATTATGAAGGTATGTCCTTATTTGATTGTATTATATATATTTTTTATATTTTGTAAATATGCCTGTGAATGTTGTTTGTTAAATCTTTACAATCTTTCTTTCTTTCCTGAAATCTTTGTTTCAGGTAAAAATATTTTCATTTACTAATACAATTAGAATATTCTATTTAACTTAATAGAAAATAATACAGAAACCTTTTGCTTCTTTCTGGGATATTACACTTTCTGGGTTGTTTTTTTTTTTTTCAACTTTTGTGTTGTGATTTGCAATTTGGTTTACTGTTATTGTTACATCTACATTGAAATTTCAATATAATTCAATTGATATATACTACAATTCATATATTTGGGAATAATATTTGCATCAGATAATTTTACACTCCTTAATATGAGATAATGATATATATTTTTATATATCAGGAACAATATTGGGAAAATTGTATGACAAAGTGGAAAAATGTTTATTGTGATGCATTTTGTTCTTCTCTGATCAAAGGGGAAAACAATGTAAATGTTTAGAGAGTGCTTTGATCACTCTTACAACATTTCAGCATTCCTAGTAGATCTTCTATTATCATAGTGTGGGATGCCTATTAACAAAAGTGATGGAAAGAAAAAGAAAGAGATTTTAAATGAATTCGGATATATATAAAAATAATTCTAAGGAAATTTAAAAAGTAAATTCTAAAAAAAATTCTAAAATCCCCAGCACACCTTGTTTGTGTGCATATGTAGTTGTACCAACATAACAAATTTAGTCTGATGAAGTCCTGAAGGATGAAACACACCACAAGTAAACTTTTTCCCCTTTGTCACACTTATTAATATATCAGGAAGAATATGATCAATATTTTTTTTTATCAAATGAATTTTCTGAGAAAATTTCTGGTGAAGAATTTTCTTTTCTTACAAGATTTATTGTTTTGATAGTAGATGCTATCTAGATTGATATAAACTTATTCTGCATTGTTTGTGATGATAGAGAAAGAAAAAGGAAATGGGTTATCAATTTTCAAGGAAAATAAATACTCACCTACTTAAATATAAAGACAAAAGTTAAGGAATCTATGCTCTCCATTAAGTAACAATTGATGCAAGAATGGATCAAACATGATAATAATATTGTCTCTATACACAAAGCAAAATGCAATAATTTTGAATGTCTCATATCATGAAAACACTCTTAAAACTTTTTTAACAGTATTAACCCCTATAGATGTGTATATATACATAGTGTCTTTTTCAGGCATGGACAAATAAATATATCCAAAATATGATGTTTAAAAAGCAGCTACAGACATGTTTAGATGTCAATCTTGATTCTTTTTATACTCTTCAGAGCTTGAAATGAATTCAATTGTTAATTCATGTCTGATAGAAGTGTTAGCCACTGCACAGGTACTTAAAATGCCTCAGTTTCTTAGTTACTATATTAAAAACAAATAAAAAAAATTAATCTGAAAATGAAACGTATTTTGCAAAAAAATTAGTGAGGAAGGGGTTGATAATATTTTTATTCTGTTAAAAATTATATTTTAAAAAATGAAACACATGCAAAATTTGCATTATAATATTTATATTTTAGACACTAAATAACTACATAAAGCAAAATGATTTCCACAATGATACTTTCAGCAATTCTTCTTAATATAGTCAATGATTATAATCATAAGTCATGAATTTATAATTTTCTTGAACAGTTGATTAATCTTCTTTGTTCAGATAAATTCCCACAAAAAATTCTCTTAAAAAAATTAACTTTTCTAACACACATTCAATTCTTTTCCATTGACAAATTTATGAATTTGTCTAAAATGACAAGAAGCAAACAAATTTGAAATGTTTACAAAAACAGTCTTCATCAAATATAAACAAACTGTCAACATTCTGTTGTCTTTCAAAATAATGAATGAAAATTTTAGATGTCATAAATGAAAGAAAATTTTAAAAGCATTGCCACTGACAGTTACAAAATCTGTCTTCATTTTTGCTGTCTTAACTATGAGGATTAGGAGCCAACAGGTGCTTTCAAAATCCCTTGAAAGTAATGTGATGAAATATTTAGCCTGTAAACATCAGAAAAATAATTTAATTATATGTCAGATATCTCTTTAAGATGAGGAATTTGCACTTTTCTCCACATACAAATGTAACAAAAAAAAATTATTCATGGCATTGATTTCAAATAGGCAATCAATCAGTGGTTGGCATCAGGTGCTTTTAATTAAAAGTAATTTGTATTGTGTTCATGATGGCATTATTTGTATGAAGAGAATTGAACAAGACCATTTTTGAAAATATTATTTCTGATTTTATTAAAAGATTTCTATTATATACTTGCATTGTCAAACTTTAAGAAATAGTTTTCATTGATATGATGCATTAAAAATTATTAAAATATATAATGAATTTTAAAATAGAAATGAATGAATTAAATAACACTGAATTGTGGATATATTTCATTCTTTGGAGCTTTTTACTGATATAGGCTCCTCTTGATACCAGTAATTGGATTTTGGAAAAAAAATTCCAGGTTTGGTACAGAAGAGAAAAAATAGTTAAGGTTTCATCTTCTTATTTTCTTGTGTCCATTTCTTATTCTATGCCTTGACATTTTGATAAAATAGTTTAGGACCCAGATATAAAAAAAAAACACTTGTTTTTATGATATATACTACAAATAAGAAATTTGGCTAAAATTCTTTTTCAGCAAACTTTGCATAAGTTTATATGCTTTGCAGGTGTATTTTTGAAATTTGAAAAAGAATAATGAATTACTGGGAGCTTATCTGTATATTTAGAATATTCATAAAAGTAGTCTATATTTTATAATACAAAATTTAACTAATTTCTTCAACTGATGAATATAACAGCAAATTGTTATGATGTACAGATTATCAGTTGATGAACAAAGTTGTTTAAGAACTTACAAAAAGAGAAAAAATGGTCATGTAATTTAGTATCTAATAGATGAAGTAAAATTAACTTTCAAATGGAAATAATCTTTTTGTTATTTAAAATATTAAAAGTAGCAACTACTTGTAGTACTTTTTACCCCAACAAGTTAAAATTTATGTATTTTTGTCATAAGTGATAATTCATAAAAAGTTGTTGTTGTTGTTGTTGTTTCCAGTGAACTTATTTTTTTAAAGCAGTTAGAATTAGCAGCCAATCTTTCTAGTGATTGTTAATGAAATCAAACCAGAAAGAGCCAAGAAAGTTTTCTGTTATTGTGATTTTTACAACTAACCTTAGCACACTCAGCTAGTTGACTGTATGTTTGGTATAACTGCATGTTGCAGAATCTCCTACTCACCCAGATTTTTCCAGCATGTACATTTTTCTGCTACCTCTAAATGCTCTGCAAGTTCTACAATTTCTAAAAAAGAAAAAATGGTAATAAGAAACAAAAAAAATGGTTGCTAAGCTCACTGCAATGCCCATGTGTGTCTATCTTTTTTTCTATCTCTTTACCTCTAGCAACTAACCTTGCATTTAGAAACAATTTGGTGGCCTCTCTCTGCTTTAACCCATCGCTGTCAAACAGTACAAAGATTGGACAAAATAAAACCAAGAGCTTCACATTTTATGTTGATTCTTCAACTAATTACCAAGAACAAATCAACACAGGATTGTCACATTTCCTGTCAATATTTCCTTTAAAAAAAAGTAGACAATTGTTATGAAATTTTTATACCAGTTTTGTATTCACTGAGCAAGCATTTCAGCTCTTGGTGTCTATGAAAGTACCAAAATCACAAGGTTACTTATTATGTCCTTTCTCTGTATGTGCTTGTATATTTCATATGCATATGTATGTATTGGTACTTTATTGTTGAAGCCATGCTATATGCATA
The DNA here is from genome assembly GCA_903632075.3 of Acanthosepion pharaonis. NCBI lineage: Eukaryota > Metazoa > Mollusca > Cephalopoda > Sepiida > Sepiidae > Acanthosepion > Acanthosepion pharaonis. The sequence continues at coordinate 3,837,554 of CAHIKZ030000001.1, forward strand.
CATATGCATAATGGGTACTTCATGGTTTTTTTTAATTTGCTATGATATCATTTCTGATATGTTTTTTTTTTAAATTACATAAACACATTGTATTACATCTCATGAAAATGACATCAGCATGTTAGAGTTGCTGAATTGATTGGAGTGAATTCGATTTCATTCAGATGTACAACTTTACAATGTAGTTTGTGTACTATTGTAATTTTTTATTCTATATTTGAAAACAACATACAAACATCATTTTATTACATGTCATTTAAATTTCATTACATGTCATATAAATAGCTTTTTTTAATATATTAATTACCTGTTGGAGTAGTGGCTTCATTTGTTTGAAGATAAAATCTTTTATACGTAGCTCTAGTACCTTACCGTAATTTTCTGATATTGAAAGATTTATATTATTTTTATGTAAAATGAACATTAAGTTAATATAATTTGAGTTATCCACTTGGCTAAGGTATTCTGTATTAATATACTTGAATACAGTCGAGAGAAAATGTTACACAGAAATCTGAAGATGCATTGGAATAGCAAAAGATGGCTTCAAGAATCTAAAGGAAGTATTAAGATATAGAAAAATTTCATGAGAAACAAAGAAAAGAGTGTTTTATCTATCCTCTTATATAGCAGTGAATGCTGAACAATTACAGATGAAAAAGAGACATATGACTGGAACAGATGAAAACTGAGAATAGCACGGATTGAACATTTGAGCAGAAAATTTGTATTAAAAGGACAGTTATAATTAAAACCAGAAAAAGACAGCTGAAATTTCTGGTGCACATTATGAGGAAAGAGGGCCTAGAGAATTGAACACTCACAGAACATATTAGAGGTAAGAGAAGCAGAGTGAAACTGCAAGTAACCTACCTAATTAGTTTATATGAATGGAGGGCAGAACAAGGAAAAGAAAGGATGGTAAAAAGTTAAATTATGCTTAGAGCTACAAGGGGCAGGAAGTTGTGGAGAGTTATGATTGACCACATCCTCAAGGCACATGGCACTTAAAAGAATAAGTATACAGGCTAACTTTTTATATACAATGCTCTGTACTTGACTGCAATATAATTTCTTTATTATTTAAAATGAAGAATCTGAAAAGATTATTTTAAATTGTATATTCTGTAATTTCTTTTCATTTTTTAAGATATGCCATATACATACATACATACATAAATATATATATATATATATATATATATATATATATATATATATATTTATATCACACATGTTTATTATCATACTGTATGTGATAGTATTTTAAATGGAAAGTTATACTGCATCAGTTCAACCATTTGTTTATTATACTACAATGCTATTTAAACCAATGCTAAAATACAAATGAATATAATAGTTAATAGATTTCTGTATTATTTTTTTTACAAAGAAATCAGTTACTTTTAAAACTGTCTCCTGAATTTAATGAATTTTTACACAGTTCTTGATTGAACATTTCCTGCATTTGTATTATAATCAGAATTAAAAACATAGAAATTTAATTGAAATTTTGTGAGATGGAAAATTCCAGAAAATATAAAGCCTGAAATTATGTCTCAACTAATTTTTTTTTTTTCCTATGGTGTATCTCTTTCTTCATTCATGATCGGATGATAAACTCCAATCTTTATTGCAACTTTATTTTGTATTTCTTTTCTATGGAATTCTGACAACCAGTTAATGAAAATATTTGCTCATGTGTATCAATTGCTATCTATGAAAACTGAACACAAAAATTACCATTTTTTTTTCCTATCATCATCCTTGCCTCATAAATTAAAAATGATAATTACTTTCTCAATAAAATAAAGAATTCTCATTCATGTATCAATTCAACACCCAGGATAACTCTTAGTATGTTTTGTTTTTTTTTTGTTTTTCTTCTATGAGTCCCAGTTTTCTCATTACAGTTATAATGCATCGAAAACACTAGAAAAAATGAATCAAAATATGATGTGAAATCAGATTTTGTTTTTCTTATCCATTATTTCAAGTTCATTTCTAGTTGTAGTGTATTTTATGGAGGTGAAATAGTTTGGGGTTCGTTCCCACTGTTTAAATAATAAGAGAGAAAAACATTTCTGAAGTGGCACAAAATGCAGCATTTGTGGAAGTTAGAAATCCAAACAGTAAGCACATTATCTAATTAGCAACACTATTCTCTTTGGACACCAATTAAAGAAAACTTATAATGTTTTGTAATTTGTTTGATTGAAAAAACATTTTATTCTGAAGATTATTCCTCAACTTATCAATGTTGTATTCCAATTTTGTTTATATATTCATTGCCTTTAAAAAGCATTTACTTTAAAATAATTACATAATCTCAACTCTATTTTAATAAATTTACATTTTATTTGATTTAAATTATTTCTGATAGCAAACTGTTTCATATAATAATTTTAACTTTAGCCATCATTATAGTAGACCTTCTTTTCAGATGAAGTTGACTAGTTCCCTTCATGGTAGATCAGTTTTTATGTAGCTAATTAAATCTACATGGAAACAGGATATTTTTCCATAAGTAGGGCATCTGAAAAGACCTTGGATAGCAGCAGATGAAGTATTCTATATATGATGTCTTTGACAGTATCTCATTGCCTGTTGGACAAACTTTGCTTCTGGGGTCAGAAAAGTGTCCCTGCAGACATGTCACCAACTAACCTGCTTACCAGCCAACTTTTCTAATTGGCTAGAGAATATTTTACAGGTCTTCAAGATGGTCTATGTATCATTTGTACTTGCTACTAACTGCTCTTTTGCCTGACTCCAATTCATCAAAGAAAATACATCATAGAAGTCAGTTATCAGACATGCAGATAACATAATTCAACATAGCTGTCAATCAGCAATCATGGATTTGATGGTAATTGACTGTAAATGCTTCCAAATTTTGACATGGTACCTTATCCCATTAGTGTAACTTGAGGATTCTTTGTTAGCAGGATATTTAGAATCCTTCAAGTGTTTACTCGGAATTTTCAGATTTTAATGAGTACAGAATATATAATCTGCTTTATTTAAACAACTGCTCTTTCATCAAAGCAAGCAGCTTTTGTTGGCCACATATTTTGATGGAAGCCAATATTTGCTTTTATCTTTGTCATGATGCAATTCATATTTATATCTTGAACTTTTTAAACTTATATTTAAGTAGAGAATGCCAATAATTCACTGTCAACCATTTAAGAATTATTCATTTTTGATAGGTGACTATATGAGAAAAGAAGTTTCTTTCTTATTAAAGAAATAAAGATAATGAATTTTATTCAAATTGATGAATAGTTATATCATAACAAAACAAGATTGCTTATTGTTAATAGCTGCAAAGTATAAGCTGTTAAATTTCAATGGATCTTTTGATTATATGATCTTAAATTCTGAACAGCAACTTTTCAGTTTAAATAATCAATGATGTTCACATTAATTCTTTTAGAAAATAATGTAATCTAACCCTTTTTAAGCTTATTACAAATTCATCAATGCATGTGTTTTTTACAAATCTAATTAATTATAATCAACATAAGCAATTTTTTAGTTTTAATATTTGAAAAAGATATTCAATGATTTCTCCAATGTGCATTCATCTATTAAAATGATCTTGAATATCCTTCCTTCATTATTTTGAGAATAAAAATATTTTGTGTAGACTGATTATTTTCTGTGGATTTTTAAAAAATAGAAAAGGAACAAAAAAAATGAAAATAATTTGTTAAATTTGTGCATTTCACTTTCTTATTTTCTAATGCTTTTTAAAAATTTACATTGTTAAAACTTTTAGTTATTTAATCTTTGAAAACGTCTCTTACATTCTCTGTTATATATATATATATATATATATATATATATATATATATATATATATATATATATATATATAGCTGGATAGATAGATAGATAAATAGATAGATAGATTCTTACACTTGTATGAACCATTTGTTACACTGTCTACATTTAACTGTCACTGTAGACTGATGAGTGCAGACTTCAAATCAAAGAAAATACATGAGTTAAAATATATAAAATTGAATTGTTTTTTTCTAGGAACTGCAAATAGTGTCAATTTATTTTTTTAGAATTAATGATTAAAAATGTATAAACAGCTCAAAAGAAGCTTGATTTATTTTCTTTTCAAATGAAAAAATTATTTTAAAAAATTATAAAAATTAAACTTCTTATCTTCACTTGATGACTTGTTTCTGCTAAAAAAGAAATTAAAATAAAAAAAAATGAATGAAATAAAATGAGCTTTTAATTCTCTCTCTCTCTTGCTCTCTCTCCTCCCTATATTATTGCATCCATTAAAGATAGTGAATTCATGTTGTTTATCTTAGTTGTTCTGGTGAATATATGATTTATATTTCACTTAATTAAATCCATAATGAGAACTCAACTAGAAACTTCTAGATTTAAAATTCTGATGTTAGAAAATTTAGTGTTGAAATAAAAGTGTAGTGCTCAGAAATAATTTTTGGAAAAGCAGCTTCTCACTGCTTGATATATCATAATTGAAATTAATTGCTGAGCAGATAAAGAATTGGTATATATTTTTTAATGTGCCATTTTTGGTTTGTTTTCCCACCCATAAATTACATTACATTCAAAAAAAATAATAACCTTTACAGCAGTATTTTTTTTTCTTTTTTTAATCGAGCAAGGCAGTAAAACCACTAAGACACGAAGGGGTTAGTGGGTGTGGAAAAATTAGAAACAAAAACATTGCTAAAGAGAGAGAATAAAAAAGTAGTAATCAGGAAGACAGTAGATAGTAATGGAAACTGCATTTAAATTTTTGAAGATTAAAGTTGGCTGAAAAGCATGGAGCCAGAAGGGAGTTCCATAAGCAAGAAAATAAACTGTTAGCATAGAATTTACAGTTACATCTAGCCAAATCAAATGCAAATTGATTTGTTTCTAAATCATAAGCAGTGATTTTGAAACTATGAGAAATTGCATACTTTTTTATGTTTTTTTTTATGTGTGTGTCACAAAAATTATTAAAAACAATTAAAAAATTCATTTTGAATTTTAATTGTTGTATAGCATATTGCTTTATCAAATTTTTAAGCAGAAAAAACACAATTTTAAGGGATCAATTGAAATATATAATTAACTTCATGCCAATTGTAGGTAAAATTATTTATAGCATGAAGTGGAAATTAATTGTCAAAGACAAAGGTGGTATGAGTGCTTTTAAAGTTTTTTTTATCAAATTTTAACAAAGAGGATTGTTGATAAGTTTAAAACATTAAATAATAAAATATAAAACAATAAAAGAGAATTGCCAATGAAAGCAAAAACAGTTTAAAAGTAGACCTATTTATAGTTTTATTGTTTAATATTTTAACATGTTGAGTCAATTACGAAATCTGTCTTCAAATGCCAACTTTATAATAACCAAATTAGGTAATAAAAAATGTTTCAAATGCTTCATTTATGTGTTATATTTTCAATAAATTTTTCCCATAAAAAGGTTTTAGTTGTCAGTACGATTTTTTATTCCTTTCTTAGATGCCAGGTATCAGTTATTTGCATTAAAAACACTGAAAAATGTCGTAGTTATGGCCTTGATGGCAAGACCACAAAAAAAGAGATAACTTGTGGCCAGCATCTTAATGAAAGCTGCCAGCCCAAAGTTATCTCATGGTTGTCAGTCAATGTGTCAAACTTATCAATGATTCTCTTTGATAAAAGTTGATTGAATAAATGCTTGCTTAACACCACCTTTTTCTTATTTCCTTTTCCATTTTATTTAAGTTTTGTATTTTTAAGAAGCGTATAAAATTATTTCTCAGTGCAATATTGAAATTAAGATGGAATTTATTTTACTAGGATTTCTCTCAATATTTAGGATGGTTTAGTGATTTTTAATAAAAAAATATATTCCTGCTACATGTCTTTTATAAAAAATATCTATTAAGATTAAACACATAGCGACATACTTTAATTAAAATAAAATCTTTTTCATAGATTCACGTTATTGGCATGTATATATAATACTCATCAAAGCTAAAGAGTTTATTGCACATGATATTAAAACAAACAGTTTTTAAATGTTTATACATCAGTAAGTAAAGGTGATTTGATCAAATTTGGCAAACCAAACTTTGGCTAATTATGGCAAGACCACAAAAAAAGAGATAACTTAATTTACAATTACTTGAAAAGATTGTTAAGTTAATAAGAAGAAAAACATATTTTGGTTTTAGAATGTCACAAGAAAAATTTGAGAAAAATTAAAATGGCAATAAGAAAAGTAGATCAACCAACAAAAAAATATCTAAAGTAGCTGATATTGTGAATGTAAACAGAAAGAAATAATACAAAACATTAAGATCATTGGTTAAAAACAAGAAAGAATCCAATGTATCATCTTTAAGTCAACATCCCTTAGAGAAACATGTAAGTTGAGCAAAGAAGTAAATGAAAACCAAATGCACAAAATAGATTTTAGTGATAAATGTAGAGCTACATTGGATGAACCTAATGGCTGGATTAGAGATTGGGCCTTTCATGGAAATAGTCAACCAACATAATTTAAAAGATAACAGTGGGGAAGAGGAGTAACATTTTGGGCTTGTATTGTAGGTAGTAAAATTATAGATTCCTTCATAGCTGTTGATGATGTCAAGATAAAAGCAGAGAATTATTGCAAGTTCTAGAGTGATACAGGTCACAACCAAGAAACTTTAAGTTCAAGAATATACTCATGCAAGATAATGCTCCTTCACAATCTGCAAAACAGGCTATTGCTAAAAAAAGGTTTCAGTGATTCAAAATTAATTGAATGCACCCCACCCTCACCAGATATTCAGCAGAAATTTCATGATCATCTCATTAAAAAAGATGTCTATGAGAATGGAAAATGATATTCAAAGAAGGTCTTTAGAAAGTGTAAAGTTATGTTAAAGTTGAAACAGTACAAAAGTTAACAAAATGAATGAACAAAAGACTGATAAAGGTTATAGAATGTCAAAAAACCTATATTAAAATTTAAAATAATAATTTATTTAGTTATATGGGATATTCTGTTAAGCAAATATACTTCAGAGGTTTATTTCTTTTGGATTTATTTATAACTAAAACCTAACATTGCACTTAGTCTGCATAATAAAACCTAATGACTTCAACTCAAATTATTATCAATATTTTTAATAGGGTCAGATATTATAAGCTGAAATTCACATGATATATTGCTCATATAAATGCATGCATTTCATGAAGATTTTCTACCATCAGTTTGTTAATAACAATTCTCTTGTTAAAACATTGATTTGCATAATAAAATATGATGTAGTGAATATTGTCAAGTTTTGATATATGTTTTGTTATTTAGACCATCTTTAATCAAAATTTTGCTAAAAGAATTTCAGGTGTAACATTTGTTCTACTTGCATATTTTTTCACTTCAGTTTACTATGAACTTTCTTCATTTTAATAATATTAATTATGATTAAGAATTTTTTCTGCAAATATTCTTTAATAAATTTAACCTTTTTTGAAGACTAGTACAAGTCACTTTAATTGATGTATTCATATTCATTTCAATTTAATATTAGTTTATCTCTCACTCTTTTCTATCTCTTTTTTTTTAATCATTATACTTCTATTCCTATCTGTTTATGTTCTTCCATAACAGTGTAGAAAGACAAAGAAAATAAAGAATTGTCTATTTGATTATCATCATCAACAAATGCACTTTGCTGAGGTGTTTACTAAGTACTTTGATAATTTTTCTTTCATCAAACTAACAAATGTTTATTGTTTCATTTTTTGTATTTTCCTGATTTTTCCCCCCTCAGGTTTTCTTTTCAATATTCCAAGACTCTTCAGTATTCTAATGAATTTTGGCAGCACTGTTGTCTACATGGTCTCAATTCTATTCTTGATCTCTAATTCCTCTACCTTTTTCCCTAGACTCTTCAGGCATGTTCCTAATATTCTGATAACAACTGGTACTACTGCTTTATGCTCCACAATTTTATTTATATAACTCTCCTCTTTCCTTAAGAATTACTCTGTGGTTTCAGGAACAGTGGGATCTATTAATATATTCTTTGCTTCTTGTTTGTAACTACCAAATTCAGTTTTATGGTTTGAATTGGGCAATCCTTTTGAATCTCAAAATCCCAAAGGATTTTACATGTTTCATTCTCTATAGTAGATTCTGTTCTCTGTATATCTCATTGGTTTGTAAAATCAATATGCAATTGCTTGCCCAGTTCCAAGTGGATCAACTTTCCCACCTAGGCATATCTATTATATTCTTTCTGGGATAATTTGCTACAAATACTGACGAAGTGGTTCACTATCTCATCTTTATTTCCACACATTCTATGTCTGCTCTCTGCCTGTGTTTTATCTACATTGAACTTTATATAGTTTATTTTTGTAGAATTGTTTTGTATCAAAACTCTTAACAGCAACTCAGTTTATCACTTTAGATATTCCACCTATATTTATATCCATGTTAATTTATTTAAAATCTTCTTGATTTATCCAGTTTAAAACATATATGCAGTACCTCACAACGGAAACTATTCAGGTATTTATTTCTTTAAGTTTTTGCTGCAATAATATTTTCCTTCTTCTTCTTCTTGGTATTCTTTACTGACTTTTTCTTTCATCTCTTTCTGCTTGGTGGTACTTGCTTCCAAAATACAAAAGTACTTGGAGCTTTTCTTCCTGCAAAGTGTTCATCATTGTTATTATCATTATTCCTTAAATATATAAAGTTCTGTCAACTGTTCCTGTTTACAAATTAGTCAGGTGTTCTTTTATGCATGAATAGAATATACATGCCAAGCATTTAAACAAAATCTTCTCAAGCAGCATCTATATCTATGTCTGTCTGTCTGTCTATCTATCTATTTGTCTGTTGATATCTATATTCTAAGATTTTGAATTTAGTGATGATATACTAATCTCTTATGATCAACCTCCTTATCTTGGTTGTTTCAGCTGTTATACCCCCTGACCTTTGTCAGGTGTTTATTGCATTTGTTAATATTCTTGAAATTTCTATTCTTGTAGATTGACTAAGGAGTTCAGTTTGAAACTCCCAGAAGATTATTGAATATGACTAAAACCTGAAAAAGCCTGAAGAGTACAACACTTGAAACATTTTGACTATAATGATTAAGATGAGGACACTTGTCCAAGTAGATTAGTGTATAACAATAATTACTATATATATATGTGTGTGTGTGTGGAGAGAGAGAGGGGGAGAAAGGGACAGATCAATACAGACAATGCAGACATAGGAATCAACATGGCATGCAGTGTTGATAACAACAACCACACCATATACATTTATAAATGTTCTATCCCCAATATAGCAAATTTTAAGCAATCTCTCTCTTTCTTTCTCTCTCTCTCTCTCTCTCTCTATATATATATATATATATATATATATATATATATATATATATTTCAATAGTATATAAAATAACATTAATATATTATAAATTCTAAGCTACATAAGTTTATTTTAATAAACTAAAACAGATTGCAATAAATACAGTAGGATATTGCATCATGTTTTAACTGATATTGTTTATAATGAAGTCAACATATGTCTATCTATGGGATGAGGTATTGTAACTAGTTACACTATTGACATCGTTTGGACTGTTGTCCTCATTTTTATTGACATATTAAGAATGTTTTAGCTGTTGCACACTCTGGCCTTCTTCAGATGATATACGTTGAAATTTTTTAACCAACCCTTAATTTAGTCCATGGGGGTAAATTGTTCTAATTCCACATGCCATGCCTTATTTGGATATCTCAGTTTCTCTTAATTCCCTTTTGTAAATCAACTCTCCAAGTTTTTGGTTCCCTCTGTCAGATATTTAACTCAGAACTCTTTGGGTCAAGTCACTTTTTGGATTACTTCATCCAACACTTTTATCCACTGACAGCTGAAACATTGTGAATATGAAGTCAGTTATCTGCACTTTTTCAATAAAGTTTGTGGGGTCTGAAAAGGTTTTAATAGATATTTTGAAAACTTTAAATGCTACATTTATTCCTATATTAAACATCATTTGGGAGCGTTTCTATTATAGTTTGCTTTCTCTATTTTCTTGTGCTCTCTATTGTTTTCTATGTTGTCATAATTTTATGCATGTATGAAGATGTGCTGAAAAGTTATCAGCTCAACTTGCTTTCCAAAACCAGTATTTCAATGAACAAATATCATATAACTGAGTTTGGGAAGTAGAGCAAGCCAAGAAATTTTCAGTTCACTCTCATGTGTATGTGTGTGTGTGTTTGTCTGTGTGTGTGCATTCTGTTTATATCAATTTACATTGTATATTTGTTGTATGTTTGTATTGTTATCACTTTTGTATTGTTCCTATATGTTTATTGTCACTTTTCATGCATTATATGTTATGTTCATTATTTCAATGACTTATGTCTTCTTGTGTATATATATATGTGTGTGTGTGTGTGTGTGTGTGTGTGTGTGTGTGTGCATATACATGCATATTTATGTTTGTATTTGTCAGATTTGTTAAGATGTATATATATATATACATCTGTTTGAAAGTTCTGAATGTATTGTCAGCATGTTAGAATCATCAAATGTGTTTACCTCATGTGAATCAAACTGAAAACACTTAATATGCATAAGATTAAAACCAAGATGCAATGTTAATGCATATCTAATGCGTAAATGTTTACACTGCAATAACACAATGACACTGCATATACATCCAAAAGCACATGTGTAAAATATATTAACTAGAATAAAAACATACATTTTATTTTTCTTCCATGTTATGTGAGCATGAATAATTTAGAAATTGAAAAATCTGAACTAAGTTTGCAGATTGGGGGCTAGAAAAAGGAAATGAGGTTACATTTGAATATTACTGGATTGGTCATCAAGTATCAAATAAAGTTACATTAAAAAGTTGTCAAATTAGATTACAAATAGCAAGTGAGACAACACTGGAATATTGCCAGATGGTTCAATAACTAACAAAGCTACAATTGAAAGTTGTCAAATTGGACTACAAATAGCAAATGAGTTTGCATCTGAATATAACCAGATGGTTCAACAAGTAACAAGTAAAGCTAAATTGGCGAAAGTTGCCAATTTTTTTTTGTTTAATCATTTCACCCCAAGTAAGGCGATAATGTCACTAGGATTCCAGGGGTTACAAGGAATGAAAGATAATAAAGTGATTAAATGAAAGCAATTTTGTTTTGGAGCCATTAAAAGTTAAAAGCCATTTCTTGCCTCAGTTAACCACTGATTGGAGATCATTTTCAAGAACAGTTGCCCAGTTTACTTTGTCAGATCTGTCAGACTTACTACTAAAACAGGAGTAAATAGTTGTCATCTGCATAAATACCTAGTTGGGAACTGATGACATCAGGCTGGCTATTGATGAAGACCAGAAACAGTGTAGGTCCAAGGATAAAGTACTGGGATACTTCCACATTAGTATGAAATGATCTAGACACATTCCCCTTCAATACAACCTTTATTACCCAATTTGTTAGGAAGGATTAGATTAAGCCAAATATTCTTCTTATGACATTGCAGTCCTTGAGCTTGTGGAGAAGGCCAGCATGTCAAACCCTTAAATAACTAAGATATTTAGAGCCATAGCCGAAGCTTCACCATTCTTATTTAAAGCTTGATAGACAAATTTAGTGATAGTCATTAACATATTGTCTGTAGACCTGGTAAAATGGAATTGTTTGTCCAAAAGGAGGCTGTATGAGATGCTTACATATTCAGCATTGATTAGAGCCTTGAGTACTTTGCCAAAAAGAGGCAAGAGATTAATAGAGTGATAATTTGAGGGATCAGAGTGTTTTTTGAGGAGTCCTGTGACCTTAAATCAAGAATTATAGAGGAGAACTTCCATCAAGCTAGAAAGCAAAAAGCAGTGAGGTATTTGTTATAAAGTTTAGAGAGAACAAGAGCTAGTTCAGGAGCACACTTCTTTAGTATGAAAACTGAGGTACCATCAAATCTGCATGCCCTTTGGGGTTCTAATTTAGAAATGATAGCAGAGACCAAGAAGTTATGTACTCAGTTGAGCCTCCATTATAGGGGGAAATTAGGTAGATATATTCCAAATGAGTTGAGAATGGAATTGGAAGATAATTTCCAAGCAAAGCACTGTTTTTTGCAGTAGATGTCAATACTTCAAATTGATTGAAGAGAGAAGGGACTGAAGGCTTAGAAACTGAGACCACATTTGTATATTGCCAGAGTGTTCAACAAATGAAACTATTAGGTTGTCACACATGAAATGACACACTTTATAGGAAATTAATAAAATGCTCCTGAAATGTTAAATAACTATTTTATTTAGTTGAAATAGGCAACATGTTGATGAATGACTGTTCTCAAAACACCTCAAATTCTTGATACCTTCTTTAAAAAATGTTCATCCTTTGATGTAATAAATACTTCAAATGCTTCCATGGAGAATGTTTTATTGTGTATTAACAGCTCAAAATACTTAAATAAATGATAATCAGGAGGAGAGATATTGGGTGAATATGGAGGATGAGGCAAAACTTCATAATTCAGTCTATGCAGCTTTTGAACATATGATTGAAAAGCATGTGGCTGTGCATTGTCATGCAGCAAAATTGGACCATCCCTATTCACAAGTCTAGGATATTTCTTTTTCATTTTTTCCTGCATACACACAATTTCTTCACAATATGAAGTTGCTGTTATTGTTTTCCCTTGAGGCAAGAATGAAAAATAAATAACCCCTTTGAAAGAACACCATACAGTAACCATTAACTTTTTAGTGTGCATTGGAGTTTTGGGGTATGTTTTGGTGGTTCACTTGCATCTAACAACTGGTCAACTCTCTTCCTGTTGTCAAAGTGTATCCATTTCTCATCACATGTAATGATTCGATGCAAAAATAGTTCTTTTTCCCAGTTTGTACTTATACAGTAAAATTAATCAACACTGTTTCATTGTAATCATTTTTATTGGGCTTATTAGTAACAATATATTGAAAGAAAAATTATCTGGAAAGAAAAGTGTCAGGAATAAGTCAAAATATTTTTAAATGCTAAGGAGTTTACTTCATTAGATGACCGGATTAACAACCAACTAAAAAATGCATTATTTCATGCCTAATAGATTTGAAAGTTGCTAGATTGGACTAAAAGTAGGAAATTTAAATTTGGATATTGCCAAATTGGTCAATAAGTAACAAATAAAGGTACATCTGAAAGTTGCTAGATTAACCTACAAATTGCAAATGAGATTGCATTTAAAAGTCAATTAATAGCCTAGATCTGGCCAGCTTATTCTAAAAAGATTTGTTGTTGTTAACAGAGATATGCATATATGTGAATATTCATTATTAAGACAATGTTATTGGTCAGTGATCCTCTTTTATCTTTACTTAATACTTAATTTTAAAATTCTTGTAGTTACTTATAGAATTAAAAGAATATTTTCATAAAATTTAAACATGTGTACATCTTCAATGATTTTTATCCATTTTCTTATACCAAAATTGAAAGCAAATCTTCTGGATACTTTACACTGCTAACTTATTTGTAAAGTTTAAGCTATCATTTATTTGTGTAATATATATATAGGTATGTTTTATCAACTAAAGTTACAGAAAGGAAAATGCTGTTAATTTCATGGATATTTTTTTTACCACAAATCATTGATATCATTTCACATATTTATGCAGACAGAGATGGTCTATTGAACTAAATATAGTTAAGTACACAAAAAGTTTGTATCACTTTGAATATAAGCATATAGCTATATCTGTCTGTTTACCTATATTAGCTGATATATTATAACATTTTTTTAATCATTTCACCCCAGGCAAGGCAATGTTGCAAGAGGTTACGGAGTGTTATAGAATATCAGAAGAAAAAAACACAATTAAGAAGAGAGAACAATAAATGACTAAGAATTCAGAAGACAGTAGAAGACATTTAAATTCTTGAGGATCAAAGTTTACTGGGAAACAAGAAAACAGAAGAAAGTTCCACAAGTGAGAAGTGCAGTAGAATAAACTATTAGTATAGAACTTACAGTTACATGTAGTCATTTCAACAGTAAAATGTGGACACCTTGCCACCAAAGTTCATCAGAATAATTACCATAAAAATATTTATAGAAAAGGCACAGGGAAGCTACATTATGGTGGTAGGAAAGTGACTGAATGCAAGATGCTAGGTCAGAACCAATAACTTTGCAGATTCTTCTTTGGATTTTAACAAGAATCTCTAAATATATAGCAGGTGCACCAGACTGGATATGGCAGCAATATTCAAACCAAGGATGAATGGTAGACTTATAAATATATAAGATAGATTCTATTGAGAAAAATTCTCTAGCACTTAAGAATTTTAGTATGTCATTGCATCTCTGTATAAGTTTTAATACAAAAGTACAGGGTGCAATGAATAAATTGATACCATTGTATATTTTTAATTTTGCATGCCCGCATTGTTTGTTTTTGATTTTGTCAACTGCACAGTATAGTAGAATCAGTTAGCCACTGTCTGTGAGAAAAAGACACCATTATGCAATTCACTCAGCCAGGAATTTGGAAACAGTATGCTGTACTGCTTGGCATTCATATTGCCTTGATAAGAGAGTCATGCCCTGGGTCAAGAGGGTGGTTGCTGGAAGACCCTATGTCTAACAACAAAAATCTGCACCATGCCACACAAGCAGGAGAATCCAGTCATGGCTGTCAGACAATTTCTGCAACCACGTCACCCTTTATGTCTGGCCACCTAACACCCCAAACTGCAACCCCCCTTGATTATCATATGTGGAGCACAGTTTAACAAGAGACCAAAAAAACTCTTGTAATACCAAGGATGAACTGAAGGCAATGATTATAGCAGCATTCACCAACTTAAACAATGGGACCATCCAAAAAAGTTGCAAGAAATTCCAAAGTCATCTGGAGGCCTTGGTTGAAGTCGATGGAGATTTTATTGAATAAATTTACTCTTTACTATTTCAAGACATTTTTGTGTAATTTTGGTAAATATATATTTTTGCATAATTTAGATGACAATTTATTCATCGCACCGTGTAGAGAATGTTCAGGGAATATGAATGAAAATGTAAAAAACACAAGTTCACTTTTTTGCTAAATATTGATTGCTAACAATCATTTTATCATTTGTTTTCAATTTGTCAAGTTAACAAGATATTTATTTAGGTATTTGTCTTGGTACAGATGTATATGTGTCTGTTTATAAGTTTTAAAATAGAAACTTATATAGTCATATATCCATACATATATTTAAATACATATCTGTTAATTGACAGTACAACATTTATCAATACAAAGATTCAAATTTATTACTGATATCTATCATGAATATATTTACTACTGTTTTTCTGCTTGACATTGACTAACAATTACTTTTATACAAGTTAGTTAAACTTAATTAATGCTACACAGATTTAGAGTCAACATTATTAATAATTTAAATATTGTATTGATTTTGATGTATAAATCTATGAAAACATGTAAATTGTTCAGCAATTGATGATACAAACCTTCCAGGTTTGTTATCTGTTAAATTTTTAAAAAATGTTTGTTTATTATATTTTCTTTTAAAGACTAAAAAAATACTGCATTTGTTGTTATAAGATGATTATTCTATACTCTTCATAGATCATGGAATGAAAAGTTCTTATCATCTCTCTTAGATTAACTAAAATGAATTTTGCCTTTAGAAAATATTAAATTAAACAAAAAAGCAAAATATAATTGCTGAAATATTTTTTCAGGATTTCAAAATTGAATGAAATATGTTTCACTTAATGTCCAAATCAAATATATATACCACATATATTCGCATATCCTATGAACTTTCAAGACCTAATTTTGAAGCTAATTTGACTACAGTAAATGGATATATAGTTTGGTCAATGCAGTAATCAGTGCCAGCAATACATATGCTAATTTTATATCTCATGCATGATGCAACTCCCTTAAAATTAGCTTCAAAATTAGGTCTTCAAAAGTCATATGATATACAAGTATATACAGTAAACTAAATACATAAATATAATCAAGCAATTTAGCTAGTATTATCTATTTAAAATACAAGTAAGAAGAAACATGTTTGTACTATGAGTTAAAGGAAACCCAAACTAAAGCCTCATTAGTATTTCTTGTACAGTAAAGAATGCACAAAATATATAAAATGTTTTTAGAAGATTCTGTCATACAACATTTAACAGATAAAATGGTTCCTTTAAAGGGTGCCTGGTAACTTTATATTTACAAATACTCATCGAAAACTGATATGGCAAAATATTATTTCTAATTTAATCAGGTATTTAGGTTACAAAAATATGACAATGAATCTAAAATAGAATATGTCTTTCTTCATTAATTTTGAATTTATTACATATCATTTCAGCATATCCTCATGAAAGTAAGATATTGTGTATGTCTGTGTATGTGGGTGTACAAGTGTGTCTGTGCATTTATGTTTATGTATATAGCGTGTCTATGTGGAGCATATGTAGACATTGGTGTGTATATCTGTGTATGTGTTTGTGTAAGCATGTCTGTACATTTGATTTATGTATGTGGTGAGTCTGTGGGTGGAATATATGTATTCATGTGTGCTTGTCTCTGTGTGTCCGTGAATGGGTGTGTAAGTGTATTTGTGCATTTATGATTATCTATGTGGTGTGTCTGTGGGTGGAGTAAATTTATGTATCTGTTCATGTTTGTCTGTGCGTGTGTGTGTGTGTGTGTGTGAATGTATACATTTCTGGATATAGTAGGTCTATCAGTGGGTATATTTTTCTGGGTGCATGCCTGTGTATGGATGTGGCAGCATGTCTGCATATTTATGTGTATGTATGTGGTGTGTCTATGGGTGGAGTATATGTATGCATCTTTGTGCACGTCTGTGTATGAATGTGTGTCTGTATGTGTGTTTGCATGTGTATGTAAGTTTGTGCATGAATTTGTGAAGATAATCCATGTAAAGTATGACAGTTCCATTTAGGCAAATAGTAAGTAATCCATGCTCCCCAAAATATCTACTGGAATTGCTTTTTGCCCCCATTAGGGGATTTTCTTGTTTTTGTTTCTTTTTTTATCAGCAATTGCTAATTAGATTATTATTAGATATTTGAATTTTCTTTTTAAATAGATGTGCATATTCTTAAATCAGTCTTGTAAGAAAAAAAATCATTTAATATTAATTATTTAATGTTAATTATTTAATGTTAATTACAGATCATTTTTATAGCAAATATTTAAACTGAAATATTAGTTGTGTGTTTTGTATTTTTTTTAAATTCATTTGAATTCAGAAAAATATAAATGTCTATGAAACGTGATATAAAAGAATATTTAAAATACAACATACTGAGATCAAGTATAAAATTATCCAAAGCTCTAATCACATTTACATTAAAGCTCTAATAATTTACATATTTTTGATGAGTGATTGTAAATGAAAATTCAATGCTCACTTATATTATTTTTATTTATTTATATTTTATTCTACTTTTTTGGAGGGGGGGGTTCAATTGAGCAGTTTACGTATTTATCATGATTATCAATACTTGTTAGAAACAATCCTCTAAAATTAAATTTATATCCAAACACAAAAAAATATTTTTGTCTTCCATTAATTATACAGAAGACAGTAACAGTTTTACCATTTTTGTTAAATGACTAATGATTTAAGGAACTCTTTTGCAATTATTTTTTTTTAAGAATTTCCTTTTTTTTTTTCATTCATGATTTCTTTCACTTCATCCTATTTTCTTTGGCAATATTTGTTTGGAAATCCCCCTTGTGATCCATGTCTTCTTTCCTGCTTGTGTGCTCTACTGAATGGTGTTTCCTGGTCTGTTCTTGGATCAAGTTCATCATTATTACATCATTTTCCCTGCATCTGTGCATGATAAAAAAAAAAAAGAGAGAAAAATACTCAGAGTTTACCATCCTCTCACTTGCTTTCTTTAACATTTACTCACTCAAGTTCCTTGAGCTTCCTTTGTCTAACATTAATGCTTTCACTTCCACACTAACCCAAAGTTGTACTCACTTTAACAAACCAAGTTTTGGTTTTCTTTTTTACTGTTTGATAAATTAAGTCTTAAGAACTGATCAATTTGTAATGTTTTTCTAGCACCTAACAACTATTGTATGGTGAACTAATTAAATCACCAGAAATTAATCTAAAAAAAAAGGAAAGAAAGAAAAAGACAATTATAACACTGTATTTTAAACTGTCACGTTTGAAGACTTCCCAGCCTGTTCAAATGTTAGGATAAAATTTATTTAAATGTTGATTAACCCTGTAGATTCCCCTGTTGAAATATAAGGTTACAGCCACACTTGATATTGCTGCTATGCTTTCTATGGGATTTTTACAAGGTAGAGTTACTAGCCCCTTGACTAATCAGTTTTGAATTCAGAGTAGTTTTTCACCTAGGTTGGATGCCAACCAAGGCTAAAAAGCCTTGTCTGTCCTGCTATTAACCAATAGCTGTGGGAAGAATAGATGACTTTTCCAAAGGTATTTGTACAAAAGCAAATCTAATGGCCTCAGCTGGAATTTGAACTCAATATACAAATCTTAATTTCTGTGGCAATAGCCACTATGCAGATATGAAAACTAATTATAAAATGGGTGACTTTTATTTTCACTAGTATCATTTAATATTTATCAAATAGTATATCATTAATATTGTTGAATGTATCCAAAATATGTTATTACACATTAATTTTCTTCTTCATTTTAGATATTTAGGGTAACAGAAACTTATGAATTTATAAAAGTATTAGAAAAGATTTTTGTTTTAATTAAACCAATATTTGAAATGATCAATATATATGATTAATAAATCTGTTCTACTGGAAATTTGATAAAAGTCTTAAGTGAATAAATTGTATAAATTATGCTGCAACAATTTAAAATTTTATATTTTTTAATTTTTTTATATATTTTTAATGAAATAATATCTGTAGGTAATTTATAATGAATAAAATATATCATTTACTATAAAATATACTATTTTAAAAAATTTTAACATTTTAATGAGAAATGTTTTTGAAAGAAAAAGAAAATTTAATTTTTGATATACCAAGAAAATATATTCTATTAATTATTGGAATTTTCAGAGTTTATACATATTTTTTACAAATAATTTAAATAATATGAGGAAAAATTTTATTTAATACTGGGTTTTTAAAAAGATTTTTAGAAAATAATTTTTAAATTTCAGTAGTTAAATTATTCCATTTATTTTTTAAATTTATAAATTTTATATTTAATTTTTTAGCTTTTCTTTTGAAGTTAATATTTTTACTCTTCTGCTAAAATTTACTTAAATTAAAAAATAATACTTATGCAGATTAAAATTTAAATCATTTTCAATTCATGTTACTAAAATTTTGACTGAAGCTAAGTTAAGACTCTGATTTTAAAGGTTTGTGATATTCAATTTCTATTGATGAATACTGTTAAGATGAGGTCTAATGTGTTGAGTGCAAATTCAGTAGATGGTTGTATATTGTTAAATTTTTATGCTCTAAAAATCTCAGATAATTGTAAGATTTTATTGAATTTTCCAGAAATTATTCAGTAATAGAATTATTTTAAAAGTTTTTTTGCTTTTTTAAAAGCATTTTTAGGTCTGTCACTGAATTTATAAATATAGATGTGCACCTGCAAATGTTCATTTAAATGGACATCTGATTTGCTAGTGTTAATTTCTCTTTCTGTCTGGAAAAGTATAGAAATTGAAATATGTGGCCATTGAAGTCAACTTTATAACTTCTTAAGAATTTAAACCGAATATATTTTCTAATAAATGTAGTATTTTAAATAGACAAACAATTTAGATTTTAAATTTGATCATTTTACTATCAGCAAAGCAACAGGTACCGAACTAATAAAAATAATTAAGCTTTTATTCTGAAAAGACCAAGCAAATCATCATGTTAGAATTTATAGTCCCATGGGAAGAAAATATGGATGAAGTCCATGAAAGAAAGCTTGGGAAATATTTACTGATTATAGAGGAATGTAAAAGATGCGGTTGGCAAGTTCAGTGTGAACTGATTGAGATAAATTGCAGAGGCTTTACTGAGCAGTCTCTATGTAAGATGTTGCCAAAATTAGGTGTAACAGGTTTGGTAAAAAACAAAGCTATTCGCTCAATAATATTGGTAGCAGAAGAGGCTTCTGGATGGCTTTGGTTGAAAAGATTGATATATATATATATATGAGTATATAGGGGGAGGGTCAAGGATGAAAAAGAAAAAAGTGGGTAGGAGGAAAAGAAAATTAATTTTTTTTTCTCTTTTTTTCTTTTTCTTCAGCATATGATTAACATGAATGAAAATGGGGTAAGTGTAAGTAGAATGTGATGTTTGAGCGTGTTTCTCTCTGTGTGCATGTATATATATATATATTTCAGTGAAGGGAATCAAATCAGTACTTACCAGTACAAACCAAGCACAGAGCCATATTCCTGATCAGATAGAAATTGTGGTTGTGTTTGCTTCCTTTTTTTATGGAAGAGCACACATTGCTGGTGAACCGGAAGTCATCCAGGATTGGACAATAAATTTCCAAGAGGAGATGTGTAGTTGGGAAGATAGAAAAAATTGTAGCTAAGGGAAGGCACACAAGTTGATACCCAATCAGTATTGGCTGGGTCACCATTGAGAGGATGCATGATGTTGAAACTCTTAATGAACCTTGGCTAGAAACATCACTGATGATGTAAACTAAAGCATCCAATAGATGTATTTTACAAAATGAATGAAAAGCTTCCAAAGACAAGAAGAACAAATGACAGAAACTCTTCAACAGTAAAAGATTTGTTGAGTGCAGTCGAGCATGAAAACCAGCAGCACTCATCAGCAGTCAGGTTAGGTTTAAGGCTCCAAGTTCTCCACTGAAAACTGACCTAGGAGACAATATCATAGTGGATTAAAGTGTTTATTTGCAAATTTGCTGATATAGTAACTGTGATTTCAATCCCTGGGATGGTGTATTTGGACTCAGTGGAAAGAGGGCAAGCAATAACTGAGTAGTACAAAAGCAAAGAACTAGACAAGTCTCTAAAATGAGTGGAACAAAAAGAGTCTACTCCTATAGATTAAAGAAAGGGTTCATTTTGGAATTCCCTATAGGTTACTTGGGCCAACATAGACCTGATTAAGGCCAAAGGGCACAATGACTGAAATGGTGTGATAAAAACAAGGAAAATGAGGACAATATTTGACATGTAGTGTAAATAATGATAACTTCTCATCTCAGAAATTCAGACAGAAATCAACCTGTATCTGTTCCAAAATAGAGAAAACAAAGTGAGGCTTAAATACAAAATTTCTTTTGACTCAACAACTTTTAAATAAGATTAAAATTTTTAAAAACATAAAATTTTGTGCAGTTTGTATCAGAAAGAAACTTTAAAGTAAAATTTCAAGATGCAAACTTTTTGTTTAGTTTAAACAATCATAAACAGATTTTCTGAAAATAAAATTGTTTTATTGCTAACTTGCATATTTAGTTGACTTCATGCTCTTTGAATTATAATAAAATCTTTCATGATAATCTACTAAGAAAAACACTTTAAAAATTTGTTATGATTAATAAAATTGCACCCTCTTTTTTCAACCCTTAAATAAATAGAGGAAACACAAAAATGTAAGTTGAATTTATATAGAGACTTGTAAAAAAAGTCAATAGCAAAACTCCATTCCTTCATTGTGCTGGTGTAGCTAGTTTTTAAACACCTCAAACAGTGGAAAAATCTTATTTCTAACAAAAATGTTTTCCTTGTAATAAACAAACTAGTACAAATTCTATAACTGTTAGATAGATATACAATTTAAAAAAGTTATTTATGTCCTAGCAAGTTGTTCAGCATAAAAAGTTAAAAGTTTATGTCTATTTCAAACTAGAATGAAATAATCAAAATAATTCAATTACGTCAGAAAATTCTTCACATCTTAATTTTCAAAATTTAATTCAATTATACTGCAATAGCTATTGAATAGCCTAGATGGAAACAAAAGAACTTTTTTCACTTTCTAGAATTAGTTGCTAGAGTTCTTTTTTTGTACAAATAACTTGAAGAAAAGTCTGAAACCCTTAATATCATAAACTCCTTCCAAGAAAAAGAGGAAAACATACTAAATAGGAACAACTTCTAACTGAACAAAACCTTTTTTTTAAATCATAAAGCTGGAATTCAATAAAAAAACTATCAAGTTGTGGCGGGGAGGGGGAACCTGTAATGGGGTGCTGAAAAGTGATGGCCCAAGCAAGAAGACATTCAAAAAAAAAATCTGATGTTTTGTCATTTGATCAGATTTTGAGAAGTAGGTCTCTCAAAGAACTTTTCAGCTTTTGTATGATGGTTAACAAGCTTTTCACAGTCCAATTTGCTTCTGTAATCTTCACTGGGTGCTCCACTAATGTAATCTTGTGCCAGACTACTCTAAACTTAATAAATAAGTAAATCTTTAAAATTCTCTAGAAGCAGATATTTTTCATCTTTTTAAGTATTTGTCATTATATTTATGCTTAGTCATGTCCAGTCCTTACTTTCCAGTCTTGATAGACTTCAGGAGTGTCTTCATGGCCTTGTGGGAAAGGAATTATCTTCCATTCTACAATTCCTATCCCACAAATGATCTGTCATAAGCCCCTTGCTACTCTATTGTTATTACCATGGCAAATGTTCTGATTAACTACATTCCATGGTTCCTCCAGTTATGACTTTCATAGCTAAGACCCAGAATGCCATGTACACTGGAATGAATCATTCATATTTCCTTAGTAATTTGCTAGTCTGAAAGAAGTTCCATTTAGACAGCTTCTTCGTAAAAATCACTACTTTATGCAGCAGTCTCCTGAGTTGATACTTTCCTGATCACTATAATCTAAACCACTTCAATTCTAGACATAACCATTGCCTTTCCTACATATATTTGTAAACTGCACTCCTTAGTAATACTCTACTTTGAGTGGCTCTTCTGCCTTGTATTGGGTGAACAATTACAAAAAAAGTAAAATTAATATCAATTCCTTGATTTGAATGACCATTGGGCCTAAAACATATTCCAGACCTCAAATGGAATTTATATATTTCTACGATTGCCGAAGAAGCTGGAGAAATGCTTGATTGTTTGTATCACTCTAGAAAATACCTAACCTCTTACTGGCATTGCCCATCCCACTCTCTCCAGCCTTGACAGAGTCCAAAAGTGATTACATGGCCTATTTTTCCATCCCGCAACCCCTATCAATGAAAATTTCTACTCTCTCTCTCTCTACTCTATTGTTATTACTATGACAAATGTCCAACCTGGTTATATTACTTAGTTCTATCAGTTTAAACCTTCACAACTAGGATCCACCATGATATGTACACTGTAGCAAATCATCTCTGTTCCTTTTGTGTTCATTTAATAATGAGTAAGCCAGCTTCCCCAAAACAGTTACTTTGTAGAACAGACTCCCGAGAGGATGCTTCTCTGACCACTACAATCTTAAACACTTCAAGTCCAGAGTCAACCAATATATATCCTACATATCCTCATAATATGCACTTCTTACTTCCTCCTTCCCCCTTCTTTACAACAATCTCACTCAGTATGCCTCTTCCTTGAGTGGTTCTTGGGCCATGTATTGAGTTATCTAAAGTAAAAAAAATAAATTCTGCTTTGAATGTTATTAATTTTGATTTCAGTTTAAATAAGCTTTCAGAATTAGTTAATGACATCTTCAGTCATTAACTATTTTCAAATGAAAGCAAATAATCAATGAAGTGGTTAGATTGTTACATGAATGGAGTAGGTTTAAAAGATTTTTGCTATCATTACAACATTGTGCTGCCTCCCTACTTGTAGCTGATTGATGATCACAGATTTTACTCGGTGTAGATTTTCTATTAGGAAATATTTGTTCCATTATTTAATGAATATAAATAAATCTATTAACATGATCATATGATTTGTATGTTTAAAAACTCCTCATTTGGGCATTTGCTTTACAACTGTACTTGCAACATAAAAGAAATCCAACTTCAAATAATGGTACCTACATAAGTAATCCTTAAATACATGGTGGAAGTCTTCAAACATGATAAAAAGTACATTTTGGAAGTCAACAGAACTTCATTCAAATTCTAGATTTTAAGTTTTTGTATTTTTCTACAATTTTATTTATATTTTTCTTTCTGATATATTTTTTCTATGAACAGTTCATTTTGTGTCAGCTTTAAATTATTAATTTATATTTATTTTCATTTTGTTTTTCTATCCTCAAATATTTTTATATTGGTATACTAAGAACATAATGTGTGAGGAAGTGTATTATTTGTATCTCTAGCTATACATTTATGTAAATATATGTATGCTTATCAGACAAGATGTAAGATGCAAACGTTTCCTTCATGATTTTTTTTAATATATTTTACATTATTTTCAATAATTTATTTATATAAAGTTGGTAAATTTCAATGAAATATTCACAAAGAGATGTAAATTATACAAGTTTTTATTGACTTGTTTAATGAAAAATGGTTATAGGCATAGCTTAGATTTTTAGATATCAATTACCTTAAAGCAACTTCAAGCCTTTATATTATCAACCAGTTTTTGAATAATTACAGAAATGCTTGGCTTTTCTCTCATAATGTGAACTCATCATCATGATATGCCTCTCAAATAATACAATGTCCAAGCAGGCATACATTCATTATTTAATCCATGTATGTATGTCAACCTTGTAGACTCTTCTGTTGGAATATAAGGCCACAACCTCAACATACCATATATCTCTATTGTGCTTTTCATAACAGGTAGTTTTTTTTACAAGATTCTAGTTCTACTCCCAACCAGTGTTGAATTCAGAGTTCAGTAGAATGACAAGATTGGTTGCCAGTCAAAGTTAGAGAGTACAGTCTGCACTGCTATTTAATCCATAGCTGGGTGGGTAGGGAAAGAGATGGAGCCATACCTTTCCAAACATATTTGTGCAAAAGTGAGTACAATATGCTCAGTTGAAATTTGATCTCAACATGCCATTCCCACTCTCCAGGCTGATAACCACTATGCACACCTCCTCATAATTTATACATTGAACAAAATTAAAGGAGTGGTGTAGCTTGCCCAACTGGTTTTGAATTCAGAGGTTTCCTTCTACTAGACTGGTTGCCACCAAAGCTAGAGAACCCACTCTGCCCTGCTATTCTCCTAACTGGAGAAGTGATGGATTTATACCCATCTAAGGATATTTGTGCAAAAACAAATGCAACTGCCTCAGTTGGAATTTGAACTTGAAATGTTAATAACCATTACATTATGCACACAAGGTCATTATCCTACCTGGAATTAAATTAATGGAACTTGATGTAATCACCTGAAAACTTGTTTGTCAGTTTTCAATAAAGCATTAAGCATTAATGATAATGCACTCTTGAAATTCTTTATCCAGTTCATTAGTTACAAAAAATTAAAATTATGCCACATAAATTATATATAATTTTGTATTATAAAAATTTATACAAGGGTCAAATGAAAAGTTTATAAGCTAACCAAGATGTAATGCAATATAAGCAGACACACCAGTTGGTAGATTAAAAGGCATACAAGTGTACCAGGATATAACAACTGGCTGACCAACTATTGTATTCTGGTACACTTGCATGTCTTTTAGTCCACCAATTGATATCTCTATTTACATTTATATCTTGGCCAGCCTATGAACATTTCAGCCAAAACCTTGCATTAAATAATAATAAAATTGCCAGAGTATATGTTAATAATGCAAAGTACTGTCAGTGAATTTGATCTTCATTGAGTGTTCCATAATTGTAATTTTGTCCTAGTATTAATGTCATTTAATAAATACCAACCTTTATGAATGAAGTCAGTTTCACAAAATGCTTTTAAACAAAAATACAATATTATTCAGAATAAGCTAAATGGAAAATGATAAACTTATTTGATTCAATTTCTATGTATTTTTTTTATTGCTATGACTACATATATCCTTTCAAAGCCATAAGAGACCATAGCTCTGCACAGATTCCTTTTTTTAATATCTATGAATTGCTCTGGCTGCCTTGGAGAAGTGGTTGTCCTACTCACTTCCCCACATTTTTAATTCAGAGTTATTATTCTAGACTCGTTGCCAATTAAATCTCAAAAACCCAGTCTGCCCTAATATTTATCTATTGCTGGTGAAGAATAAATGGATTCATGCCTTTCCCAAGGGTATTAGTATGAAGTAAATACTACACCCCTGAACTGGAATCTGAACTCAGCCTACAAATTCCATTTTCTGTTCCAATAAGTATTATGCTCCCTGGACATACATATTGTTATGTAATAAATATATATTTACATTTGATCCGATCCTCATCCAAACAAAATCATATTGTTATGTATACTTTAAATATAGGAGCAAGTAACATGATAATTATACACACACACACACACACACACACACACACACACATATATATAAACGTACATATTTAACTACCATGTTCAGTATTGATATAAAAACATACCCAAATCAACATGTAAACAACCTCCAAGCCTAAATAATGCCTACTAGACACACACAAACACACACATGCGCACACACACACATACACACATTATCATCTGAATGCCAGATAAACTAGAATTATGATACATTTACATACATAAAATTATACACACGAATGCAGCTTGACTAGTCAAATGCATGTGAAGTCTGCTTAAACAATGAAAATCAAATAATATAAAAATAACAGAATTCTTTTTCTAAAAATTATTCTCTGATAAAACTTTAATAACAGTAAAACATGTTAGATTTATAAATGTTTCCTATTTGTTCTTTACCATACATACATAAATAAAAAAAAAGTCAAATGATAAATTGTTTTAGCTTTTGCACCAGGCTTTATCATAAAATATGCTTTTATACAAGAAAAATATTAGTATAAAAATTAAAACAAATTTACTAAAATTTTATTATTACTTGTAACAATGCTTTGGTGATAAAATGTTATAACTGGATTTACCCTGTCAGAACCATGAAAGGAACCAAAAATGTTGTCATTAATTCATAAATAAATCAAGTAAAATAAAGGCTTTATGGTATCAGGTATTATTCTGGTATTAATTTTAAGGTTTTAGGAATCAAATTGAGTGGCATATCATTATTATAAATAAATTTACTTAACTCATGGATTGTCTTACATCTCGTCTTAATGTTATATATATATATATATATATATATATATATATATATATATATATATATATATATATATTGAAATGTGAAAAAATTTTCAAAGTTTAATACATTTGAACTACTTGCTCACACATTTATATTAAAATTATTTGGATAAAATTATCTTTTATTTTCTCAGAAAGTTTTTGTTATTTTTTCATTTTTATTAATTTTTTATTTATATAATTTTTGCTATATTGAATGACATTTTCTTTATTTTCCAAATAAGTATCACATAAACATGTGCACACACACAAACACACACATGCATACAAGCGTGCACACCCACAGATATATATATATATATATATATATATATATATATATATCTTTGTGTGTGTGTGCTTATATATATATATATATATATATATATCACTAAAAGTTTTGTTAAATTCAACCAACAAGATCTGTCTGTTTAATTTTCTATTGTATTTTTCAAATTTTTGAATACAATATTGTACATCAGGATTGTTTTTATTACTTTAAACATTATTTTTAGTGGATACCCATATCTGAGTGGCCTCTACATTTATTTATTAAACAATATATTTATTTATTTTTATCTACTAAGCTGATTATTCGAGAAAACTTATTAAAGAATGTACTCTCTGATTTCTCAAATATTCAGCTCAATAGACAAAAATAAATAAATATACTGTTTAATAAATATACTGAATGTCTTTTCAAATATGAGTATCCACTAAAAATAATGTTTAAAGTGATAAAAATCTGTTGCATTAATAAATAAATATCCATTGCTTCATCATTCATTTGGATTGTGAATAAACTGTCTAAAGTATGTGCTTTGTTCTGTTTTTGTTCTGTTTTTGTTCAAATCCTTTTATAATGGCCTCAATCATTATCAAAAACTGAGTGTTCAGTGTAGTTAACAAGATTCTGTTAGCTACATCTTTTCTTCTTTTTTTTTTTTTGAGTTCTGGGATTTGAATTATTCCAAAGTAACCATGTATAATGGTTAAAAGGAGCAAAACTTCACCTTACAAAATAATGTTTATAAATATTTGATACACGTTTTTCCACTGTAGACTAGTTCCATTTAACTATCACACAAGATGTCACTTTGGAATAATTAAAATCTCAACACTCTAAAATTAGGCCAGAAAATCTTGTCTACTACACTGACAGGACCTGGTTCTTGATAATGACTGAGACATTTGAAAGTACTTGAACAAAGATAAAACAAAACATAAAGTCTTTATTCAAAATTTTGATCCCTCATATTCAAAAATTTTAAAAATACAATAGAAAATTAAACAGACTGATTTTTTGGTTGAATTTAACAAAACTTATTTGAAGGAAATTTTACAGACTAAATGCCTTACATACATACATACATACATACATGAATATATATATATATATATATATATATATATATATATATATATAAAAGTGTGTGTCTGTATATATTAAAAAGAAATCAAATCTTTTCTCTCTGTCTGTCCGTCTCTCTTTCTCTCTCTCTTTCACTTTCTATCCACCAACAAAATCAGAACATATTGCCATCTTCTTTATTTTTTTACCAGCAAGGAGAAAGTAAATTGAAAGAGACTTCGTCGTCACCATCATCATCATCATCACCACCACCACCACCACCACCACCACCATCATCACCATCTGAGGATGAAGACGAGGAAATTCATGAGGAGGATGAAAATGGCCCTTCCAAGAAAATGTTGGAGAATGTTGATACATGAAGGGCTAACTCGTCTAAAATAAACACTTGTGTTCCACACATGCATAACTTCCATAAAACAAAAAGACAATTTTTCTTCAACATGATTATTGAGCTTAAAACACTTTCATCCAGTGTTTTAACAATCTGTAGTAAACTACACATCTTGTGCAATATCCACTCTCACACATAAGATGAAAATGTGAAATTATTATAAATATGTATAATTTCATACATAGGTGCATATGTGTGTATGTAAGTGTACCCCACAGTGAGCATGGTGTGTATATGCTTATGTAGATTAATAAGTATGAAACCAACAAACTGAAATCATCTGTGGAACACAGACCAAAATAATAAATATAGTGAAGGAAAAGGAAAAAAAATGAAGATACTGAGAAATTTGAAATATCATTTGTTCTTATGTGAAAAAAAAAAACGAAACAAAAATATCTGATCAAAATATGAAGGAATAACCCAAAATTAAACCTTGACTCAAGTTGGCCATTGATGGCTAGTTTTTATGGTTATCCACATTTTTCATCTTCAAATACTGTATATGAAGACATAATGAAAAAGGAAACAAAAAAACATGTAAAAGACAATAGATGAGAAGAATAAAAGCAACTTGCAGATGTTTCCATTTTTACTTTCATTTTGGAAACATTAACAGACAAAAACTTTTGAAAAAATCAACCCTGCAGATATTTAAAAAAATGTTCCCAATCAAAAATTAATTTTTTTCTCTTTCTTTTTATCAATGTGTGTTTAATAAAAAAAAAAGATTTTTTTTTAAATGTTCATATTTCAGCCCTTCTTCCATTCTGACCAAACATCATCTCTGTAAATGAAACCTTCCTTCTATAAATCATACTCTGACCATCACTTTTCCTCTTTCACTACCATTCCCTCTTCTTTCACGAGTTTCCACTTTCTTCCTTTCTACCTCCTTACTTTTTATACTATGCACAAATTCCAATCCCCTTCTTTTTATTTTTGAAAATTATTTTAGATCATTCGAACTTCATCTAAATTATATTGATCTTTTCTGTTTGTGATTTTTTTTTCATTTCTACCATGGACATTTTGTTAACACTTCTCTGGGAGTTTTTCTTTTTTTTTTAATAAATGAGATCTTTGAACATTTGAATTGTTAGTATTATAACAAGTAAAAATTTAAATTTTCTTTTTTGTCTTTTTATTTGGGAGAGAAAATATTTTTGTTTTCATGTTTCATTTTTAATTATATTTCTATTAACATTTGTATATATCTAATGTTTATTTCGATTGATTTTATTCATTCACTTCTTTTGTATCCCCAATTTTATTTAATGGGCTCTTTCCAATTAAACACTCTTTTCACACTACTGTAGCAAATTGTTATAAAAATATACTGTCTAAAATTCTGAATTTAGAATCAAAAATAATTTGGTTTATAATTTGTTTAAAACAAATCCCCTCATTCATATATTTTGTAGACAAAAAAAAAAATTTACTTTTATTCTTGCAAATTATTTTCAAAGTGGAATAAATATTTTTAGACCATTTTCAAACAGTTTCATAAGAAATAAAATTCTGCTACAATACCAATATAGAGACTGTTTTGCATACACAGAAATAAGCATTTATATATTTTATCTTACACTTGCATACATTACCTGAACTATTAAAGTCTGGACATATTTAAAATTGAGAAATTATATTAATATATTTATATATGTACAGATATCAGTCTAGTTGTATATACAAACAACTACGACTCATGCTTATGCAATTATTAACAAAAAATTTTGTGTATAAAGGTGTATAGAAATGTAGATACTTATATAGACATATTACAACTACAAATCAGTTTTTACCTGTGATACTCTTTGTACATAAACATGCACAATTGAGAGCAATACATTATTTTACATGTACAAATTGACAAAAGCAGAAAAAGCCTTACATTTTTAGAATGTCAGTAAAATTGCTTAAAATAGCAGCCACAAATTAAATATGTTTTAAATATTAATCAGTGGCAGACTGGGTTAAAAATGTTGATTTCCAGGAGATAATGGGGCCCACCCACAGCTACAATGCTATCAATTAATTTTCATAATGAATAAATTTTTTTTTTTTAAATATGTTTGGAAAAAATGTTTATGACTTAGTAATTACAGTGGACATGTACATTATTTATTACTGGAAGTAGATATCAAATTTAAATATAGAATGTTATAATTGAATATTTAATTTATTTATTTTTAATTTTAAGTAATTGGTTGATATTTTTTAATAGTTTACTTCACAATTTACATATTAACAGAGAGTTTAAAAGCACAATAAAGCATTGCATGCAGTCTACTATATTAAAAGCAATCATTTGTGATGATTGTTCAAATCTGCCAATAATTGCTTCTGCCTCCAGTTCATCTAACAACTCCTTTTTAATTGATAACAACATTCTCTTTAGACATTTAATTTTCTTAACCATATCTTTATGATCTTTGAAAATGTCCTCTCACATTGGACTTAAGTAACTGACAGTGTGCAGATGACTTTATAAAGTTCTTATTCTTTTTTATTACTAAAACAGTGTTTGTTTCTTTATTGCTTTTTATTTGATATAGGGGCCATACTCCATCAGGGGCCCACTTGCCATTAGGGAAGCTGACACTCTGGCTAGTCGGTCACTGATATTAATTACAATCAGCAAAACTAAAGCTTATCATTTGTTTATTATTATTAGAAAAACATTTTTAGGTGAGTTATTTTATTAAAATATAATCTAAATATGACAAGTTTTATTGCCATAATAATAGTTATATGTATCTCTGTTTTGGGAAGTGAGCTGAACAACGTTGCTTGATTGTGGTATGATAGACCAATGCATATAAATGTAAACTTTAAAAACTATATGATAATAGAGAAATACAAAGTTAAATCTGTTTCTGTCTTCCCAGCAAACACCCAGTAATAGGGAATGTTTTTGTAACCAAACTGAATACCTGACAATGTTAATTTTACAATTTTAGAGTAATTTATAAAAGAAATAAAACAAAATTATCTGATGAACCTTTTTCTTATCATAATCACTGTAATATAAACTTAAATAACAAATATACTAAAAATATATGAACAGGAATTTGTTTGAATTTAAATTAAGTTCATCACTTAAAAATGAAACAGATTACATAACTAATAATAAATCTATATCCTTGCATTTAACTTTTATTCTTATTTCAACTAAATGTTCATCTGCTTAGTTGCAAAGTATCTGCCACCACATGAACACCTTTCTGTTACCAGAAAATAAAACATGCTGGTGGATGCAGCTATCCTTCAATAATTAAATGCTGAAATACGAAATTCACAAAAACCATTGCTTGAGCCGACACTGCTAAGTAGTATCTTGCCTTACAGGACACACACATAAACAAAATAAAGAACAGTTTTGCTGACTCACTTTCCTTAGAGTCTTTTCTTGATGTAATTATTTAATGTTTTAACAGAAGAGTTTTCAACAAAATCAAAGCTAGCAGATATAGATTCATAGAAGTCCCAACAAGAAATGTGCTTTCCTTAAATAGTTAATTCAAACCTTGCTATGTCAAGCTGGACTCCATGGACAAACTATGGCTAAAAGAGTGGTTTCCCTAATGAACAAAATGAGTTACAGGTTCAATTCTTGTCAGAGGCACAATTTTTCTTCAGTATGACTTTTCAATTTAAGTCAGTTGCTATTAATTTCACTGTTTAAGAAAATTTTTAAAAAAATGGATAGCATCTTAAACATGTGTGCCCAGTAAAAATAACTTTTATAGTCATAAGAACTCTTCGTTTTGATGTTGTTAGATAAAAACTAATCCAACAACATTAAGGTTTTGTTTTGCTTGAAATAGTTTTTTCATTTGGAGACATTATTTATATTGTCTCTTATCTCTCAACATTTCTGTCTTGAGAATAATAATGGTTTCTCTTTTGATTCTGTTATTCTCTTCTTTAAAAGGTTTGCTATGGTAAGTGTAAACGGCTGCCTATTATTACTTATTTTTGAGTATTTTTATTGCATTTGAAGCAGCAGATTTTAATAAATATCCAGTTTCTACCTTACAAGTATCCAAGATTAAAAAAAAAAAAAAAATCATCAATTAACAAAGTAAACAACTATAACAGGCCGTCAGCTGAAGAGTTATAGTTTCGTACTCCCTAACTGGTCTCTAAACTCAGGTAAAAACCTAATTTTCAAGACTTTTCTCACACCTGACCCTAAGATGAGTACATGTCTAATATTTTGCCTATGCAGCAGAATGAATGCAAACAAGCATATCATTTAGCTAAAATACTAAATAAAATAAAATAAATAATAAATTTCTAAATGAAAATAAAATTGCAATCACAGATATTTTTCTATGGCTGCTATACATATGATATTTTGAAATACAAACACTAAATATTTATTTACTAAGATTTTTTAAAGAAAAAAAAAGAAACTTGTTGATAATCTTTTTTTTAACTTCATTGAACCACCTCTCTGGCTTTTCTTATATGCAAATTTCAAAATCTATAATTCAATCATATAGTCGACATTATTCTTATACTCAGACTTATAAAATGCAAAATATTTTTCTGTATTATTCTTTCCTTACGTTTTCCTGAATAAAAACAGACACACCTGAAAAAAAGGAAAATTGTTCAAACTAAATTAGTTTGAAAATTGCCACTATTTTACACAGACTATAATGATCAGTATTATTTTAAAGGGCTGACATTTTATTTATAAATTGATAATTACAATAGCCATATTTTTTTCTATCTCTGATAGAATTAATTTTTTTAAATTTACTTTTCTTGTAAAATATATTTCTGGTACTGTTGTATAATCTATTTTACTAATTAAAGAATGCTTTAAATATCAACAATAATGCACTACTGAATGAATTTTAACTTATTTTCAAAAAAAATATTTTTCACAAAAAAATGGGCCTGGGGCTGCACTTCCAATCCCTTTGTCCACTGGATTATTGGAAACTTACAGTACCTGACAACTTTGTTGGCTATTAATTATAAGGTATGATGCCTGATGACAGCATTCATCATCTGTCTATAGTGATTTGCTGCTAGTAGATGGTTTTTCTGGTTTATTTTATTTTGTGTGTGTGAATGAGCTCAAGTTGCCTTAATTTTTGAATGGTTATTTCTTCTTCAAGTAGATGTTGACAGCCCACAACTACTTAACAATGAGGATTTAATGATATACCTTGGCCAACAGTTGAATTTTCTACTACTCAGTGTACGAATTCATGAACTTAATGAATATAGACTTTTTGTTTATACTCTGGACAATTTTGAGAAGCTCTCAGTACCATATAAGTAATAAAATTTTCATTTAACAAAAATAGAGAGATTTTTTTTTTAATTAAAAATATGAAACTTATATTCTTTTGCTGTTGTAAAATATTCTAAGTTATTTGTCCTAAAATATTTTATGCATGTTCCAATTGTAAATACAGTGCAATTATGAACTGTGATTATTTTTTTATAATATTATATTTATAAGTAGATTTCTCTATTGTAAAATGAAATGCTTATCGCCTGATGTGTAAATTCAAAATGTGTTCAGTTTTTCATGTTTGTTTCCCTTATTTGTAAGAATTTTCTTTGTAGATTCCTGATTAAACAAATTTTCTTGATTTCTTTTTAAATTTTCTTGACAATTACATTTAGAGATAAATAAAATTTTAGTAAATATAATAATTGTTTATTAATCTGTTGTGATGAGATTTTATTTAAATATCATTAAAAACAAACCTCTATAAACAATTATAATGAAATCACTTATTTTTGAGTAAATATTATACCATGAGCTTCAATTTGCAATTGTTTCCTGTGCAATTGTAGTTTAAAATAAAACTCTGGTACAAAATTTTATCTAATATAATCTTTATTAGCAGACATAAAAGAGTAATTTTTCATGATATTTTTAGATGCTTTGTATTTTCTTAAATGAATTGCCACTTCAAGTTGCAATTATTTTTGTATGCAAATAAATTTTAAGTAGAATTTTTGGTGAAATAAAAATGCCTATTCTCATAATTAAACATGTAAAAAGAAAAAAATCTGAAATATTTTCATGTATTTGCTTAGATTTGCTAGTCTTAAAATAATGTATGTTAATAAAATGGTATAAATTTTATGAGAATTATTTTTATAAGAGTGCTTTTTAGAGGAGCCTTTTTAGAGAAATAATTGTGAATCCATGCAAAAAGTGGATTTTTTTCTAATGAAAAATATTTCTTTGAATTAATCAACATATCTTACACTCTCCAATTATTTTTTATAAAATAGAATTTTGGTACAAAATTCTCATTGGAAATAGAGCCAACCAACATTTCCTTCCACAAATGACACAATTCTTGGAGATACCATTAGAGTATAAAAATGCTTAAGATTTTATAATCATTACTTGTACTGAAATTGTACCATACACTTTTTTTAAAATTAATACTTAGGTAGAGAAACAAATTACTTCATTTACAATTGTTTGTTTCAATGTATGTGCATTTATGTAATAATTAGATCCCCAAAACCAATTTAAAAAAAAAACTAAGAATGGGATTCTGAAATCAGTTTTTCTTACTGGATTTTTACTGTGTGGATAGATACATATACTTTGAAATCATCCAGTTATTATGAAATAATTTGTTTCTGTTTCTTTGTTTCACTTGATCATAATAATGTAAAAATAGTTTAACAGAAAATGTTTTTCTATATGGATATATTTTTGCAAGTTTTTGAATAAGATGAAAATGTCTTAAATAAATAAAGAAAACTAGAATAATGCAGACTAAAAAGAGAGAAAAAAGTGAAAAATGCTGATTCTTAATAGCTTAAAATGTTTTTTATGATAAAACAGAAAGAAAAATCAGTTGAAATAAACAGTAAAGATTGTAAATATTAAAAAAATAAGTCAATTTCCTGACCAGAAAGTTATTTTGCTGCCCAAAATAAGCTTACATATTAACAACACACCTCCATTTGTTAGTTTTTAAATGTATGTATGTGGTAATTAGAGAATTATTTAATATCAACAATGTTTTGTGTAACATATAAATATTTTTTATTTTCTTAAAGAAATAAATTTTTCAGACTTTCTGTATAGAATTTCTTTTTTCTTTCAAAGATTAAATGTGTGTATATACACACACACACATAAAATCTTTTTTTTTTCCCAGTGAATTTTTGTAATTTTTTGGTTATCAATGTTTCGGTATCATAATAATGTATACCTGCTCAAAACTTAACAAATGTTGAATTTTTCTATCTTACCTGTCTGTTGTAACATTGCAACTATTTTAACACACAGCTCCTTCCTTGAGCTCCCTCCCCACAAATATTGAAATATTCAAAGGAATAAAAACATTTTTTTCCCTTTTTTGAGAGTGTCTGGTCTTAATGAATCATTTCTTTAATATATGTGTACATGTGTTGTTTGCAAAAAGTATATTTATGAATTTGTTTTGTCAGATATTTTGTATGAAAACTTTGATATTTGTGTGCAACCATTTTAATGCAAAAATATTTTTGCATGTGTTATATTCATAAAAACAACAAGGTTATGAAAGATACTTCTGAAATATTCACTTGATTAAATTATAGGTAAACCATTATATAATTATTATTATCATTATATATATATATATATATATATATATATATATTAATATATAAATTTTTACTAAGATGAAAGTGTATTGTAAGTGATTTAATCAATAGATCACCCACAGTAAATTTACATCCAAGTTCTTACATTTCACCTTTCTTGTCACATCTTCTATTATGACACTGTAGGATATTTAATAACACAAGTGATAAAAATATAAACAAAAAGAAACTAAATGAAATCAGTTAGACTAAATACTCAAACATATATTTAAAAAAAAAAATTTATTTAAATTTAAAATTTCAGCACACCATCTTCTTCATGTGTAATCACATCAATGGGAACATCATTTTAGTTGGGTGAAATCTAAAAGGATGAAAGTCATCACTAAAAAAATGTTTTACACTTTGTCATAGATTTTCCAAATATATACATATAAAAAAAAAATAATAATAATAATATTTATGTTGGTCACAATAAAACTATGTTGTCACGGAGGTTTTTTCATTTGAAGAATGCATCTAACATTTCTAAACATTTAGAATAGCATGCCTGTCCACATTGCAATTTAGAAAAATTCCTGTTGAAAATACATCTATAATTTTCATGAAAATAATAAACATAAAATAAAAATTTTTTAAGATATTTATATTAAAAAATTGAAACTAACCCTTAATAAAATTAATTATGAATACTGAACAAAGGTTTTAAAATGTTTACAGTAGATAGTTTAAAAATACCTAAGTTTTAACTAATAGATTTAAATATTTTTTTAAAAAATATAGACATCTTAATAACTTAGTTACCTCCCTTGACGTTACAGCACGAGTATGATTACATCATAAAATTTAAAAATCATACAGTACAATTTAATTTTCAGATGAAGACCACAAATTTGTCCTAGATAAAACAAGACCCAGATAAAACAAAACCCTAAAGATGACATTTTGATAATGTCAAAAGTACTCGGAATAAATGAATATGCATCAATATGGTAACTTTCTGTCTTCTTTTCATAAGGATACTAAAAAGCCTGTCCGTGAATATGACAGGATCATATTAAAAATAAAACATGCTTCCAAAATATATGCAATATATATATATACATATATATATATATATATATATATATATATATATATATATAAATAAAACCTAAAGAGCCAGACTAACCTACCTAGGTTTCACCTACATGGGTCGTCAGGGTGGACTGGCAAGTCCACCCTGATGATCCGCATAGGTGAAATCTAGGTAGGTTAGTCTGGCACTTTAGGTTTATTTACTTATTTTGCTCTACTTAGTGTATTGAACACTTTGTTTAGTTATTTTACTTTACTTATGTCTGAGTTTTTTTCTTTGGACTCTGAACTTAGATTCTAGACAATTACTTTTGCCGGAAGTACATGTTCTTAGTTCTTTCTTTTTTTACCCTTTTCTTTTTGCCTTGGGTATTGGTTTGTTCATTCACACGCTAAAACACATAAGGTTTTGCCAGATGAGTATAGTTTATAAGTTTATTATATATATATATATATATATATATATATATATATATATATATATATATATATATATATATATATATGTATGAAAAAAAATATATATATATATGTATGAAGAAAAATATATACGGAAAAACAACAAAAATCATATATACAATTATACTGTTTTAATGTTAATATGTCAGCGTCGGATGTTTCGGTCTAATAAACCATCTTCAGGACATATTCATAAATTATAACATTATTATGAATATGTCCTGAAGATGGTTTATTAGACCGAAACGTCCGACGTTGACATATTAACATTAAAACAGCATAATTGTATATAAGGATTTTTGTTTGTTTTTCCGTATATATTTTTCTTCATACTGTCGGATTTATATCCATATATTTGCTTACATATATATATATATATATATATATAATTTATGAAATATACTTATGATGTAGAAATACTCACTACATTAAATTATATGTAATATTTTATATATATATTTATATATATATATATATATATATATATATATATATATATATATATATATATATATATATAGGGAAAGAGATGGGGGTTGTAATAATTTTTTTTTAAATTATAAATCAACCTTTATATATATATTTAAACCATTTTATTAAATTTAACAATCAGAAAGGTCTGCCTGGGTAATTTTTTATTGTATTTTTTTTCTGTTTTTGAATGAGATATTGTGTTTTGGGGGTTAAATTGTGATTAAACTCTCTGAAGTTCATAATTTTGGTCTTATCAAGAACTGGGTGATGTCAATGTGATAGACAATGTTTTGTTGGCTATATCCTGATATCATTTTTGGGTGCTGGGATTTGTATTAGTCAAAAGTGAAATCATGTATAACAGGTAAATGAAACCTGACTACACAGTGCATAATATAACTGCATATACTCACGTATCATGCAACTTTTGAAGACCTAATTTTGAAGCTAATTTTAAGGGGGTCACATCATACACCAGATATAAAAGCATATGTATTACTGGCTATGGCTATGCTGTTGACCAAACTATATATCCATTTACTGTAGTCAAAAAGTACAGCTGTATTTAAAATAAACATGATTTTGATAAAACTGATGTTTTACTTAACTGTATCCAATAATAATGTAATATTCACATATTAGTGTCATATCATAAAATACAAACATAGTGAATATGCATCTTTCCCATTGTTTATGTTTATAAGATGCTAAGCTGTTTCTCATTCGGTTGTTTATGGCTGTATGCATTTATGCAACAAGTATAGCATTACTAACGATACTTTTATCATTCACTTTTACTTTTTTAACTAGAAGATGTGATAAAGAGATAGAGGAAAAGAGGTTAGTCTATTGTAATTTGGTCTCGCAAAAAAGAAACTCACATGATAGATGAGATACATGATAAAATTGTTTTTTATAAGTGAAAATTTGGGGATCACACCTTACATGAGTATATAAGGTAGACAAATTAAATATACCAGTATTGTAGTCAAAAGCTTTGTTTGATGCTGTTATAGTGGAACACACCTATTCTATAGTTAATAAACTCTCCCACCTATAATAAGTAGGAGTAGTAGGAGTAGCTAAGTCGCTCAGTGAGTTGGTCAGTCAGTCGATGTCGGACGACCATTAGTCGGATACTAAAAGTATCAGCCACCACAACTAGATTTCTCTGTGTCATTACCTATTATATCAAGTTCCTAATGTTTTGTATGTCGAACCTATTTTAGGACCAAGTGCAAATACAAGCCTCCACTGTGAAACTACTCTACAAGACTTGACGACGAGGATTCGAACTCATACGGAAAAAAAAAAAAAATTTGTTCGCCATATACAACAGATGCATCCTTGCATTTTTGCAAAGTTACATTTTACATTTAAATTTATGCTGTATATCATAAGTGACATCATGTGTAGAACAGTTTGTATTAAATAAAATATATTTGAATACAGCAGATGTTATTTTAAAATATGTATAAAATATTTAAATGAAAATTGAGTATTTAATACATTGATTTTCTGGTGGTGCCAATCACAGTGAAACTGTTCTACATATGAGGTCATTTTATACAATACATGATGCCTGTATATTTAAAGTTGAAATCTAATGTTCTAAAAATAAGGTGCTAGGATTTAATTAACAAAACAGTTTGCAATGATACTGAGAATACTTTGTTCTTTATAAGGTTCAAGGCAGTCAGAAGTACTGAAATAAAAACATGTCAACTGTTACAGAATGTAGAGTCTGTGCCAGAATGGTAAATGATTGGTCAGAATACCTCATGAGTGTGTAATTGTGACAGTGATAGAAAGCCCTTTTTAAAGTTTTCAATATAAAACCAAAATGGCTTGAAGGTTGCAAGAATTTTGAAGCATCAACAGTCTTTTCATATCCAGATTCCTTACAGAGGCTAGGCTGCACATGGTGGAATGCTAAGCCAAGACTGAGCATATGTTCCCCTGAAATTCTTTCTTCTATTATTGTTGCCACCATGCCTGTCCCTCTCATATAATAAACTGAATAAGAAAAAGAAAACTTTCATTGATACACTCTATGAAGTGGTATTAGGGTCTCAAGGTATGAAGTCAGTGACAACATGGAATGCAACAATTTGTTGTGTGTTGCATGTTTATTCACCCAATACAATGCCCAAGAATCACTCATGGTAGAGGGTTACTATGTCGAGTTATATTAGTGTAGGAAAGGACAAGTGTTAGGAGTATAGAGCTGAAGCAGACATTAGAAGGAACCGGAAACCCAATCCTAAACAGGAAACAAGAGATAAACCTCTACTCCTGTTTAAAATACCAGGGAGGAGTATAAACCAAATGATGTGTAACAACTTATTCAAAAAATTTAAAAAATTCAATAGAAAATTAATCAGACTGACCTTGTTGGTTGAATTTGATAAAACTTGTTTAAATATATATAAGGGGGTGCTGAAAAGTTCTTAGCTTGACCCATTTCTCAAAATCTGAGTATCAGATTTGATGATGGAGATGGCATTCTTGGTCAGCCCAAGAACTTTTTATCAACTCTTCATTTAAGTAGTATTAGTATACAAAAAATCCTTATTCATACATATCTGTTTAATCATAGTAATAAGTATGCACAGTTTATGCTTTTATTTGGTACTGAAGTTTTCCATTGTATATCAGCACA
The DNA here is from genome assembly GCA_903632075.3 of Acanthosepion pharaonis. NCBI lineage: Eukaryota > Metazoa > Mollusca > Cephalopoda > Sepiida > Sepiidae > Acanthosepion > Acanthosepion pharaonis. The sequence goes on from CAHIKZ030000001.1 coordinate 3,878,851, forward strand.
TTTGGTGAATAACATAGTGGTTATCTTAAGAAGTCCAGTGGAAAAAGATCTCTCTTGATGGCATGTCCATTTTCTTTATAAATCTGTGATTGTTACATTGTATATATACTAAGGCATTAGAACAGCTTCTTTTATTTTAAAATTCTGAAAATAAGCATACATCAATTCTAATATCAGATGTAAAATGTTATATATAATAAAAATATGAAATAAAATGCTGAAAATAAGCATACAACAATTCTAATATCAGATGTAAAATGTTATATATAATAAAAATATGAAATAAAATGCTGAAAATAAGCATACATCAATTCTAATATCAGACATAAATTGTTATATATATATATATATATATATATATATATATATATATATATATATATATATATATATATATATATATATATATATATATATATAAAGGCTCAAACACTAATATTCCATGGTTTATTTATTAATTTCATAATCAATTCATCAGACATACAAATTCACAAATTTTTTGAATTTGTAGGTCTGATGAATTGATTGTGATTATGATTCCAATGTAATAAATTATAACCATGGAATATTAGTGTTTGAGCCTTTTATATTATATTCTTGCTCTGTCCTGGACATTGAGCTTTACCTAGATTCTATCCTCTTGGAAATATATATATATATATATATATATATATATATATATATATATATATATATATATATATATTGACCACTAATATTATCTATCTATCTATCTACCTATCTATCTATCTATCTATACATATATATATATATATATATATATATATATATATATATATATATGATGAAATGGAATGAAAATAATATATAAATTCTAACATTCACAGCATTAATTCAAAAGAGGGCTTGATACCGATAGTAGAGCAATAATTATTTATTATAATTTTATCATATAGACAAATACAGTTTACTCACTACAAAGATGCAACTTTGTTTCAGTGCATTTCGATTGTACCTCAACTGGTGAGAAACAAAAATGTTTACTGATTTCAAAAATACCATTTGTATTATGAGACAAATTAAGTATCATTAAAATATAAACTATAGCATGTATACTTTTTTATCTCATCTGATCATTGATGGTTTAATAGATGCAGAGTTGAATTTTTTCTGTATTCTAATTTCATAAATGTTGACATTTGTATCTAAAGAATATAAATACAATAATAATAGCGTAGACCCACTTTGCTTTAAAATGCAGTTATTTTGAAAGAATGACAGTTCAGAGTAGTGTGAAAATAGATAATATTGAATTTAAGTTACAAACTTAAAATTATTATTACAGATATATGATGCATTATTATTTAAAATAATTGTTGTTGTTACATTGTATCCCTGAGTTTGGCTTATACATACTGATGTAATGAATATGCATACACCTGGGTTCCCCTCACAGCCATAAATACAGACTGATGTGGAGGTACAGGGAGGATGCCTAAGGACTACGCCTATTGTCTTCACCTATTGCCTGTGCCTATTGCCTACCACTATGACGAGGACCAGTCCATTATGGTTACCTGTTAGATTGTTCTACTTGGTTACAGTAGTCCAAAAATCACTTTGCTACTTTGAACAAATATATCCCTTTCTGGGACATATCTCATACGCATTTCAAAAGGGAATAGGGATATATTTACTTCCTTTAATCTTTTTATTTGTGTACATGTACAATCAGTAACTAGACTGTATAATTTTCTGTAAAAATATGACATTAACAATAAATCTGTTTAGGAAATTAGAAATCATTTTAAAAACAAAATGATTTCCACAACAGCAAATAGAGGATTTCAATGGCATTTGGTTTTTGGGGTTTTTTTTGTTGTTTTTTGGCAGTGAGTTTTATTTTCAAAATATTCATGGATTTTCTTTGGCATATTTTATGCACTGGAATTTCAATTGAAATCATTTTACAGGATGATTCAGAATTGCTTTAATGACATCTTTTGATTTATAATATTTCGGGGAGTGAGAGCTGACATTTCTTTGCTGCAGATTTCTATTTTTGGTTATCCATGGTTATTTATTTTTATTCATCTTATAAAGTGTTCTTTCCAGTTTTTCTAAAAATTTCATCAAATACTTTTTTAATCCAAGCAAATAAGATAATCAATGATATATATTACTATCAATAAAAATAAAAAAAAATATTATCAAAGCAATAAGAATTACAAAAACTCACAGTTTCATGGCAAATTTTATTGATTGATTTATTTTTATGGTTTATCAATCCTTTAAAGGTTATTTAAAGCCATAAAATTTAGATTGTAAGAATTTCTTTTTTTTTGTGGTAATAATGATTTACTGATACAAGTTCTACTAATTAATCGATTGCAGTGGTGGCAAAGATGAGGTGAATCCATACTTATCCCAAGGGTATTTACACATGCAAGAATATAACAAACTTGACTGGAATTGGAACTCAGCTGTCTAATTTCCAATTTCAAGCTTTTAGTCATTACACCAGCTGCACATCCAAGCTTACAACACCTGGTATTCCCAAGTAGCCACCCATTTAGGTGCTGACCCAGCTCAAAGTTGCTTAATTTTGATGATTTTACATGAACCTGTGTTTGAATGTGATATGGCCATAAGCCTGTTTAATGGAGATGTTATAATATATGAAATTATGCAAACACGCACACACATGCACATTCACACTCACACACATAAATATATAATAATTACAATATAGGCTGTATTTAGTGGAAACACATATTTGAGTAGACATCTTTTTTTTAAAAGAGTAAATGTCATCTAGTAGCCTTTTACAAGTCTTTTAAAAATACAAAAAAATAAAAAATAAATAAATATATATATATATATATATATATATATATTTCTAAAGTGATAGATTTTTATTTATTAATCCAACAAATTTTATTTATTAAACAGTGTATTTATTTATTTTCATCTACCAGCCTGTCAGACTAATAAATAAAAATTCATCTCTTCTTTAGAAATTGCTTTGTTTATGTTATGATATGAAACTCAGCAGATATGAATATTTTGAGAGTCTGAGAAAGATTTGAGTTTATAAGGCACTATTTAACTTTGCTTGATCACCAATGTACTCTATGGCTAAAAAAGTCTAAAGCATGTCAGATCTAACAGCAGTTTCTCCAGCCAAGGGCAATACAGGCTCAAATCCTGCCAGAAAGCATATATTTTTCTTTAATAAGATTTCAATTAAGGAGACAAAAATAAATAAATATACTGTTTCATAAATAAATAGAGCAACTACTTAAATATAGTTATCCACTAAAATAATGTTTAAGTAATAATATATATATAATGGCTACCTACTGTCCTTTTCCAAGCACACCTGTCTGCTAGGGCAACTAGCAAATTCCTGTCACAGGTAATTGCTCAAGTACATTTGGGTTTTTCAACAGGAGCCAACCTATGCTTTATACTAAAGCTATGTTGAGCAGATCTTAGTTACAGATTCTGGGAGAGAGTCAGGATCAGCAGTTTGAACAATGCCAGTACACTCAAACCTTTTGTCATGATGACATGACTTCATACCAGCACAACCATTGGCTGCTTCCAAACAGTTCTGTCTACTCAGTTTTAGTCACAAGTCAAGGATCAACACATAGTTTGTTTTTCAGGAATTTTCCAAAGGTGCCATATGTTGGGATCATCTCCTCAAACCGATATCATCAAGAAATCACCTTCTTGACAAATCGACCAGGGTGAGATTCAAACATAGTTCTCATGGTTGGAAAGCAAATGTTCTAACCACTCAGTCATATGCCCATTTATATATAAGTAAAGTTTAAATAATTTATTTTTTTAATAAATTATTATGTAATTAGATAAATAAGTAAAGTTTAAATAATTTATTTTTTTAATAAATTATTATGTAATTAAATAAATAAAAATAAAAACTGAGTTGAAATTGGTTATTATCTAATTTCCATAATAGTGCATTTAAAGTAAAACATTCATATGCTTAATAAGAAACACACTTTCTCTCATTCATTTTTTCCTGATGATGCTAGTTCATCAGCAACACATGTCAAAATAGAAGTTTTCAGAATTATCATATATATTTACTATATATATGTGTGTGTGTGTGTGTGTGTGTGTGTGTGATCAGTATATTTTAACATCTGCAATGCTTAAAAATATACATAGTAAAAGTTGATCTATAATTATGCAAAAATGAGAAGAGTTGATATTTTCTTTTATGTTATAGAGAGATGAGATCAAGAGGCAAGGATTGATTTGACACTACATTCATATGCCAAATCAAGCATGAGTCATACAGGCTTCTTCTATCATATAACACACAAGTTTCATTTCATCAGAATTGAATCACATCAGTGAATTTCTCAACTTTGTTACTGAGTGAACAAGTATTTGTATTCCATTCTTCACTTGCATTGTGAGTCATCTCTGAATATAAAAGGTCATCAGTACAAATCAAATTTAAGATGAGAATCACAAATGATCAACAAGTGCAAAAGCCAAATGTTTCATTTTGATTTATTCATAAGTAAGCATCATATTTTTTTCACTATCTCCATCTCCAGCAGTTTATGCACTAATATGATATCACCAATTAGCCTCGCTTGGAGTAGCTGTATTTTTTATTTTTTTAACTGGTCACATTTAACATGCCAGTCTAAGTCTGCTAGAGTGATCCCCTGAAAACCACTGTCACATCAGACTGGAGTATAGCCATGTAATAAGAGCAAATTCTTATTTTGTGTGCAGTCTAGTGGTGACAATGTAATTTCTTATTAACAAGCTTATATATTATAAAGTATTTTGTTTACTTATACAATAGCTGTATTAACTGATCAAGATTTTTTTAGAAGCAGACTAATGTTGAAAGAGTTTATCTCAGCCATTGTTACTAGTTTATAGACTAGAGACATCACATAATATTCTATTTAAGAAAAATGTTGTTGATTAAAATAGTAAAAAAGGATAAAACTGGCCTAAGGATATAGTTTAGACTAGATTATTTTATACCCTAAGGTATGTAGTAGACTATCCCCAGTCATATCCTGGTCTATGCTAAACTATACCTAGGTATATTCTGGGAGAGGATTAACCTGAACTGCTATACCAGGGCTGCTGATCTACTCTCCTGATTACATGGTAAGGTTCTAGGGATAGACCCTCTGATCTGAAAATTTCTGGTCTGACATTCTCATATTAGTTTCATCAGTCAACTCTTCCATGCTAACTTAGGAGAACTTGGAAGAAGGTGTCATACACCAACACCAAGGTTGGAAAGTGATGCAATGGAATAACCTGTCACCACCCCATGAGTGACTACACTATAGGTAGTAACTACCTATAAGTATCTGTAAGTCAATAGACTACAGAGACTAGTTGGGATCTGTTGAGTACAACTCAGACTTATGCGAGAACTACCAACTTTCCAATAGTAGTACTCACTTCTGGATTGACTTGTGATGACCTTGTGCATAACTGTTACCTTTATTCTTATTGTACTGTTTTTTTACAATAAACCTTTATTTATTTTATCCACCTTGTTTTTCAAGTATATATTCCTATTAGCATGGAATATAACAAAGATGTATACACGGGTAGGTTTTAAATAAAGCTTTCCTCTTCCATAAGGTGGGTTTACACATGCCTGATACCAACCTTGAATTTATATCCTCACAATGTTTTTTTATTGAAGATTTTCCTCCTCTAGGCAAATTGACTTCATTACTTCTAAGGCAGTTCATCTACCCCATATTTTCAGGATAAGGCAACAAAAGTTTGAAATTAGAGTTTTCCTCCTCTTAGATTGACTGCCCTCCCAGATTAATGAGTTCCACATACCTGATTTAAGATTATAGCAGTTATTATTCCTAAGTGGTCTTCTATCTACATACTGACCAGGCTCAATGCATCTTAACTTTGGTGAACAAATAAGAACCAGTGTATTCAATGTGATATGGCCATAAGCTATATTAGTAAGTAATAAGCATAGTCAATTACTAATAGATAAGTTTCATTTTATTCTCTTCACTGAGTAGCAAATCTGATCAAAGTCATCCAATTGTTCAGTGAGTATTCTGACTAATCAATAAAGGTTGTCATTTATCTGCATATAATAATCCCTCTTAATTTATTTATAATTTAATAATATCACATTTGCTTGACAAGTGACATCAGTGTTGATGGATAAATCATTAATGAATCTCAAGTTCCATAATAAGATGAGTAATAATATAATTTATTTGTGAGTCAACAAATATCATAATGCACATTTAATCTTTTATGTTAAATTACAATGAAGGGCTTAGTTCCAAATATGCTGTAGTAGTTCACTTATGTTGGATTGCAATTTGTGTCAGTAATTATCACAGTTTTCTCAATAAATGTTACAAGTTTATTACTTTAAATCCCAATTTATTAAAAAGCATTTGTCAAACAAGTATTGCTCTTTACTCACTTATAATTACATTTTTTGTATAAAGCATTTGACAGCAGCAGAAATTTCATTTATAGTTGATCCAATGGTATCAATGGTAGAAATCCCTGTTACAGCAAAAGATGCCTTCCAAAAGCTAAACAAAGTATTAAAGAACATGAAAGCTTTGTTAGAAACAAAAAAGTACTGAAATGTTAAGTAATATAATTCCTCTTATATAGCAATATATGCTCTAGTTTTCTCTTCATCTGTGAGATTGGCCAATAAAACTAGAGGCAACAGAAATGTGTTTCTACAGAAGGATGTTAAGAATATCATGGACAACACACATAAGCAACAAAGAAGTCTTAAGGAAAATGGAAACAAAAAAAACACTAACACTTAGAATGAGAAAGAGACAGCTGAAATTTCTGGTACATATAATAAAGAAGGAGGGCTTTAAAACTTACTGGATATATTGAAGACAAGAGAGACAGTGGGAATCATCAAATAACCTAATTAACAAGCTTATGGATGTCCAATCAAGAAAAGATATTAAAAAATCAAACACTGCTAAGAGTTACAAATGATAGGGAGTTTTGAAAAGCCATTATTGTCCACATCCTGAAGGAACAGCACATGAATAAAGAAGATGACTGTCAATCAGAAGAAACTTCATTACAAAAGAGTTGAATTAAAATTCATTATTATCTGAATACATCACTAATTATTCTTATACATCAAAATGTGATTCATAAACAGTGAAGAAGTATAACAGCTGACAGTGGCAGTTTGAAATAGGACTCTTTGTTATACTAATGATGGTGACTCTAATAAATAAATTTAATTATAGCTTGAACCTTAACAGAACTGAATCCAATCTCATCTTAAGAGTTCCCATTTAAAACTTATTATTCAATACAATAAGCTGCCATAAGAATTTTGTCAAATAAAAATATTTTTATAATTTGATTTCTTTTTTTAATAATTTGTACTAGAATTTTCTCTTCTTTTTGTTAATGTGTGAAGATACATGTAAGTTTTTTAGCTTAAAGAATGTTATGCTCATGGGACAGATTGAAGGCAAGAGAGACAGTGGAAAACAACGCATAATATGCCTGAGTAAATGGATGGTGAAACAGAGCTAGGAGAAATAACAGAAAAACAAAATTTATTAAGAGCTACAGGAAGTTGTGGAGAGTTATGATCACCCTGTATCCTGAGGGGACATGGCATATAAAGAAGAGGAATTTCCTTATTTTATATTATTTTTATATGAGCAAACTTCACTAAAGGGATCAGCTTTGTTAGAAAATAAATAAATAACTTTTTTAAAATTCTGTATCCTTTCCAAATGTAGGTGATCATGGCTCTCCACAGGTTCCATTTCTTTATTACCTCTGAATTACCATGCATTCTTGGAAAAGCTAATGGAATGGTTTCCCATTGCCTTTTTCATGATTTGGGACTGGCTGCCACTCAAAGATAGATAGCCCAGTCTATCCTTCCGTTTCATCATTAGTGGAGAGAGAGAAAGATTCATGCCTTTCCTAAGAGTATATGTGTGAAAGTGAACACAGGAGGATAGCCTAGGATTTGAACTCAGTCCGCCAATTTAACTTTCTGCACTGATATCTATTATACTACTTACACATCCTTTACTATATCTAAATGGTGCTTGTGTATGTGCTTATATATGTATATATGTGTATGTGCATGCATGTTTGTATATATTTGTGTGTGTGTGTGTGTGTGTGTGTGTGTGTGTGTGTGTGTGTGTGTGTGTGTGTGTGTGTGTGTGAAGACTTCAGTCCAGGAGAGGTAAATTATTGTGTGAAAATAATGTTAGAGTCTTTTGAAGAAAAAGCTCCTATAGAAAAATTGAGGAATTTTTGTAAATAATTTTTATGCAAAAAAAAAAAAAGAAATATCAGATGAATTTGGTCATATATAATTACAATCTCATCCTAATAAAAGTGACAATAATGTACAAAGTGAATACCTACCTACTAGTGTGATACATTATGGTTACTAATTGGAATAATTCTTTTTTAGTATGATTCATTTGTTCAGCAGATAAGATTCAGCAGTCTGGTGACATGTTATTGTTGCAGTCACACCTGAATAAGCGTGAAGGTTGACAAGAAATAAATATGTTTAACCAGCTATAAGCCAATATTATATATCAAATATTCATTGTGTGATAATGGTAATGGTAATACTGAATCACTAGACTTCTGCAAGGAAATTTGGTTCACTTTGTCATGATAGACAAATTTTCTTGCTAGAATCTATCTTGCACATTTATAAGTCTACTCTTTGTGTATTAAATATTGCTGTCACATTTGGTCTGGTGCTTCTGCTATGTATTTAGAGATTTTTGACAAAATCCAAAAATAAATCCCCAATGTTAGCAGTCCTGAACTAGCATCTTGGCTTCAGTCATATTCACACCACCATAACATATTTTTCCTTTGCATCTTCTATAAATATTTTTATGTTAATTGTTCTGATGAGCTTTCCTCATTGGCATCATGACTAACTAAGCTCAATACTAGATTGGCTAGTTCTATGCTAATTGTTTCTTCTCTCACACTTCTCACTTATGAGACTCTCTTCCGGCTTCCTGCTTTCCTATCAAATATGATCTTAAAAAAATTAAATGCAATGTCAATCATCATTTTCTGCTTCCTTGAACTCTGTTCTGTTATTGTGTTCTCTGATTCATTCACTCTCAGTAACCCCTTTTATCTTAGTGGCTTTATTGACTTGCTTGGGATGAAATGATTAAAAAAATAGTCATTTCCTTATAAGGAACATTCTGCATTCATTGACTGATCAGCCAGTGCTAATTGAGTTACACTTTTCCTCATTCCCTGGCTATTGGGTTGGGACCAAAGTGTAGTATCTGTTTTCCTCATCTCTAATGGTAATGGTAATATTAGCCATTACCTTATAGGAAATATTCAGTATTCATTAGTTGATCAGCCAATGATACTTTCGGTTGAAATTTTAAAACGATGAAATTTTAAAACAATTTTCAGTAAAATAGGTCTTTGAAGTCCAATAACTGTTATTGTTCTTTCAAGTATTGATGGGGTATTCTTCATAACATTTTATTTCAATTAGTGTGGAATGTCAATATCTTGATTATGTTGTTATTTTCTCTTAGCTTTACATGTGCTATCTATTTAAGTTGTTGCTACTGTTGATAGTCCTCAAGTGATTTTTCTTCTTTTATTTGGTACAGTTCCTCATTTGAGATTCTGTAGCAGCAGAAAAGAAGGATAGTCCTCACAAAGATCTACAGTCTTCATTCATTTGATGCCATTTTAACCATTGATCAGAGAAAGCAGTTGTATACAGCTGACAGTATAGATATTTCTGAGTTTCACACCATGCATGCCATCCATATGAAAGTCTCAATCTGATGATCTATTTAAGAACATGACTCAAGTTTTTAAGTTAATGGGTTTAGTAAAATGAGACAAAAGATACATTGAGTAACCTATGTAATGGAGCTTTTGTAAATGGATAGCAGAACAGGGACTGAGAAGGATAGTAAGGGGACAAACAGTGCTTATCGCTACAAAGGATTGGAAATTGTGGAGAGCCATAATTGCCAATGTTCTGGCGGTACATGGCATATAAAAGAAGATGTTTTGATTTAACACTGCAAGTTAATGTTTTATTTCTAAGGTTTGTGTATCATCTGACCATTTTCCTCTGTGAAGTAGAAAGTGAAGGAATCTTTATTTGCAAACTAGAAATAATATACAAATTCATTTTAATTCTATTTAAAATTTTAGTGACTGTAAACTTGAACTAGATCCTAACATATTAAAGGAAGATTAATTTATTTATAACAGAATATTTTTTAAATCTGTATGTTGAGTTTAATAAAAATATCATTGTAGCTTTTATTAACTGGTGGGGGTCTCAAACTTGAAAGACAGGCAGAATTCACTCAAATATTTTAAAATTTGTTTTATTTGGATCAAAACAATTTTTCTAGGATAACAATGTAAAATCAGCTCATATTTTATGATCTAGAATTGAAAGAAAGAATTTTCTTGTTATAGGATCCAGGTAAGCAAATATATTAATCTCTATGTTTTAAAGATTCCAGATAAAAATCGAAAGAAGAATCTGCAATATTATCAGTCCTGACCTGGTAAATTGGCTTCAGTCACTTTCTCACCACCATAATATAGCGTTTTCTATAAATATTTTCATGGTAATTGTTCTGATAAACTGTCTCTTTGGTATCTCAACTTTATGAATTTAAACACCATACAAGATAGTCAGTTGTGGAACTTTCTTACAGCTCTTTGCTTTCCAGTCAAATTTGCTCTTCAAAAATTTAATGGAATATCAATTGTTACTTTAATCTTCTTAATTTCTGTTCTTTTATTGTTCTTTTTCAATAATAATCTTTTTCTCATATTCTTTTACACTCAGTAACCCCTTGCATCTTAGTGGCTTTATTGCTTTGTTTGGAGTGAAATGATTAAAAAAATAAAATAAAGCTAAAAGAAAAACACATCTTTTGCATTCATTATAGTTGTTTGACCTCATCAGAAAGTGTACAGTGATTATCATGCTTGAGTTAATTTAGAATACAGGCCTAATCTAACTGAATATTTGTTTCATGATTTATTCCATATACAAAAGAAAAAATATTATAATGCAAGCAATTCATTGCTCATTGACTGGCCAAAACAAAATAGTAAGTTATCTTCTGTCAAATGTAATGATTTTTAACATATGTACCATCATTAAATGTCATGAATGTTAACCTTTAATGTTATGGACAACCCATTTTTATCTACAAGCTAATGTATATTGATTCAATAGTATTAGTTAAATGCACATATAGGAAACATTATATCAATAATTGATCAAATCTTTTACTTAAGAAAATGTTACTTTTCCTAATGACTTAGTTTGACATTTAATATTTAATTTATTTTGATAAAGTAATATTAATAATGTTTCAAAGCAACTTCTAACTGAGTCTCTGTTGAGTGATATGCATATAACCCCATCCATTGTTTCTACTATCATTTCTAACATAGGTCCTCACAAAGCATGTGAACCCAATGGTATCTCTGTAATAGTCATTAAGAAGTGTATTTCCAAATTGGTTCCTGTTCTCCCTGAGCTGTATAATAAATGCTTTGCTGCCTCCTGCTTTTCTGCCTGCTTGAAGTCATCATTTGTTGTTCCAATTTATAAGAACTCTAGTGAACTGTTCGACCCTTCCAATTATCAACATTCTACCTCTTTTTGGGAAACTCCTAGAGGCCCTAATCAATGCCAAATTAGTTCATCATCTTTCATTGCAGGGCCTTTTTTCAGACAAACAATATGACTTATGTTTCTCCAGGTCAACTGCTGATGTACTGATGATTATTATGGAAAGAGTCTATCATGCTCTAGATAAAAAACAGTGAAACCTGGACTGTAGCAAAAGCCTTTGACAGGGTTTGCGATACAGATCTTCCCCACAAGCTGAAAAGTTACAGTGTCTCTGGACACATTTTTTAACTGATCCAGTCTTTTCTATCAAATTGGGAAATGAAAGATATCCCGAATGGCCACTCATCAAGATCATTTCATACTAATATGGGTGTCTCCCAGGGCTCCATCCTTGGTCCTACTCTGTTTTTAATTTTTATTAATGACCTTCCCGATGACATCAGCTCTCAACTTGGTATTGATGCTGATGACACAACCATTTACTCCTGTCTCGCTAGTAAGGCTAATCAGTCTGACAAGGTCAAAATGGCAGTTGATGTTCAAAATGACCTCAAGTCACTCAACTGATGCAAAAGATGGCTTGTTAGTTTTAATTCCTCCAAAATTAAACTTCTCTCCATTAATCATCTGAGAGACTCCTGTCTCTAGGAAAGTAACGTGTTGTGCCTTCTTGGGCTAACATTCCCAGCTGATATGAAGTGGAAAGACTATATTGAATCCATTGCTAAGTCAGCTGCTAAGAAAGTTGGTTCACTGTGTCATGCAAGACGATTTTTCTCTCCAGAATCTATCTTACATGTGTATAAGTCTATCATTCACCGATACTTAGAATGTAGCTGCTACATATGGTCCAGTGCCCCTGCTATTTACCTTAAACTTCTTGATAAAATTCAAAGAAGAATCAGCAATATTATTGGTCTTGATCTGGTGATTCAGCTTCAGTCACTTTCCCAAGGTTGTAAGGTTGTGTCTCTGTACCTTTTCTATAAATACTGTCATGGTAATTATTCAGATGAGCTCTTCACTATGGTACCTAGACATTTTGAATTTAAGCGCAGCACTAGACTAGTGTTGAAATTTCATCAATTTAAAGTTGAACTGGCTAGATGTAGTCGTAGTTTTATGCTAACAGTTTCTTTTTTCACACTCACACTTATGGAATTGCCTTCTGGCTCCATGCTTTCCAGCAATCTTTAATCTGCAAAAATTTAAATGCAATGTTTATTGCTATCTACTGTCCTCCAGAATACGCTTTTCTCTTCTTGCTCATGATTAATGTTTCTGTTCCTAATTCTTCCACACTCTGTTACCCCTTGTGTCTTAGTGGCTTTATTGCCTTGCATGGGGTGATACTGATTAAAAAAATATCAGAGGAGTTTAATCACTTTTTTCTCTGTATGATTTGTTAATGAAAGATGTATCTTTTTTTTTTAAATTAAATCGCCCCAAGCAAGGTGATAATGCTACTAAGATGCAAGCAGCTACTGGGAGTGAAAGAGAATATGAAGACTTTAGAAGGAATTGGAAACTCAAACCTAAACAAGAAACCAGGGATAAACTTCTACTCCTGTTCAAAAGACCAAGAAGGATTGTGAACTGGATGATAGGCGAGTTTTATCATTATCCTTTTTTTTTCTGTCACTTTATTTTTCACTTTCTGGCTTGGCTTTTCTATTTTTTTTAAATCTGATTATATCCTATGTGGCCTATTATGTTCTTATATCATATAAAAAGGACTACATGTGCCATGTCTCTTCAGAATATGGGTATTCATGGCTTTCCATAACTTTCTATCCTTTGTAGCCCTTAGCAATATTTGTCTTTTTACTATCCAGACCCTATTCTGCCATGCATCTATACAAGCTCTTTAAGTAGGTTTCTTGCTGATTATCCCTGTCCCTCTTGCCTTTAGTATTTCCTACATTTTCCTAGCCATCTTTTCTTATTAAGCATCCAAAAATATCAACTGTCTCTTTTTAATTGTAAGTATAAATGTCCTTTATGTTTCCATTTTCCTTAAAATTTCTTCATTACTCACATCTTCCATCTGTGGTATTTTAAGCATCCTTCTGTAGAACCATATCTCCTTTGCTTCAAGTTTTTCCTTCATCTTTGAGGAAAGTGCCCAGTATTCACTGCCATGTCAGAGGATTACATTATAATTTCTTATAGATCAGGAAAATCATTTTTTGATATTTATAAATTTTTTTGATATTTATAAATTGTACTGATTTTAAAGTCCTATTCATCTACTAAGCAGTCATTGACAGCGATAGTAGAATTAGTGTACTGAGTTCAAATTCTGCCCTATAGTCCATTCACTTTGTACTGATGTTCTTGGAAAGGCATAAATCCATTCATTCTTCCACCAGCTATGGCTCAAATAATAGGATAGTCTGGGCTTTCTAGTCTTGGATAGCAGCCAGTCTAAGAGTACTACTGCTCTGAATTCAGAAACATGGAGAAAAGAAACATAAATCTCGTAACTGTCTGTCCATAAAAGTTTTACACATATTGCAGAAATAGAAACCTTGAAGAGCTATGATCACCTATACTGGAAAGGGGTATGGCAATAAAAGGAATTTCATATTCTGTATTGACCATTAGTGAACCAGAAACAAACTAGTGATGCTAGGCTTTAGACAATTCATTGGGTTACTTCCAAAATGTAAATGCAACATCTGTACCAGTTCAGTTTGTTTGTCTGAGAGCGAATATATATATATATATATATATATATATATATATGATCATTTCACCCCAAGCATGGAAATACAGTCACTGAATCACAAGAGGGTTACTGAGTGTTAGAGAATATGCAAAATAAAAAATAAAAAAACACTCTAAAGGAGTTAGCACAATAAATGAACAAGAATTAAGTAGACAGTAGATAATGATTGATACTGTATTTAAATTTTTGAAGATCAAAGTTGACTGAAAAGCAAGAAGCCAGAAGAGAGTTCTACAAGTGAGAAGTGCAAAAGAAGAAACTGTTAGTATAGATATTATGATTATATGTAGCCATTTGAACTGTAAAATGATGAAACATTTTTGCTAATCTAGTACTGCACTTAACTTCATAAAGTCTACGTAGTGTAGAGGAGAGTTCATCAGAACAATTACCATGAAAATATTTATAGAAAGGGCAGAGAGAAGCTTCATTACAGTGGTAGGAAAGTGACTAAAGCCAAGATGCCAGGTCAAGACCAATAATATTGAAGATATTTTTTGTACTTTATCAAGTATCTCTAAATATATAACAGGAGCACCAGACCAGATATGGCAGCAATATTCAAAGCAAAGATTGTAGAATTATATATATGTAAGATAAATTCTGGTGAGAAAAATTACCTAGCATGACACAGCAAACTAACTTTCCTAGCAGTAGATCTAGCAGTTGATTTAATATAATTTTTCCATAGTTCCAGAGGATGCAATGATTCACTCTCCTGGAGGTTAGCATCAGCCATGCTGATAGACAGCAAAAAGATTTCTCTCAGCTGATTAAAAGAGAGCAGTTTTATTTTGGAGATATTAAAATGTGACAAAATTGAAAAGCTAATTGATATGCTTTTCCCTGAAAGGGCTTTTATTCCTACTAGTAATGGCCATTATCAATGGATTTCATCTTATATATATAGGTAGAGAGAAATACAACAAACACTGACTTAAATTATAAACAAATTTTGTTGCATTTCACATTTCAAATATCTAAATTGCTAGCTGTATACAACAACAACTTTCTAAGCTCAATGATTAGAAATGGCTTTGGATCAATGAAGATTATGGATCTTGGCAAAGATAACATTTATTCAAAACTTATAGATTCATGCTATAGAATGACAAAGAAGTCTACCAAATAAAAGAAACCACATTACTTGAGAACTTTCAGCAGTAGCAACTGCTAAAATGGATATCATATGTAACATATTCAATGTTGATATTCTACACTACATCAAATAAAAGGTTAGGAAGGAAACCCCCATCAATACTGGAAAAAGCAAAAACAGCTACTAGACTTGAAAGACATATTTTCTGAAAAATTGTTTCAAGAGAAAGATTTTATAAATTTCAACTTACAGTGGTACTGGTTGCTTGGTCAAGGTCAATGAATGCCAAATGTTTCCTTATAAATGTTGCAATTTTACATATTGTCATTTGAATAATCACTGTAAGTCTGATATATATATATATATATATATATATATATATATATATATATATATATATATAAAATTTTATTTAAGCAAGTTCCAGTTCAATAGAACCTGCTTAAATAAATATTGGAGTTTTTAGTGAGTTTCTCTTGTTTTCATACAAAATAATGGATGTTTGGTTCCAGCATGTATAAAAATATATCCGGACAAATATGTTCAAGCACGATCAAACATCTTTCATCATTTTCAAGAATAGGAATTCTGTTAGTGTTTCAAAATTTTTATAAAAACTTTGATGTATTTTTTTTTTTTGATCTTTCAAACATTATAAATATAAATCCTGTTTACATTTGCAGACCACTTACAATATATGTAAAGTCACTTGAGTGAGCTTGTGTGCTTATTAATTATTGAATATATTGAATACACCAGTTCATCTGTTGAAAGATATTTTATTTAATGCAACTTTTTTGATTTTATGATTTTGGCTTCAAATATTTGTAGTCATTTTTACAGTTTATGTTAGATAATATCTTTGTATTATGGACAAATATTTGTCTAATATTGGTAGGAATATGATGACCTGATATGCAATATTGATTTTTAGACATAGTGAAACTAAATATCCTTTATCATATATGAAAACAAGAGAAAATTACCAAAATATTATTAAAGCAAGCTTTGTCTATGATTTTAAATATGTGTGAATTCATGTTCATGTAGAAGTATCATGTATTTGGCATCAGTATATGGTGCATAAGCATTTATATGGATATCTGGTTGCATTTTTTGAATGACAATGTTTATATTCAAGCATTTGTGTGTGTTACTTTGTTTCTCTCTAGGCATGGCTCTTCTTGTGTAGCGTGCGTGTGTACTTATTTCCAGTGTTTACAAATATGTGTGAATCTAAGAGTGCAATTATAGGTGAGAACCTGAATCATATTTAGGCCAAATAGAGAAAAGTGAAATGCCTCTTGATTCCTTGATTTATCTGAGATGCTCCAGATGTGCAAGTAACACTTCAGTAGAGTTTACCTCTCTCTCTCTCTCTCTCTCTCTCTATATATATATATATATATATATATATATATATATATATATATATATATATAAGCTTCATCCATCATAAAGAAATAAAGTGAATAGATAATAGTAGTAGTAGTAGTAGTAATAATAATAATAATAATAATAATAATAATATAGAAAAATGATAGTAAGTTAATGAAAATGTAAGTGATACAAGATAGAAATATGGGCCCAAGAAGTTTGAAACTTATTTAGATAAGTATTTATTGTCCTTGTACATTAAAGCATATCATAATAGAAACAAAAGAAGCTGTTTTTGTTTTTGTCACTTGACTGAAACAAATAAATTAATAGTTTTTACTCGAGTATATGATGCATTATATAAAATTCATATTATGTTATTATTTAATGGTCACTTTTACTTATTTTTTATCAACAAATTCTCAATATCTGTCTTTATTTCTGAGATGAGGTATTATAACTATTTGCATTATTTACATTGTTCAGACTATTGTCCTCATCTTTGTTGTTATATGCACAATGTTTAGGCCATTGGACACATTGGCCTTCGTCAGGTGATCGGAATTTCAAACATGAAATCAGTGCATATGTTAGGCCACAAAAATCTCCTAAGTTAGCCAAGTATAGATATGAATACAATATGTATTCAATAAATGTATTTATACTTTTCAGTCTGAATTTTCACCCTTTGTAAACGAATTTGAATATTTTTTATTTTATTATTTATGCTTCACTAACAGAACTAAATTTTTTTTAATCATTTCATCCTAAGCAAGGCAATAATTCCAATAGGACAAAGGGTGATACAGGGTGTGGCAGAGGATGAGAAGACTTTAGTGAGGAGAAGTGAGGAAAGGACAATAAAGGGACAGTGTTCAGGAAGATACAAGTTGGTGACATTAATGTTGCATTTAAATTTTTGAAGATTGTAGGTGGTAGGGATATCCATGGGTGAGAAGTGAAAGAAAAGAAACTGTTAGAGTAGAAGTGGTGGTTACATCTAACTAGTTCAACAGTAAAATGGTGAAACCTAGTTGCCAAACTAGTGGCATGCTTAAATTCATGTAATTGGGGCACCAGGGAACAATGTTCATCAGAACAGTTGCCATGAAAATATTTGTAGAAAAGACAGAGGGAGGCCACATCATGTCAGTGAGAAGTTGACTGAAACTGAGATGCCAAGTCAGGTTTGATTACATTATGGAAGCTTCTTTGAATTCTGTCAAGAATCTCTCGATATATATATATAGCAGAAGCACCTACCATACACACTTGGGCAATCATGACTGATTAGACAGAAGATTTTCCTGCAGCAGGTTGTAATTATTTTCTGAGGTAGACTGGTTACCACCCATGACTATAGAACTCAGTCTGTCCTGTTATTCAGCCTATAGCTGGGGTGGGGGATGAAGAGATGGATTTATACCTGTCTCAAGGGTATTTGTACATAAATGAATGTAATGAAGCTGACTGGTATAGTATAGTTACAGATTAAAATAATAAAAATATTTAAAAAAGGATCGTGAGAGTTCATTCTGTTTTTTAATAAAATGAAGTTTGTCATATTTGCTTACTTACTAAAGACACCACAGCTAGTAACACATAGCATGCTGAGGCTGTGGCCTTATACTCCACATGAGTCATGTGGCACTAAGGAGTATGAGGGACAATGTTACAGACAGAAACTTTGAAGGCTATCAATAGCAGCATAATGGTACATGTATTAATACAAAACTACACAACATAAAGAAACCAAATGAATACAAAGTCCCTCAGATAATCAACTTAATGAGCCACATTAACTACACTTTAGGATTCTAACAAATAGAACTTTGAAAAGAATTAGACTATAAAAAGGGCAAAAACAGTGTGACTTAGTTCAAAACATTGGAAAAAGAAAGGTTATCTTTATGATCAGAATGCCATCAGAATAAGCAATACAAATGCCAAATGACCTATACTTGCATTCCATAGATTACACAAAGGCATTTGATAAGGTATGACACAAAGACCTACTCAAAATACTAAAAAAGTTTGATATACTTTGGAAAGATATTCAAGTAATCCACAATCTCTACTGGGAACAAACAGCTTACATATTCAGTGAATACACAAAAATAGAAAGTGTAGTAAGACAAGAATGCATTTTCTCATTGGATTTCTTTAACCTATACAGTGAGACAATTCAAAGAGAACTCGAAAACCTACCAGGATTTATTATCAGTAGACATAATCTTAAGATGTATTGGTGACAGACTCAGAAAAGAAACTGAAAAGAATTTTTAGGCAAAATAGCAATAGAAACCAAGAAGAAAAGACTAATTATTAACTGTAAGACAGAATGCATGGTCTGTGTTGCATAATAACAGGAGATGGAAAATGTGACACAAAAGCTCAAAGTCACATTGGAATAGTAAAAAATATTTTCCAAAAACTAAGCTAAATAATTAAATTAAGTGTTAGGAAAACATTAGAAACACAGGAAATATTGTTGAACTTGTATGTAATTAAAAGCCCCCTATATGGTAGTGAATTTCCTCACAGATGAAGAAGAGATTTGAAGCAAGAGAGATGTTGTTCTACAAAAAGATGCTAAGGATATCACGGATAGAACATATGGAAAATGAGGAAGTTTTAAGTCAAACAGGAATATGAGGAAGAAGACAATGTAAGTTTCTGGGGCATATAATGAAAAAAGATGACACAGAAAATTTAACAATTAACATATTAAAAGCTAGAAGGAAATTTGCAATGTCAATTGTTATGTTCTCTCTTCTTAATTCCTGTTCTTTTATCATTCTCTCTCCTTAACAATGTTTTCTTTTTCTCATATTCCCTTACACCCAGTAACTCAACCTTGTGTTTTAGTGGCTTTATTGCTTTACTTGGGGTGAAATGATTAAAAAAAAGAGAAGTAGGAAGAAACAGCAAGTAGCCTACTTAATGACTTTTTGCAAATAGATGGCAGAACAGTGACAAAGAGAGATGGTAATGGGTCAAAAGTTACTTAGAGTAAAAAAAAAGATGTTGTGGAGAGCTATGACTGCCCATGTCTTGAAGGAACATGACATGTAAAAAAATAAATAGTGTGGGTATTTGAAATACTTAATTGACAACAGAAGGGAAGGTTGCTTTATCATGATCTGAAATAAATCATGTTCCCATTACAGCAACTTTACAGTGATTAATTAAATTTGGCTCCAAAAGTAGTACAGTAAACATCTTGATTACTAGTCTGCTACTATACCAATTCTGCAATGTACAAACACATACAAACACACATTTATTTATACATTTGACATTTCATATAACAGGTAAGCAATATTTTATAAATTATTTTATATATCTTGTTTTCATACAATGGAAAGAACAGTTGGTTCAAAATTATGTAGGAATTGTCTGTAGTTCTTCTCAGTGTTTCTAGCATTTTAACCCTTCCCTGGTCATCTTCAGGAACAAAATATAGAAGTTATTTGTCAGATGTACTCAAGCGGAGGCTGTGTTGCTGTTTCTGTTAGAGAATGTTATGTTTTAATAAATTTAGATCAGAAGATGCCATTGGAGAAATGAAGGAAAATACATGTATAAAGGAAAAAATTTCTGTCTATATATGCATTACTGGAGCAGCCATAATTCATTTAAACATGTTTTATTGAATTTGACCAACAAGGCCGTCTATTCAATTTATTCATTACATTTTCCCATGAGTTACCATTACCATTCATGCAAATCAAATTTATGTAGAAAATGTCCAAAGTTCATAATATTTTATTTGATTATGTTTGACCACTGCTAGACATTATAAAAATGTTAGTTATCAGTTATAATAGAAAAAAGTTTTGATTAATTTCTTTCTGGTATTTTTTAGAGATATAATTTTTATTTAAATTTTATATGTACTGAATTCAGATGATGTCATGTTTAGAATGGTTTGTAAATATATGTAAAAGAAATATATTTTAAAATAAAAAATAATTGGTCATTATTAATCCAAGTTTTTCTCTATTGCAAGTGATAATAAACATTCTTGATATTGACTAGTGATATTAGAAATACTATAACAAAATATTCTTTAAGGCAAATAATATTAAAAACAGCTATTTTGTGTCAATTAATTTTAATAATTTTTACAAATAATCATTCTTGGACTAGGAGGAAATTCTGTCAGAAATTGTCTGAAATTCATTTCAGATGAAAACACAAGAAATATAGTCCAAGTTTTTGACATTTTTAAGTCATCATCAGTATAGATAGAAACAATTGGTGAGTTTAGCAAAATTTTGAAATGGTGTAATGGGAGTAAAATTATATCATGTCATGTCAGGCTGACCCAGATAATGGGTGAGCTATGGAAGAAATGTTTATTCTTCCATTTGCATTTCATTCATTATAGACATTTTTATATCCATGATATAATAACATCATATTTCATGAACAGAATGAAATGGCTGAAAGGAAAAGGAATGACAAACTTGCATTGTTCTCATAGAGAGTTTTATACCAGTAATTCATACACAAAATTATATATACATATTTACATGTGTCTTATGCAGAGAATAATATGTATGCAACAACAGAATGAAAAAAAGATGAAAAAAGAGACTATTATGTATAATCATTCTCAACAGAAACTAGAGCTGCCAGAGATTCTTCTGTGTTTCTGGAGAAGCCATATTTTTAAGATTACAGATTCATCTGCTATGTTGATAGTGAGGGCATATTCCATAGACAAAAGTTCAGTGCTGTTTTTTTTTTTCAATATGAAGATTGCAATCTGGAGATATTTTCTATATCTGGTGAAAATATATTTCCATGAAAAAATGGTGCCATAGGCTTGTAAGCTGCACCGTTTGGCTGGGGAGGCAGATTTAGGCTAAAACAAGCAACTACTTGGTTTGACTCCTGGAAGCTGACTGAGTGTAGGACTGACTGACTGCCACTTTTATCTTTATGCATTGGCATCACTAAGTGGCCATCATATGACACAAGTAATTTCATCTCCACCAAAGGGAGATAATAATCGTTTTTTTTAAATAAGTTCATTGATGTATGTGATGAAGGTGCATAGAGTGCATTTTGGGATCTAAAATTTGTAGAACTAATGAGTGTTGTGACTTTAATCAAAGAGTGTTGTGATGTAAGATGTGACATGTTTTTTTATATTCATTTAAAGATGTGGGCTTGTTTTTATATATTGATGACTGCTTTTTTTGTATGAGTATCATGTTAGCTTGGACAGTTTCTTTACAAATTTGATTTTATAGAACTCAAATGCAGACTGGATAAATATAATAAAAAATTTGAATAGACAGGCCTTGTTGATAGATTTCAATGAAATATATAAATGTGCGTGTTTGTGTGTATAAGCTATGATATACAAATTTATATATCTGACTAATGATCAAATAACAAAATTGAAGCATCATAACAAATACAGTTTGTTCTGAAATGTAATTTATTGATATTATAATGGATTTAGCAGTTTTATATATATATATATATATATATACTTGACACTTCTCATTTTCACTCTTGCGTGGTTATGTGTGATGTCATGGGCTGCAGTTCGATTTTCACTTCCAGTGGCTTGTATGCACAAGTTTGTCATTGCTTGGAAATCTTCCATGCAAACAAAACAGACTCATTGTTGTTATGTCTGTGTATTGTTTAATTTATTGCTTGTGTAAGCCGAAAGCTTAGATAGGATTAAAAAACATGTAACAATATGGTGATTTCCTTTTGTCTTTCAATGATGATGTTATTAAGCTTATCAAAAGATATGAAAGGAATTTACTTAAAATAAATAGACAAAACATGTCTATATTATTTAATAAAACATGCATTATATATATATATATATATATATATATATATATATATATATAGAAACATGACAGATCAAATGGTGTTTCTCCTACAAAGAGGGATGCATGTTCAATCCCTGCTGCAGAGCACATTTTCTTTATTAAGATTTCTCAAATACTCAGGATGACACATGTAATACATACTGCCACTGCCCACTAATATATATGGCCCCACATGTCACATTTCAAGCTAAATTCTATCAGGCCTATTTGGTTGATAGTTAATTTATCTTATTTATCTAAAACATGTTAAAACTGTTCAAAAATACACAAACAGATTGTTTTTTTTTCTCTTTTTAAACAGAAAAGTAATAATAAAAGATTGTAAACAAACAAAAAAGTTATTAAAGAATTAAGCAGTAATACAAAACAAATGCAAGTAAAAAATTTACCAACAGATTCTCTATAAATCAATTTTCTTTTGGGCTTTACCCTTTTTAAAAACATTCTATAATATTTTTTCAAACTTCATCCAATAAAAACTTTCATTTGTTGTAAAATATATTCACATATTTATGCTGTAAAGAGAATTCTGTGTGTTGTTTTACAGTGTGTTGCTTCACAAGTAAAAACATATTTTTGAAAAAAAGTTTCCAAAATTCTTTCGGCAGACTCTCTTGTATTAAATTCATTATGTTTTACAATGAATTTATCTGCATAGTCAAGTATAGCAAAACAAGCACAAACAAACTCTGCTATTTAACTAGATGGAACTGTAAGACCGCCTCAAGAAAGTAAGTCAAAGTAATGCTTCTTTGTAGTATCATCACTATCATTGCCTACCATGACCAGGGAACACATTTCACACTGAAAATGTTTAATTAATTTTTTGACTTTTTTCTAATAAAGTAAAAGATGGTAATGGAAATTTCCCCAGAAGTAATTTGTAGGCTTGTTGAGATAGCACAGTAGTAAGTCATAACATATTAGTTCTATAGAAAATGAAGGATGACCTCTTGGTTGGTAATGTTGTCTTTTTTATAATTTTTTTAGAATTGAGTATGGTTGTTCTTCCACCACATTTTGTTTTGGAAAATGTTCTAACATACTAAATTTTGTGAGTCTAGCATTATGTTCATGTATAAACCACTGTGGTAATGGTGTAGGGGTTCCATCATACTGGAGCTGGATGGAAAGGTTTTGGTCAATGCAAATACATTCTTTTTTTAAAATGAAAATGTGTTGCAGTGTCAAAGACTATAATATAATCGTCCTTTTTCTTAAAATTCAAAACAGTTATAACAACACTTTGCTACTTATATGTTACCAGTAGCAGACTTAGACCTGTTATGGAAACTTGAATAACAACTCAGGGTGTCCTTTGTTGATGTTGCGAATCATTTTTTGCTCTGTCTAGGTAATCTGGCCATTGGGCACTTTAATAAGTAGTTAGGTGTTTGCCTTTCTGTCTTTTATTCATTTTTCTTTCTTTGTTCAGAATCTTTTCTGGTCCAAAGTGTTAGGTCCTCTGGCAAGTTGGTCATACTACTAATATTGTTGTTTTTTTCTTTAGTATATATATATATATATATATTAAGAAATGGACAAGGTGTTTTTTTTAAAGACATATTTTAGTTTACGTTGTTATATAGATACAATATTTAAGCAAATTTTTTTTCTGTTTATATATATATATATACATATTTTTATGTTTACGTTGTTTTTTATATATATAAAAATATGTCTTTAATAAATAAATTGTCGGACCTTGTCCATTTCTTAATATATGACGTCATTTGTTTACAGGTCGATACGCCAGAGCAGTTATGAATGTAATTTTCATGAAAATTGGAGTTTATAAGCAGTAAATATGATTGTTCTTTGTGTCATATATTAAAAAGGCACGTCAGCGTATATGTGTTCCGTATTAAAGACAGGTTTTGTATAAAGAACGAAAATTTTATATGAAAAGTATTTCGGACATTCGGTAAATGTTATTTAATACTGATAAACAGAGCATTTGCTTAAATATTTGTATCTATAAAATAACAACGTTAAACATAAAATATGTCTTTAATAAATATATATATATATATGTGTGTGTGTATATATATGTATATGTATATGTGTGTGTGTGTGTGTGTGTCTACGTGTGTGTGTGTGTAAGGCTAGGATGGGATCTCTAGAGATGGTATCTTGATAAAAATGCTCTGTATACTTGGACTACCATAAGTGTCTGAGTTGGGTGCAATGAAGAGCATCTAGTCTTGTAAAACCTTTTGCCAAATCATTGTGACAAATCTTTTGTCAGGCAGGATCCACCTTGCTTTGTGTGAGTTAATGCTGGTCTTGCTTCAACTGAAAAACACAGCTGTGTACAGAGTACGATGGGTAAATTGTCACCATTTTATATTTTTAATTTCACATATGCGCTTTTTTGTTTTTGCTTTTATCAACTGCACAGTATAGTTGGGCACTGTCTGTGAGAAAAAAAGCACCATGACACAATTCACTCTGCCAGAAATTTGGAAACGGCATGCTGTACTACTTGGCATTTGTGCCAGAAGCTCCATTATGAACATTTCAGAGTGTTTTGGTGTCAATCTGAGGACAATGCAGAGAATTCAGAAAGAGTTGGATGAGTTTAATGGTGATTATGAAGGTATAGCAGCTCAGAAAACTCACTCTGATCATTCTGATAAGAAAAAGAACTCTTGAAATTGTTGGTGAGTGCCTCAGACTCAATACAGAGGCTTACATCAAGTGCCTTAAGGAGGTATTTCTGTTCTGGGTCAAAAGGGTGGTAACTGGAAGACTCTATGTCTGGCAATAGGACTCTACACTATGCCAAAAAAGCAGGAGAACCCAGTCATGGCTGCCAGACAATTTCTGTGACTACATTGTTCCTTACATCTGGCACCCTAACTCCCAAGAATGCAACTCCCTTGATTATTGTATGAGGTGCAGTTGAGTGAGAGACTGACAAAACTCCTTGTAACACCAAAGATGAACTGAAGGCAGGGATTATCACAGCATTCACCAAACTTAAACAAGGAGATCATCCAGAAGAGTTGCAGGTGATTCCAAAGTCGTCTGGAGGCCATGGTTGAAGCCAATGGTCATTTCATTGAATAAATTTACTCTTTAGCATTTCAAGATATTTTTGTTTAATTTTAGTAATCAGTGTTATTATTCATTTTTGCATAATTTAGATGACAATTTGTCCATTGCACCCTGTACATGTGAAAACTTTACAATCAATGAAGACAAAATACAGAATTTAAAAATTGAAATATAATTCCACATTATTTCTTTAATTACAAAAAAGAAAAAATTATAGTGGAGTTAAATTAGTGAAATGTTAAATTTATAATTATTTATACTTATTCCTTATTTAATTATATATATATATATATATATATATATATATATATATATATATATATATATATATACAGTATATTGAAGGTTATATGAGTACATATTATCAAATATATTAATAATTTTTTTAAACATTTCATATAGTATTAAATCATTTGTTATAAAATGTTACAGGCAAAGTAATTCAGATATTCTCCAAGCAAGAGGCACTTAATTTTATAATTAATTGATAAAAATGATTTTATGTTATGAAAATAAGCTTCTCTGTGTATAATACATGTCTTTATTTAGTAAAGTATTTTTTTATTCATTTACCCCCAAGTAAGGCAAAAAAGCCACTAAGATGCAGGGGAAGTACTGAGTGTGGAACTATATAAGAAAAAGCAAAACATTATTATGGAGCAGGAACAATAAAAGAACAATAATTAAGAAGACAGGAGATAATGATTGACATTGCATTTAAAGTTTTGAAGATCAAAGTTGACTGGAAAGCAAGAAGCTAGATGAGAGTTCCACAAGTGAGAAATGTGATAGAAGAAACTGTTACCATAGAGGAAAATTATCAGAACAATTACAATGAAAGTATTTATAGAAAATGGACAGGGAAGCTACATTACAATAGTGGGAAAGTGACTGAAGCTGAGATGCCAGGTAAGGACCAATGACATAGAAGATTCTTCTTTGTATTTTATCAAGTGTCTCTAAATATATAGCAGGAGCACCAGACTGTATGTGGCAGCAATATTGTAAGTATTGTCAATGGTAGACTTATAAATGTGTAAGACAGATTCAAACAAGAGAAATTGTCTAGTACAACACAATGAACAAACCTTCCTGGCAGCAAGCCTAGTAACTGATTTAATAAAGAAGATATCTGTTTTGTTAGCTGGTAAAATATGATGAAAGTTAATACTTGTAAATTAACAATCTGAAACAATATGTGGTTATTCAGTAAAGCTATTTCAAATTTATTTTAATTTAGGGAATTCCTAGTTACCTTGATAATGTTACAAAAATAGGTTCAAAATATAATCAAATCTGTTGTTAAAGAGCACTAAATGAGGAAATATGTTTTTTCTCTATATTTTCTGAACTTTCCCTATTGGAATGCAGTTATTTATTTGTTTCTGTTATTTTATCACTGCATGTGGAAACACAAATGGACATATGCTAAATGTGTTACTTCAGTCTTTCACATCTAATTCTGATCTTTTCATCAAATTGTGATTTTTTAATACAAAAACCTTTTCATGGTCCTCAAGTTTAATTATGGGATAAATTTAACTGCAAACAGGATGTATTGCTGAACACATCAATAAACGTTCAAACAGGAAATTGCATTTGATTTTCAGTCGTACTTTATGATGGGATCATTTGTAGAGGTGATGAAAAACAATAGAAATCAAACAAATCAGCTCCTGAAATCTCTGAAGATTCTATCCTCTGATTTGCACAATCAATAAAAATCAATACATATCTGGACATACACACATAAAAAAACATGCATACTCCCTTACATATACAAATCATTTCTCACTTATTCATGACTAGTCATGCATATATCAGTTCCAGTATTATTTCTCTTACTTTCTCTTTGTTGCACACACACAAACAAAAGATGTACACATACATATAAATGGGCAACATCTCTTTGCTCTCCAACTTCAACAGAGTTCAAAATCGTTTATATAGTCTTATGGAAAAAGACTTCTTTTCTACTCTACAACTTCTTTAAATGTAAATACTGATTTTAGTAAAATAAATACCTCATTACTTCTGGCATTTTTAACCAAACAACAGATTAGACTAAGAATGGAGTATTTTTATCATATATGATTTTGAGCTGCTCATTCCTCACTTTCCAGTTTTCATAAAATTCAAATTCGTTTATGCAGTCTTGTTAGAGAATTATTTTCTACTCTGCAGCTTCTTTTCCATAAATGCAAAGTCGCAACACTATTGATACTTTATAGCTATTTACATTGTAAAGGTTAATAAGAGCCCCTCTTTTAGTTCCACCAGTATTTCTACCATGCCTTATCTTTACAAGTCAGATTAAAGTAAAACTTTCATTGCTTGCTTTGATAAAGTCGGAAGATGAAATATGCATTGTCAAAAACTAAGAATTTTTTTTTTCCAATTGTCATTTTAAACCAATTTGTCTTTATTTTCAGAATTATTTCTGGGAAATTTAACTATATATATATATATATATAATAGAATAAAGAACAAATAAGAAATGTTTATAAATTTAACACGTTTCACTTTTATTTAAGCTTCATCAAAGAATTTTGGAAATTAGTTGTGAAAAAGAATGTCATACCAGAACATTCTCTTCCACAATTCATTTCCAAAAATCTCTATAGCTACTCTATTTCCATGGAAAATGTTAAGAAGAGCGCCATTCTTTAGTTCCACCAGTTTTTCTGCCATGTTTTATATTTACAAGAGTCAGATTAAACTAAAAATGGACTATTAATTCCACATCTGGGCTGGAGCTGCTCAATCTTCACTTTCCATCTTTGATAAAGTTTAAATTCATTTATGCAGTCTTGTTAGAGAAGACTTATTTTCTACTCTGCAGCCTCTTTCCCAATCTTAATTGGTTTTCTGTCATACTGTAGCAATGTCAGATCTATGCAGAAACAGTCTTTGTAGTCTCTTTAAATATTTATTCTTTTCTGATGTAGACAATCCAAGTTTAGTCAGTTCAAATGAAGTATTATTGACATATCTGGGCTGGAGCTGCCCAGTCCTCACTTTTCAGTCTTGATAGAGATCAAAATACTCTTGGGTGAGAAGACTTATTCCCTCTCTACAGCCTCTTTCCCATAGATACAACATTGCATTCAAATCACTACTCTATCACTATTTCCATGGAAAATATTCAGATGAGCTCCATTTTTTAGTTCCACCAGTTCAGATCTTTGAAGCTAGTACATGCTGTGCCATTTACATGGAGTTAAATTACTCTCATTTATTCCAAATGTAAGATGAAACTTCCACTCAGACATCTCATCCCCACCCACCAAGAACTTCTACTTTGTAAAACAAACTTCTACATAGGTACTTCCCTGAATACCTCAATCTTGATTTCTCTGTCAAGGATCAAATATTATCTTTCCTGTTTATTCTCATAATCATCACTTCCTGCCATTTACTCTTCCATTCATATCACACGCCTCATTCATCATTTCCATTTTTAATGTAACCCTCTAACTTGAGTGGTTCTTGAGTTTTCTAGTGAGTGAATTTTAGTATGAAAAAATAATCTTTAGTCATTTTAGTATTAAAAAGAATTTTTAAGACACAACAGCCACTTGCTTATATATTATATATATATATATATATATATATATATATATATAAAAGTGAACATTGAAGTCGACACTCAGAAGCCTCTGAGTGTTGATTTCAATGTTCCCTTTTATATTTATATTTGCATATGCTTTATCTCTGATATTGAGCACTTTATCCCATAAATATAGTACACCTTAAAACTATATTTCTTCATATATATATATATATATATATATATATATATATATATATATATATATATATATATAATTTCTTTACAAATACACGTATATTGAGAGTGCACTGAAAAGTTCTTAGAATGACCAGAAACTCTCTCACAAAACATTCAGATTTTCTAGAAGTGAGTCAAGCCGAGAACTTTTCAGCACACCTTCTGATGTATGGATGCCAGTTTCAGGTAAGTATAACAGGAATAGAAGCCACAATTGGTATAACCTCCACAGATAAACAAGAAGGACCAATTAAGTAGAAATTGTTCAGATATATATTGAACAAAATGGTCCAGTCAGTTTTCAGTAGCTGATTTCACAAACCTCCTACTGCCTGTTAAAATCTACTGAGTTGAAGGAGTGGAGTAGTTAAGTAGAGCACAAGGTTCAAACTACTGTTCAGACAGTTGGTATACATTATAAACTGCTTCTATGTGTGTGATCATATACAGTTAAAGAAAAAAGTATTCCTTTTGAATGTGGCTAAAAATGTAATTGATACACATATATACTTAATCATATGTTCATTAATAGGTTATATATATATTATACTTATTATATGTTAGTATGTGTATATATTATAATATTATATTTATTAAATCAGATAATTATTGCTTTAGTCAAATAACAAGCATTTTTGAGGCAGAAATTCTGTTCACATTGGTATGCATTAAATTATATAATTTTGCATATATCAGTAGCTATCATTATTATATATATATATATATATATATATATATATATATATATATATATATATACAGAGAGAGAGAGTATAAAAGCTATATACCAACTAAAACAACCACTTACCTGTGTGAATATAAAACAAATTAATTCATCTTAGAAACATTGTCAGTAATATTATAATTTTTACAGCTTTAATGTATTACACAACTCACAACCAAATTTTACTTACTATTGGACTTTCTTTTAGTTTGAATGTTATTTTTACAATCCAAAGAGAAAACGTTGTTTTCAAAAAGAAAGAAAGAAAGTGAAACACTATAAGTTGTTTACAATAAATTTCTAAATATTTTTAGTAATTTATCCAACCAGAATAATGGAAGTGAGCAATGTGCAGATATTGACCCTTGTGTCTCATGCATAATTTTGCTGTTTGTTAAAATGTTATGCATGCCTAAACTGCAAAAGTAAATTAGACAAAACATTGCAGATTTATGTAACATGATCCTGTGAATGTCATAGCTGACAGAAAACCATGATTTTCACTCATTTTAGAAACCTATAACAAGGTCCCAATTTGGCATAATATGTAAATAAATATATACACTATAGATTGAACCTTGAATCTCGTGTCAATTTATTTCAACTCTATAAAGATATTTTGTAAACTAGCTGAGCTACACTGTGTGTTTGAATGTGTTATATGATATTGAAGTCTGTGTCTTAATCAATTAAAAACACCAGTTCAACTGGATGTTTTTATTTTTTGTTTAGCTAATTCATATTAGTATGTGCCGGTAGTGTAACAGTTATCAACAGAGAAAGTGAAATTGGTATGGTAAGTTCAAATTCTGATCTAGTCTCTTATATTGTCCAAAAATGCTCTTGGGAAAGGTATGAAACCATATTCCCCCAACACACATACCCAGCTAGCAGTTAAATAACAATACAGACTGGGTTCTTTAGCCTAGGATGGCAACCAATCTAAGAGAAGGAAAAAATTTCAAACCATGAAGAAGGCAATAGGAAACTACTCCATTATGTTTCCTATAAATGCATAGCAATATGCTGATAATAAAGAAAAAGTATATTTGGAAACCCATGATCACCTCTGTGCAATGTTATGTTAATAATGTCTGATAAGAATACAGGATTAAATTTGTCATATGTAAAATAATAGTTTATTCACTTTTGGACACTGTCAAACTAATATCAGCCAATCAAGAGTATGTGATTTTGGTTCTTTCTTCAAATGTTCAATCTTCTTGCAAGTAAGCAAAAGATTCTGCCTCCTCCTCTTCTAGGTCAAGCATTTATATAACTTATTATCTGGCTGTCTTGTATGCGAATATCCTAAGTTCAACTAGATTCACTTCCTTTTTTTGTTGGTGAACATATGGATATCTATCAAGGTTAGATTCAATTCTGCACTTATGCCTTTAAGATTATCTTCTAAGTTAACCCTTGAGAAATCTAAGTATTGTGACAACTAGTACAAAACTTATTTTGGAACCTAGTTCATATTGGGTTTACAACCAGAGATGTTACAAGGTGGGATCAAGAGGGTACTCCTCTGGGCACAGATGTGAAGGAACACAAATTTTAGTCTGGTGAGAAAAGTTAATCTATAGTTTAATGTCACCATGAATATCAGTTTTGTAAAATCATAAATAAATTATTGAATGTGAAATATAAGTGAAGTCTATAAGATCTAGTATTTTTTGTTTGTTTCATAAATCATAGACACTGGTATAAATAAAATGGCTTTCCAAGTGATTTCTAGAACTCTGTACTAGAGAAACAGCATTAATTTACTCAAACTGTTACACTGAAAAATAGCATTAATGAATGACATGAATTTCAAAACAATTTGCAAATTATATAAGTACAGAGGTCTAATTCAATTAATTCCGGTTTTACAATTATGATATTGGTTTATTATTTTTGGCCTGGGTAAAGTAGTAATTGATTCTTTGTTCTTGCCATGCAGAGAGTAATAAATCACAAAAGGTACAGCAAAACATTTTAGGAATAATTCAGGTGAGGTTCACTAAAATTGTAATTTGATCCTGGTCACTTAGAACCCTTACTATGTCACTAGTCACCACAGATCAAAGGTTCTTGATGGACATTAACTTCAATTTGGACTCCTGGTATTTCTTAGCCTGAATCATATGCGATATACTTACGAAGGGACATGGGATTTTAAAAATATATTTATATCAGTATGTTCTTTTTTGCAAAACTAATGATTTTTCTATTGTTCTTGTACACACACTTACAAGTCAAATCCTTTTTAGTTTTAGTTATAGACATTTTATCAAAATCAATGGCAAAATCAACCATGCAAAAGACTTATTTTTTTCAGCAATCTAATTCAAATGGGTTTATTCAAAAGGTATTTCTAAGCAAACAAAAGCACAGTAGTAAAATTGCACATTTTATCTATCCCTATTGTCTGTGTATTATGGCCATATACTTGTAAATAGCAGAGAATACAAATGCTATAAATGCACTTTTACTTTTGATCTGAATACTGATATGCTCATCTGCATGTATGACTAAGACATCTTGAAACATATATAAAATGTCCATTTTTCCAAAGATAAAAGCAACCTTGGGAAGTGATTTATGTCAATCTTGTTATTTTTTTTTAATCATTTCACTCCAAGCAAAGTGATAATGCCACTAGGATGGAAGGGATTACTGGGAATGGAAAAGAATGAGAAAGCTTTACTGAGTAGAAAGGACAATAAAAGAACAGTATCCAGGAAGACAAAAGATGGCAAATACCATTGCATTTAAATTTTTGAAGATTGTAGCAAAAAATCAGAAGAGAGTTTAACAGGTGAGAAATGCAAGAAAAGAAATGATTAGGTTAGAACATATGATTGCATATTACTAATTCAAGAGTAAAACCATGAGACCTATTTGCCAATTTAGTATCACACTTAAATTCATACAGTTGAAGCAACAAGGATGAAAGCTCATCAGAACAATTGCTATAAAAATATTTTTAGAAAGGATAGTGGGAAGCCATATCATGTTGGTGATACTGAAGTTGAGTGAGATGCCAGGTTAAGACAAGGATAATAAAATAAACACATCCCATCTCCTCTCTCAATTGTAACTATCCATCACAATAAAATAAATGTTTTTCAGCACTAAAGTAGAATGAGTTAAATAAAGTTTCATAAGTTTCTACTTAGAGTTGTTACTATATTACACAGACTCTTATTTGAATCTTGTCAAGAATTTGAAGATATGTATGCAATTTTATTTATGTTATTATTTTTTATTATTATAATTATTAGTAGTAGTAGTAGTATTCTTTCTTGCTTCAGTATCAGCAATTAATGAATTTACTAATTCATTTATTATGCTTATTTCTATTTTGAAATTCAAGATAATTTGGGATATTGAGCAGAAGAACCGAACTGATCAAATGAAATCTTACATCTATAATTTACATATAGAAACCTTGTTCTTGCAATAATTTTCATATTTTAATAACTGATAAAATTTGTAATGGAGTGTTTTGAAAAAATAATTATTCTCCCATTTATATTTCTCCCATTATGGACATTATTATATCCATGATATAATAACACCGATATTTCACAGACAGAATGCAATGGCTGAAAAGAAAAAGAATGACAAACATGCTTTGTTCTCAGAAAGACTTTTATAATACTAAGACATACACAAAGCCATATATATATATATATATATATATATATATATACATATGTCCCATGCAGAGAATAATATATCACAAAAAGCAGATTGTAAGGAGAAACAAAAAGGAATGGTCTTACATATAATATTGAGATACTCCTGTACCTGGAGGAGCCATTTTTAGGGCTCCAGATTCAAACAGGCCGGATTTATCTATATCCTAAGCAAGGACATATTCCATGAATAGGAAGCGCAAGTCTTAGGTTTTCCCAAATTGAGGACTACAAATTTAGAAAGATATATTTCCAAAGGGAAATGGCACCATGTGCTTATAAACTGCTGTGGTGACAGATTTAGCCTCAGCTTGGGCCATGAGAGTGACAGCTAAAGAGAGCAACCTTCTCTTTGGCTACTGAAAATGAACTGAAAATGAACTGAAAAATGACTGGCATGGAGTCACATCTTTAAGCAGTCATTATGTGACCCATGTGACTTATCTTCACCAAGGGGAGATATGTGCCTTCTGTATCCTTACAAAATGATACCTGAACTTAACTACAAATATACAAAAACTTATGTTTTAGAAGATTGCTGAATTGTATCATAAAACATGTAGATGACCTTTGTGATTTTATATAATTGAATAGAAACAGGTGCACATATTGTTTGAATAGTTTCTACTTCAAACAAAATATTAAGCTTTTTAACTGTTTCCTGCTTTCATATTTTTAATATATTATCTAACATTTTCCAGACATCCAAACACTCAATATTTTAAAATAAACTGTACCTGGATTATATAAATAAGTTTACAAGAAAAAGATTTTCCTATCATAGTTAATGCAAAAGCAATGAAATGAGCCTATAATTCATAGCAAACTTTCAATTAGGATTATTAAATAATCCTGTGGAAGGTTGATTTTAGAAATTTTCAACTCAATGTGAGAAATGTTTGTCTCATTTAAAGTCTGTCAACTTTCAGCTATAAGAAATTGTGTGATATTAGATTATTTTTATTTACATTCAGACTATTGTCTTCATTATTGTTGTTATCATCATAATGTTTCAGCTGTTATGCCATCTAGCTGTCTTCAGTTTATCCATTTGGGTCATCTTCAAAGAATATCAAATTGAACACTTTATTTCATCTATGAGAGTAGATTGTTCTCATCCTGCTGTCTATGTATAGAAATATCTTATCTTTTTATTTAGTACATCTTGAACATAGCTAGCCCTGTTTCCAATGAGTATTGCATTATTCATCCCTAGGATTGAACACACAATTACTATATTACTAAAACCAATGCTTTAATCCACTAGGCTATTGTTCATGGACAAATTCAGACAGAAATTAGTTGTTTTTTTTGTGTTCATTAACTTTGGGGATATTACAGTACTGTACAAAGGATTTAGGATATTTTAACCTGCTGTAAATTTTTGATAATTGCCACCTCATCAAGAGATGTTTTTAT
This sequence comes from Acanthosepion pharaonis, assembly GCA_903632075.3. Classification (NCBI taxonomy): domain Eukaryota; kingdom Metazoa; phylum Mollusca; class Cephalopoda; order Sepiida; family Sepiidae; genus Acanthosepion; species Acanthosepion pharaonis. Next base: position 3,914,275 of record CAHIKZ030000001.1, read on the forward strand.
TGTGCTGTCTATAGATGAAACTTGGATCACATTGGAACCATTTTCACACCTAATTATATTTTTTAGCAGGAGTTCTGAAGGAATGGAAAAGATACAAGACAACCCCCAAAAATGGTGATGCAAAAGATTTTGGTCACCTCATATAAACCAAGTCTGACGTTGTGTTTTAAAACTGAAAAATGCCTGTAATGAAATTTTATTATATAATGTTACTTTCAAGAAGTTAATATGCATTGTTAATAATTTTGTGGCTTCCTGTAGTTTGAATAATTGCTTCAATGCACCTGGAATGAGATCATACAAATCCTTCACCATCTTCACATGTACTAGATACTATATCCTGTGGTTGAGCTCCAACTCAAGATTGTATGGATTCTTCTGATTTTACTCATTATTTCTGTCAACATTTGAGCCATGATTTAAGTCAGAGCTCTAATATGGCCACTCATTCAATACAGTGACACATTTATCAATCAGCCTCTGTTGTGCTGTATGCAGTTTGTGATATGGAGCTCCCTTATTTTCAAAATTCCCACCTTCATTCAAGTGTGGTATCTAATGTTCCATCAGCAAAAGGATATATTTGGCACTATTTAAGTTATCATCAATTTTAACCAAATTTCTTGAGCCATCCCTTTTCATACCACCCTAATGTATCAGAATCTTACCCACAAAACTTGACAGTTTTCATTATGTAATGTGGATCATTTTGCTTTCCTGTCAGCCTTCTGACAAATTCACACTTATTAGAATGCAGCTACATTGTTGTTTTATCGTTGAATGGGATCTTCTCTCAAGTGGCTGCACCCCACAGCTCATACCACTTTGAGCAACTTAATGTTGCCTTTAAATGCTTTTTGTTTAAAGCTGGTTTCTTCATTGAAATCATCCTCTTCAGTAAATGTTCTTGAAGGATGCACTTAGTGTTATTTATGGACATCAAATTGAACAATTCACACTCATCCATCACTTTATGTTTCACTGAGCTTTTTGCGGTCTGATCAGTTTCTGCATTATTCTATGTTGCAGCTTTCAAAGGCAGCCATAGTTTGGTGAATTTTAAACACTTCCAGTGTTTTGAGACTTCCTGAAATTCCACTTCTTGATATTCCAAGTTCCTTAGTGATTGATACTTGGTTCATATTCTTGTCCATCTTCATTACCTTCATCCTGGTTTCTTTGAAAATTTTCACCATGATATCAAGTAATGAAAGAACACAGGTATTCAATGTCAGAATTTATTCCATATGTAGGAAGAAATTGGCCCTGTTTTGAAAAAAAATGTTTACCTTTTAGTGGTGGAACAGAAAAGAGGAAACAAAAAGTCAGCTGCCTGAAGAATTTTGCATGGCTGTTTTGGAGTATCTCACATTTTCTCTCCTTATTTAGAACTCTTGATAAAAAATATGATAATCTCAAAATTTTATCTGTAGAGAGCACAATAAAAATATCAACTTATAAAATAGCAATTATTAGAAATTTACAATAGTTAAAAAATTCCTAAGACTTTTGCATAGTACTGTATATGATTTTATTTATTGGCATGAAAGTATTGTTCTTGTTGAATTTTTTGCAGTAAACTTCATACTTTGAAGTTATTGCAGATACTATCCACAGGTGCTAACGTCATAAGTTATTAAAAATAACTATTACATCATAGGTTTTACTTTATATGGTATTTTAACCTGTACTTTCTTTAGAACATTAATCAGACATTCAATATTCAGTCTTACAATATACATATATTATTTTGTAAGAGAAATAATAGCAAACATTGTTTTATGCTGACTGGTTCTTTAAGGAAAAAAACAGCAAACAGAGAGGACAAAATCATTGTAAAAGTCGGTATATTTTGATGATATTAAAATATTAAATTTAGTATTATTATTTTATTGGTTGTCTTAAAAACACATTTTTGAAAATAAAAAAACTTAGCTGCTTTTGTAGAAAACAAAAAAGCCTTTCAAAAATCAATCTTCATAAGTGCTTAAAATGTTTAGGAAGCTGAAATGAATAAAAGAGTTCAGTTTGCTTAACACTATTTTAAATAAAAGGTAAAAATTATAAAATTTATAATAATTTCAGAAAGTGCTTTTTCTGCACTTTAAAAAACTTAGTCTCTTATATGCAAATTTATCTCTGCAAAAGTTGGAAGAAAAGTCTTTAAACTTTTTATTTATTTAACATATATATATCAGGTTTTATGGCATATTAGCCAAATGGTTGACCAAAGCCTTGTGAGTGAAATCAGTAAAACAGTTTGATGGTTGTGCTAATGGTTGGCAATCCATCTAGAGATGGTCACTCAATAAAATCACTCATACCCCAGAAGCCTTGCAACATGTGAGGATGTTTCAGTCTGAAAAAAATTCACAGTAACTGAAGTCACAAAAGTTATGCAATCATCCACAGGAGTAGATAGTATCTTTTTTCTTTTTTGCATCAATTGTTCAATAACATCATGTTATTTTTCCAGGTTACTTTTGTAAGAATCTATATTTTAAACATGAGGTGTTTTTTTACTGTTTCATTGGTGATACCACTTCTATTCCAAAGCTGAAATTTGTACCACTTATATTAACTGGTCCGCATGTAAAATATAGGGAAAAATTTGAAGAGGAAATAGTTTTTGTCGGCTGTCTTTCATTAGACTTTTCTCAATCCATGACATTTGTCAGAATAAAAAATATTGTTTTTTTTTTATCATTTTAGAATGGGGGGTCCCGTTCATAATATAAATATACTGCTAAATTGATCCCCAACTTCTTAAAGAGTTATCTGTACTCGATTTTTATTTACATTTACCATTGCACTGTGTAATATTATAAATTGGGGAAAAGAACATCACAGTTATCAATGGCATCTGTAAATTTTCAAACTTTAAATTTATAAATAAAAACAAAGTACAAAAACGCTTTAATAAATTAGGGATTGATTCAACACTGGATTTTTATTGCTGCAGGTAGCCACACTTTTGATGAGATTTTTGTGCTTCTGGAACATTTGACTTGCAAACAATTTTGGCAGACACATATGAGTCGAAAGGAAAAATAAAATAAGACATAGAATTTAAACAAATAAATATTAACAAATATATTGATAAAATATTTTACAAAAGAAAAAATGAAATATGAAATTAAATGTGAACAGTTCAAAGAAACCTTTATTGTCTGTAATCGAGGTACTTACATGTTTGCGGGAACAAAAAGAGTTCATCTTTTTGCTATGAAAAGTCACCAAGAAAGAGATTGATTCTTTCAAATCTTGCACTGCATGTAATTATCATCAGGGGAGGGTAATTTCAAATCTCACTGCCTGGGTTTATCATTAGGGAGCAGTAATCCAACAAATACTCCCCCCAAATTTAAAAGATTCGCTTATGAAATCTGATTTGTAATGTATGTTTCTAAATGTCATGACCAGTGTACAGAACAACTACTTTTTGTTGCTGTTGATGTTGGAGGTATTGAAATTTTAGGTGAGGGCATGTTGCCTATTGGCCAAATCACATTGGGGATCAACACTTTTTATGCTTCTGGTACATTTGACCCACAAACAATTTTGGCACTCATGTGAGTCCAATGGAAAAATGAGACAAAGAAATATTAACAAATATATTGAGAGGACATTTTCCAAAAGGAAAAATGAGAAATTAAATTAAATGTGAATTTTTCAAAGTATCTGTAGTTTAGGTACTTACATGGTGGTGGGAGTTGAAACAATAAATCTATTCACTATGAAAATTCACCAAGCAAGATATAGATTCTTTCAAATCTCATGCTGCTTATGATTATTATCAGGAAGTATTATGAACTGGACCTCTCTTCTAAAATGAAAAAAAAAATCAATAATTTTCAATTAGATAAAAGATGATCTAATGAATGCTAATCTACAAAACTGTTTCCCTTCTGCTTTTTCCATTTTTTATAGGTGGACCAGTTAATTTAAATAGTGCCCTGAAATGTTTCTATTTCTCATTTGTCAATAGAATATTTTAGAATAACCACTCAAGGAGGAAATATTTTCTCAATATGTACATAGTTTTCCCTTTAGATTTTCAAGTGAGCCAACTCTCTTAACAAATCTTTTGGAAGAAAGTGTTTAAAGTGAATGCTTTTCTTAGATTTTTGGCAAGGTGCCCAAATCTGTCTACAAACAAAGAATATCAACAAATTTTATGGCTACTTCTATTCCTTTGCAGCACTATCAATAGATTCCATTGCTATCAATCTTTACTCTTGAGGATTTTTTATTTATTTCACTTCTTTTGTTTTATTCAAGCAGCTGCTCATGATAGATAACATCTTACATAAAGAAAATGGATTTAGATTATCCTAACAGTCTAAAAATTATCGTCTCTACCACTTTGAAAATCTGACACTTTACTGTACAGTATTGTTTTTGTTTCTACCTCAACAGTTAGCACTTATGCATTTAGAATGTATTTTTATTAAATACTTATTTCAGGCACAATAGACTCTGTATGGAGATCTGGAATGAGAGCTGCATTTGGTCATTCTGAAACAGACACTTTTTTTTTTCTCTTTCAAGCAAATATGTCATGCTTGTTATCAAGTAGCTCATTTCAAAGCATCAAGAAATTATTTTATTTTTACTTTTGTTCAAGATTCATATCATCATCAGCTGTTCTGGTTTTTATCTCTTTTTTTTTTGTTTCTAATTAGTTAGAAAGTTTGTTTCTTCCTAACAATAATGAACAAAGTACATACTAGTGGTGGGAGTTTTCTATTAAAAACCCTTTCGGGGAAAGCATTTCTTTTTGTAGAATCAAATGCTGGTGACTTGTGATTATATGAAATTTATCCATAAATTTATACATATATTTGCATAGGTACATATATATGAACATTGGCATTTGTTTCTTCATATATGTATGCTTAACATAACTAATTACACAGCACTTATTTCAATTAACTGCATTACTTAGAACAATTACTTCCCTACTTATGTAAATGTAAAAACAGTCTTATTTGACAATACTAAAAGTGACAGAATAGCACTGGTAATCATTTATAACTATTCTGTTGAAATAATGCACTGACTATTGTTTTGTCATGTAGCAATAATTGTAAAATGATGTACTAAAATAAGTAAGCAAGTACTTATTTTAAGTTCTTTGAATATTGGTGCCTATGTTTAATATTCATGTATTTATACATTTTTCCTGATGGAATTAGGATCCAATTAAATTATCTGTTTATATGCAGCCCTAATATTACATGCCACCAACTAAGACAATTTTCAATGTTTATAGCTTTAGGTCCTTGTACAATAAAATGATTTCATGACCCAACACTTCTTAAACATATGAGCTAGCATACAAAAAAAAGTTACACTGATAGCTTATATCTCTAACAAACAAGGAACAAGTTAATGGATGTATGATAAGTTTATTTATATAAGAATTTGTGCATCTATGGGTATATGCCAGGTGTATGAGAAATCAAATAATAGTGAATATAAATATATTTTAATCTATTTTTTAAATCATTTCACAACAAGCAAAGCAATAAAACCACTAAGACACAACTGTTGGTATAGAACTTATGGTTACATTTAGTCATTTCACTTGTAAAATGATGAGATCTTTAAAGCATTTAAAATCATAAAGTTAAGGTAGTAAAGAGGAAAGATTATTAGAACAATTAACAAAAATATTTATAGAAAAGTCACAGAGAATGTAAATTATGATGATGAGGATGTGACTGAAGTTGAGATATTAGGTCAGGACCAATAACTTGCAGATTCTTCATTGTATTTTATCAAGAATCTCTAAATACGTAGCAGGAGTACCTGACCAGATGTAACCAGAATATTCAATGCATGGTAAATGGTAAACTTATAAATTTTTTAGATAGATTCTGGTAAGAAAAAATGTGTAGCATGTCATGGTAAACCAACAATAACAATTATTTTAAATTTTAATATCTTAAATTAGGATAAAGGTTACTAATAATTTAGCTTATAAAATTTAACCATTATTTTCTGGTTCATTTTACAACAGTGATATACTTTTTATGGAATGTTAAAATTTCATTTCTATGAAATTTTTAGAAATATCTTTATGAATATACCTTTATTAAAATATCTTTATAAATATACCTAAAAATTCAAAGAAGTTTAATTTCTATGAATTTTTAGGTATATTTATAAAGATACTTTGGATTGATTACTATAGACACAAATATGCTTACTGTTCATATGTAAAAGATTTATATAGATATTTTGGATTGATTTATAAAGATATTTTGGATTGATTTATAAAGATATTTTGGATTGGTTACTATAGACACAAATATGCTTACTATTCATATGTAAAAGATTTATAAAGAGACCGCCCTGGGTGCCAGCACAGGAGGGGTGACACAATGTCACCCCCAACAAAATTTTTCAACCAGGCTAAGTTGCCAAAAATAGTCTGAAAACAGTGGTGGAGACACAGGGTGTCGCGAGAGGGCATATGATCCCCCAGAAATAATTTATGACCCCCCCCCACCAGTTTTGTCACCCCGTCAGAAATTTTCTAATAAATTGTCGGGAAATTTGTGAGTAGGAAAAATAGCAATGTTTTCAGCTTTCATGTGTTTCAGTTGCTACAATCTTGGTTACTAACAAGAGACATTGTTGTAACATTTTATTGAATGATATGGTGTTTTAACTCTGCATCATTAATAACATCAAAGTGAAATACGAAGCCAAAAGTGCAACAATTTCAGTCTTGCCTGTGTATCAATTCGCTGAGATACAATTTTCCATTGAGTGAGCGATATGCTTTTGAATATATCTACTAGTGTTTGGACAATTAATCGGAATCAGAATCGAGAATCGGAAAAATCAGAACTTTTTGGGGTATCGGAAACGGTATTGGAATCGGAAAAATTTGTGCCTATTTTCCGATTCCAAAAACAATTCTTTTAAATTTTTAACTTAATTTTCCATTATTGGTACTAATGATAAATATTTATTGTTTTTAAATTATCACTAAAACTAAAATCATAATAACATCAAAATACGATGTAAATTTATTTTACTTGTATAAAGAAAAACAAAAAAATAAACTCTGCATAAATTCTCTAGGTAACCTTTAAAAGAATGCAGTTGATTTAAGAAAAATACTTTCAAACATCATTGATAATTAAATTGTACCCAGAAAATGATGCAATGGAAAATTGGACATCGGAAAATTAGCAACAGAAAATTATGTCAACCATGAGCCAGTCGAGACTGTCGGATCTGGCTGTGCTGTCCATTGAAAACGAGCTTACAAGACAAACAGATTTTGACGATAACATTGACCAGTTTGCCACAATGAAAACAAGAAAACATTCATTCTAAGACTATAGTATCAAATGTCATTCTTTTATGTATTGCCGTGTTTTGTATTTAGTTGTTCTGAAAGTGAACAGTTGCATTTTAAAAATCTTTTGATTTGAACTGATTATTTTGTGGTATTGGATTTTGTCTTGGATCATACATGTAAACAGTAATGTACTGGTCAGTAGAGTAAAGTAGACATAGAGCATGTATGAAAATTTAGCTACAGCTAACCATTCAGCATAGGGTGAATCGGGGTCATTGGGGTGACATTTGAGTGGACCGCCCCGGGTGACGTTTACTCTAGCTACACCACTGATTGACATATGTAGTGAAGTAATCATTCTAAGAAACATGATAATCGAAATAAATACTGCATCATTTGCTCCATTAATAAAATAAGTCATAATTTATAGTAATCAATTAAGTAATATTTTAATAAACTAAGTTCCTTCAAATATTATTTGAATTAACACAAATTAAATTATACTATTATCATCATAAAATTTAACTGATTAAAATATTATTTATTTTATTATTATAAAATAAACATGATTTTTATTTTGTTGTTAATTGCAAAATTAGACATTTCATAATATGGAAACATTCAGCATTCATTGACTAAACATTTGGTGATATTGTTGGTTGAAATTTATAAAATCTTTCTCTTAAAACAATTTTTCATTAAAATAACATTCTTGAATCCACTGTTAATGCTCTTTCCAGTATTAATGTGAGTTTCCTTCCTAACCTTTTGTTTAATGTAGTGTAGAAAGGCAGAATCTTGATTAAAACATTATTTTCCCTTTCTATTTACATGTGCCACCCATTTTTGCTGTCTTCAAACAACAGCATTGATCTTAGATGTGGGTTTTCTTATTTGATAAAACTCTTTGTGCTTTTGTCACACCATTCTATAGGGCTTAATGAATTAAAATGTTGTTACTTGATTAAAGATATTACCTAAGTGAAAATATTATTTATTTTTCTATATACATTTTTGTTACCTACATGCTGAAGATATGACATTTTCCTAACATTGAAAATCACTCTTCTTTCATTACTTTTTTCCTGTTTCTTTTTTTTTGTTCTGGCCCCCTGGGTTATATTTTTTATAATTGACAGCAAGTGTCTTTTCTATCTTAATGAAAAAGTAGTAAATGAAAAATTACAGATTCAATTTGACTTTGCTATAATTGTCATTTCTACCTTCTCTCAAATAACATGACACATAACATTGGTAGCTATCAATGCAACATTCTCCTGAGCATTTTCAATACTGTTTCAACTGTCTATTCTTAAGCAATCTGAATGTCTATTGATTATATATATAGACGGTATAAGCCTCTAACGTTAGAAGGAATTATTTAAAAAAAAAGGGAATTTTTCTAAAAAGGATCTGAATTTGAGCTTCAGCTGTTTACATAGAGACAAGTTTGGCTCACTTTTAAGCATACAGTATTGTGCAAGCCAGATTAGAATGATAGGAAAAGGTCTCATGCTCTTTGTACAATGAGAATATAATTTTTCATAAACTAGAAAAAGACTATCCAGATATTAACCTTTAGAAAATTCATTTTTTTAAGGGATGGTTTTTTATACCTGCTTTTATTTTAATTAAGTAGAAAAACTATTTCTAAAGATGTAATGGATATTTTATTCATGAATCCAACAGATTTTTATCATTTTAGATGTTATTTTTAGTTGATACCCATATTTGAGTAGACACTCCGTTTATTTTAAACAGTATATTTATTTTCATCTACAGGCCTGAACATTTGAGAAATTAAATATTTGTGCTTAAAGGTACTATTCAGCCTTGCTTGAACAGCAATGCCTTTATGGCCAAGCCAATCTAAAACACAGATCTAATAACAATTTCTCCTGAAAAGAGTGATACAGGTTTGAATCCTACCTGAGGGCGCATGTTTTTCTTTAATAGGATTTCTTGAATATTCAGGCTGGTAGACAAAAATAAATATGCTTAAAATAAATTTAGCATCTATTCAGATATTGGTATCCATTAAAATTAATATTTAAATTGATAAAAATAAAAAACTTTAAAAATTTTATATTAACATGTTTAGATTATAAAAATAAAGAAAAGGGGAAATGAAACAAATATTAGGTTTCTAAATTTTATATTGTTTTGCAATATAATATTCAGTGAAGGATTCCACAATGGAGTTGAGCATTCTTTGCATAAAATTTTCACTATTTTTTGCCCCTGTTTTGGGCATATACTGGTTTAGTTTTTTAAGTTGGAAAACATGTGTCTCTTGGTATATTTATCTCACAACAAAAAGGCAGACTCAGAATGTAAGTTTGAGTAATAAATAAAAAAGTAACAACAAAATTATATATATATATATATATATATATATATAATTTATTTTAGGATATTAAAACAAAAACATGTTAAAAATTGCTACACAATTGTTATCGTGTTTCAAGGCATATCAATGCATCTCCTCAGCTGATTGTAAATTACTGGCAAGAGAATGATTAATTTAATTTCAAAAGCAAAATATCTCCTTTTTTTTTGAGAATAGTTATGTTATTTCATAAAGTGTATACAAGACAGATAATCAACTATCCCAAGAAAAGCTGAGGGGGTAGGGAGGTAATTTAACTTAATGCTAACTAGTTATATGCTTTGAGAGTTTTCTACAAATTTTTTTTTTGTAGCTGATAAATAAGCTTTAAGAAACTAGTTGATAAATAAGCTTTAAGAAACTAGTAAATAATTTAAATGTATAGAATTATTTGGTAAATATGCAACCATTAAGTAAAGAGCATCCATATAAGATGTTAAAAATATGAACCAATCAATGCAAGATGTCAAAAATACTAACTAAATACCAGTACATCCATATAATATGTTAATAATACTAACAGGAGATTAATACAGAACTATATTAAATATATATTAATCTTACAAATGGAAAAAAAAGCATTGCAGTATGTCTACTAAAAAATATATGAAAAAGTGTTAATTCACTTCTTTGATTTAATGAGGAGTTTTATCAAAATTCTGATATTTTCCAATTTTTCATGTAAACATAGAAAACAGAGTTTATATAAAGATCTACATATTCTAGCTATTTTTAAAATTTTCCATTTCACCCTAGGAGTTTTATTAGCATCTTTTAAACTTCAAAATATTTAGAAAGTGATGTATTATTTCTATAAGTACAATTGGTGAAGATAAGATATGTTGATACCACTTAGTTTTAAAATAATTCTTAGTAGTACCAATATAGAATTTTGCAAAAGTTGGATTCTCTATTGTAGAAATAGTACTTAGATAAACAAGAGATTTAGTTAAACATTTGTTTGGTAATGGTCATTGGTCAGAATTCCTACAATTACATTAGTTAGTATTATCCATAGTATTTATCTTGGAACATGCATGATGATCCAAATGTTTAAACTGATTTAAAATTTTATTATTTTGTAAGCTTATAATCTTCTCAAAATTATCAGTACAGCTATAACTTAGTTTTGATGTGTTTCTGTTAAATATTTTATTAAGAGGGTTACTTTTAGGGAAATGTCTATCAATTAAATGGAGGAAATTCTGGCCCAACTTAGTATTGACCAGTTGCTTAAATGGGGGTGTGTACCAAATGATTTTCCTGTTTCTATATCATTTCTTTGGACCACCACCATCATATTTTCTATACTTGATTTCAACATACTTGTAACCACTATTCTTTAAAACAGTATTATAAACACTGCTATATTTATTAAATACATCTTTGTCAAATGAGTGGTTGCTAATCCAATGTTCTATAGATGAAGGTATATGTTTGATTACAGATGGAGTGTGGTTAGAATTGGGGTGAATATATACTGGGTTGGCAGGATTTTTCATATAAGGTTGGAATACATTTAATATAACATTAAGAAAATCTACTCATTTAACATTAAGATTTAAACTGTTTAATTTTTTTATGAATCATTTTCCTTAATTTTAGTAGAATTTTTTACTACCATAAGACCATCAAACCGTGAATTGAAGGTCGTTCTCAACGGATTCTCCTCCAGTTCCTATCCCACGAACGCAGGTGTTCCCCAAGGCTCCATCCTTGGCCCCACTCTATTTCTTTATTTTCATCAATGACCTTCCTGACGCCATAGATTCCCAAGTTGGCATCTATGCAGATGACACTACAATTTACTCCTGCCTCAAAAACAAATCTAGTGTCGGTGACAAAACTAACCTGGCTGTGCATCTTGAAATCGACCTCCAATCAGTTGTTAATTGGGGCAAGAATTGGCTGGTCAGCTTTAATGCCTCAAAATAATAATCTCCAACTATTCAAATCTAATGTCAATTGACACCTCCAGTTACCTTGATCTACCCACTATCCTTCTCCTCATCCTTTCTTCTATCTCTCCTATCTGCTCTCGCTCCAAATCTTCTACAACCCCCTGCATCCTAGTGGCTTCATGCCTTGCTCGGGCGTAATGCTTAAAAAAAAAAAAAAATCTCTATATAACCGTACTCTGTATTGAGCTCACTTTTAAATTAAATGTTATGAATGTTGGAATTGTACTCTATTTGTTCTCATCTTAACTGGATATATACATACATATATATATATATATATATATATATATATATATATATATGTGATAAAACGATAAGTATGTATTAACAAATCAAAGGTATACATTGACAATAGAATATTGTTGCATGTTACAAAACAATGAATAGGAAAGAAGAAAACATTTAAACTAGTGAAGGTGTTTCTGTAGAATTAAGTGTAACAAGAGTGTGTAATAGACACATGTGTATATATGTATGTGTGTGAGAGAGTTCAAAAGCTAACAGAGGATCAAGGGAAGTGAACGTGCTTCAGCAGCAATGTTCTTATCTATATGCAACTACATCTGAAAGCTAGAGAAAAATAACAGGAAAAGCAAGGACAGACTGTCACTTCCAATTTGTAGGCTTAGGAAGTGTTCCCTAGTGGTATTTTTTAGGAAAGTAAGTGGGGTAACTCCACAATACTCCTCTCCAGTAGGGAGAATTTTATTCTGCCTATATGTCTATAAAGTTTATGTATGTTTGTTTTGTCCCTTGTAGCTTGAAATGAAAGAGTTGTCAGTGTGGTTGCAATAGGTGTTTAAACATGTCAACAAAAATGTACTTGTCTGAAGTACTGTGTCATCAGGGTGCTATATAATTCTCTAGTGGATCAGAGTTGTAGCAGACCCTGGAAGATATGTTGATAGTGTAGAAAGAAAGGTATCAGTGGCTGGTATAAAAATTTTGTTATTTTCCAATGCCTCATGATGCTTTGATTTTGTCTGGAAGGCCAGGTTTGTTTGCTGTGCTTGGATGATGTTAGTACACAAAATTTTAATTGAAGAAGCATGTATTTGTAAAGTTGATGAGCAATGTTGGTTAAACTTCTACCAAGTGTCAAAGACATGTTTGTGAGAGCATTTGAAGATTTGATATTTTCAATTTTTTATGGAAATGCAGCTATCTTCATGCATTATTAAATTGTACTTGCAGATTTCTTAGTTTGTTAGTGATAACATCCCTGAAGAGTGAAAAAGCTCAGTGAGTTGCCTTTGGAATTAATTCACCCTTTATTTGTTGAGCCTAGGAGAAACAGTGCTGTTTAAAGTTGAAAATGGAGTTGTCTTTCATGGTGTTTCTCATGTGGTCTTGAAGAAAATGATCTGTGCTTTGCTTGCTTCAAACTCAAAAAGTGAAAGTTTTATTTTTCGTTTTGGTGAAAAAAATTTTGTGATGTCTGCTGGTTGATGAAGAAGTCAGGTGTAATGGAGAGAGAGAAAGGGTCAAGCTAAAACAGTAGAGATGAGATGCATGTGGTTTTCCTGCTGAGCATACCATCATAGTAGTAATTGCAATGGTGATTAGGGATTTTTTTAGGTCAAACATGTTGTGAAGAAAAATATATTTGCTGACTTGGAGAACATCTTGTTCAGATAGCTACATTGTGTAGATGTGTTTCAATTTTTAGAAATTTGAGAGTTTTGCTCTTTTCATCAGGTCTAATGACAAATTTTGTAACTGTAAGTTTTTTTTTATTGAAAGCTTTCTGCTCAACTGTGCATGCTAAGGTAGGTAGAGAAATTGGTCAAAGTTTTCTCTTTGCTAGCTCTCAGTTTGAAAAACTGTCTAAATGATGCATGATTTTGTTTATACAATTCTGTGTGTTCTTGTGTATCCAGGAGAAAAATAACATGTCAGGGTCACCAATCTGTTGCAGGGGTGCTGGTCACATTTGGGTTGGAAAACATGTATCTTCTGGTATATGGGTAATAAAGGAACAAAGTAACAACAATATATAAACAAATGATAAGTATGTATTAACAAAACAAAGGCATACATAAAGAACAGAATATTGTTGCATGTTACAAAACAATGAATAGGAAAAAAGAAAACATTTAAACTAGTGACAGTGTTTGTGTAGAAGTAAGTGTAACAAGCATGCATAATAGACACATGTGTGTATATACATGTGTGTGAGAGAGTTCAAAAGTCAACAGAGGAGCAAGAGAAGCGGCAGTATTCTTATCTATATGCAACTATATCTTAAAGCTATAGAAAAATAACAGAAAAAGAAAGGACAGAATGTCACTTCCTATTATGGAGCATCTCCTAGTGGCATTTTTTAGGAAAGTAAGTGGGGTAACTCTACACCTCTTTTCTCACTGAAAAGTATGTATGCAGACATAGAACTGTCATTGGCTTGTTATTTCAGCTTTATTTGAAGGTAAATACTCCAAGAAATGAGAGAATGTCATGAATCTTCATCATCAGTTAGTCATTTAGTCTCAAATCATGAATGATGACGATATCATTGGAAGAAATCCAAATCATCAATTGTTAATATCTGCTGATCTCCAATGAGGTATCATTTGATGATGCCTGCTGTTTAAGGGTTAATTGATACGTATATTTCAAAGCTTCATAAATATTTTATATAAATAATTAAAAGAGTACTATTTTTTTTATAAACTAAACAAGCACATATTAAATGGGCTTCAATTTAACAGCCCCATTAACATTTTGTGCAAAATAGTATTTTTATCTTTATACCAGTAGCTTTATCATACAGTATGCAATAACCAGAAGAATGCTTGAAAAATAATTATTGTATTATTTATTACCAAATATAATTAGTAGCTGCCATCCTGAATAATAGCCAAATAACATTTTGTTAGGAAAATATTTTATAGGATGATTTATTGAGGTAATTTCATTTTTCTATTCTGTGCATGTTGGTAGAGTAATGAACTTTTTGGCCAGAACCCTATAAATCATGCATTGAATTGAGGGCTCTAACATATATAATTTACAGATAGAAACGAGGAAATTTCAAACCCTCAGCTAGTATAGCTTTTAATTTGCTATTACATTTTATAATTTAGTAAAATTTTGCTTAATCCATTGATGCCCACTGTCCGGAAAGTAGGATGGTGGGCATTAATGGGTTATAGGTAGAAACTAATACCATATAACATTAGTACCACATTTTAATAAACTTATAATTAATACCAAATATTTTATATGTTTATAATTAACATCAGAATTGTTTAAAAAGCTACAATTTATAGTGGATTTTTATTTAATTTTTATAATACCAAATAGGTATTATAATGCATTTTTGTAAATGCCATGTCCCTTCAGGACCTAAGTGATTATGACTCTCTACAGATTCCTTTTCTTTATTATCTGTAAATAGCCGTATATTTGTGGGGGTAGTGGAGTGGCTTCTTGTTGTCTTCTCCATAGTTTGAAATTTTAAATTTTTCTTCTCTTGGACTGGTTACCATGCAAGACTAGACAGCCCAGTCTACCCTACTGTCTAACCCCTAACTGGGAGAGAAAAATGAATGGCATTTGTGTAAAAGTAAATGCAACTGACTAACATGGAATTTGAACTTGCCAATTTTACTTTCTGCACTGATATCTGTTACACTTCCTGCAAGTCCACAGTAGGGATTATTGGTTTAATGACAAATTGAAATGTTCTCTAATAAAAAGGTGTTGATAAAGTCAATGAAAATTAAGATAGAAAAATAAAAAGAAAAGTATATGATCCAAAAGTAAAATGATTTTCTAGTTTTGATAATTATAGTTGACCATATACACAAAGTTGTATACGTATTCATTATCATAACTATTCATGCATTTTATCTAATTTGTTCTTTTTCTAATTTATTTTTGCATGAGAACATTTTTTGTTTCTTTTAATAGTCTTTGTGTTCTTTTATTCTTACATGACCATTTTCATAGTCATGTGGATCACTAAAAATATAACAAAGAATATGTTAGTAACAACTTGTCTTTCTTTTGAACACTTAGTGCTCTTAAAGTAAAAAATTTAACATTAAATCAATGCTAGTTAAAATACCAAAAAATGATTTATTTGTGCATTTGATAGCCTCAGTTCAAGAACTAAACCACTTTGTTGATGTCAGAAATCATAACTTTGCAACAATATTTATAATAAATGTTTTTTGGTCAAAACATTAACATTTACTCCAAAAAATCTCTATCCAAGACAACACATTATATGAAATATATGAGAATATAAAATATTGGTTCAAGTCTAAGCTCTCTGCTCAATCCAATTTGAGGACAAGGTTAGTGAAGAATATTGATTAGAAATTTCTGGACTCTTTGCTTTTGGCCTATATGATTTAATGTTATATTAACATTCGTCTTCCTTAAGCTGAGCTACAACATTTGTTACATGGTGACTGTGTTGTTTCACACTATTTGAAAAACCTGAAACAAAGTAGTGCCTGTGGCATTTTTTTGGCACCATGCTAATCAGTAGCAAAATGAAGATCAGACACAATAAATGTGTGCAGTCTTATAATTCAGTTAAGAACATAATCTCCAAAAGTAAAATCTCATCAACTGGATTAAAGAAAAAAAATATGGGCAATCTTTATCCTTCATGCCTACAAAAAACAGTTTCTCAAAAGGATGGTTTTTTTTTGCTTGACACCACTACTAATTTAACTACCAATACTCCTTGGCAATGTTTATTGTTTTAAAAAGCAATGATTAGAATTGTAATAAAATCTAAACATATTATGAATGTGAATTTATACATTTTTCTGTTTTTGAGAATTTACAATAAAAATATTAAATACTACTTATTTATTAGATTGCTTATTTACAAAAATAATTTTAAAATTACAACATTCTAAAAACTAATGCAATTTTATTAAAGCTAATACAATATTTATCATTTACCATTTTATAAAGAAATAAATATGAAAATAATTTTTTATTCATAAATTTATAAACATTTACTAAATTATTAAAATATGTAACCCAACTATAAGGAAATCCTTATTATTTAAAATTTTAAAAAATTTGAATTGATTGGCAATTAACTGGTTTTGCCAACAATTCCAATAAACAATCTAATAGTGTTCATTATTTTTGTTGCAAATACAAAAAAAATGTATAAATTCACTTTCATATATTTCAGGTTTATTTCAGTTCTAATCATCACTTGTCATACTCCACTTCTTTTTTGTGTATTAGCTAAACTCATTCATATAGTAGAGGTTACTGAATGCTTGAATATATGTTCTGTGTCAATTAGTCTTTCCTAATATTTCAATGAATATATCAGTTTGTAGTTTGTCAAATATCTTTATGGTAATCTATGAAATATAGGTGTATTTTGAACAGTATCTTGAACAAAGCCACACTGTTCTTGCCCTATTTCTAGAGCATTTTTTATAAGCTCTAGTCATTAAAATTGTAATTATTAGTTGTTACATGGCTCATCAATCTGATTGGCCAATGAAGTTCACATTAATTTACACATCGTTTCAATACAATGAAGATTGATCTATTAGGGCTTCCAGTATTTCACCAATGTTATATATTTCATTTATTATTTAAGTAAGCTTTTAAATCCACAAATTGCCTAATTACAATCTCATGATGTCACTGCTTTTTTCTTTCTTATCTTGGTCAGTACTGAGCTAAGTTCCAATTTTAATACTATGACTCTTACATTATTTTATGGTTCTTTCCATGTTTTCGTATAATGTAAGTTTCTTTCATTTGTTGTGATGGAAGAGCTCTCCAATGTATTCATTCTATTTTTGTAATAACTTTTCTTTTTCTATTGTGATTGTTTCTTCTTTAGATTTTATACATCTTGCTGAAGAACATATTTTTTGTTCTGTTATTTCTTTTATATTTCTATACATTTTTGCTACATTTCTATTCTGCAGTTTCTCATTAAGCCATTGTTCTTTTGATTGCTTGCATTTATTCATGATATTTTTGATTAACCTTATATATTTTACACCATTTCTTGGAATTATCTGCTGTCTCTCTTTGATTAGGTCATGAATTTCACTTGATCAACCACTTTTTCTTGTCTTTCATTTCCTGGGATGAGATTTCTTTTCTTTTGTCACTAGTGCTTTTCTCTAAGATATTTCACTTTGCATTCCTGACCTGTCATGATATCTGGAGATAATCTTTTTCCTTTCTCATTAATTTCTTTATTGGAGGATACTTGAGACAAGTGATTATATTTTACCATCTGTTTTATTGTGGCAAAAACAAGCTCAGTGGTGAAAACAATACATTTTTTTTATTTCATCAAACATAACAGTTTTTCCTTCTATTTTTATTTTCTATATATCTCCAATGTATCTACTCAAATTGATAATAGACTTACACAAAGATTACATAAACTGATAAGATCCATGAATATTTTTCTTATTGTTCAAATGAAGTCATGATGACTATATTGTACCAAAAACATAATAATTGGAGCCTGGGTAAAATCAGCAAAGGTACATATAAGAACATTAACAACATCTTTGGCAGCCCCTGTTTGCAAGAGATTTTTTAAAAATTGCACTGTATACAACTGTTCACATACTCAGGAGATTTATCACCAATGTAAAAAAAAAAAATACATACCACCTCATGTGTTATGTCACAATTAACATCAGAATTTGTGCAAATAAAAAATATATATTTACCTTGCCTGGTCTGGTTACTGTTGGTTTGATGCAATTTGAAGAAGATCTCATTCTGTAAGAGAATGTATAAATCAAAAAACAAAATATAATGAATCTTTGCTTGCTAAAAATGTACCAAATTAAAATAAGCTGATTTTAAATGAGAAAACTTGAGTGGTGATCTTAATGAAGTCTGTTCAAAAAATGAAATATTTATCAAGTTTAGAAGCTAGTGAGCTTCTAAACTTGATTCACTGGGGAACACGTATTTTATTGAATGGTATCTGATGCTTGATTCAATTTTTCAACTCAGTTTGGCTCCATCAAGTCCTGATTCTTGTCAACAGCATATGTGTCATTTTTCAGATTTTTCAAATTAAGACTAAAAAATTGTCATGTGTTAATTTGTTTTTATTTTCATGAATACAAGCAGTTAAACTACAGTAAAATTACATTATAATGATGGAAATTTTAAAAATAAAAATAAACAGATATCAAGCTTTCACTGTGACAAAAATGTCTTTTATAAGACTTTTTAGCATATTTGCTTGTTTATGGCGGGTCTCTTTTCAAGCACCAGCTGTAATCAGCTATCATGTGGATTTCTCAGCAGCCTTGGTACCATTCCTCCATAATTTTGATATTTTGGTGAAATCTTTCCTCTTGTTAGTCACTTACATCAACTGCATTACTTGGAAATTGGTCAAGATGGATATTCCAAAAATGCATTTCTATGCTCATATTGCAACCTAACTTTTGGTAGTCTCTCACAATTTTTTTTACAATTTTTTCATAGTTATCTGCTCTATAATTGCCTATAGATATTTCTATCAATTCCACAGATGAGAACCAGGCATTTTTTGTGTTCATTCATAATATTAGGAAAATTGCTGCCTTTAATTAATGTTATTTGT
Organism: Acanthosepion pharaonis; assembly: GCA_903632075.3. Lineage (NCBI taxonomy): Eukaryota > Metazoa > Mollusca > Cephalopoda > Sepiida > Sepiidae > Acanthosepion > Acanthosepion pharaonis. The sequence continues at coordinate 3,933,528 of CAHIKZ030000001.1, forward strand.
GGACCACTGAAAATTCCTGCCTTGATTTTTTATAACTTAAACTTGGAAATTTTGAAGTTATGTATTTGAAACACTCAACATTCATATCTAAAACTTTTACATATTTTTAACGAGGTTTAATTTGATATACAGAGGTCGAAAATATGATTTTATCTCTGCTGACTAAAGGTGGATAAACTATGTTTTTTTCTCTGACAGTAAGTGATGATCAAGTTTTGAAAAGATTTTAATTCCACCTAGTTGGTTGGTAAAATCTTGGATATTAGCAAGTGGGTACCTACCAGGAAGAATAATCATGTTCAGTTTGCTGTAATCACCACAAGGTCTCCATGAGGATGACTTCTGTTTTGGTACCATGTGTAGAGTTTGACCACTCACTTTTCAAAGGGCAAATTAATCTGAGGTTTGCTAAGTGCTAGAATTCCTGTTTGGCAACCTTGAGTTTATCAGGGGCAAGTGACAAGATCGTGAGAAAACAGGTGGACTAGTTGTTTCAATGCAGTGTGTGATGTCATGTTTTCTCACAGGGGTGTTGAATTTTGGTTCATTTATGTATTGATACTTGCACAATATTTTCTGAAAATTCAGAATTTTTTTCTGCTGATGCAACCTTCAGACTAAGAAATGTTGCAGACTTTAGGCAGCCAATAGATTTGACATCAGTCTTTGTATCAATCAATTGTTGTCTTTTAATATCAATTAACAGAGCATAACAGTACAAAAAGTCCACACCTAAAATTGGTGTCTTAATGTCAGCCACAATGAAAATCCATTGGAAATCATGTTGTAGTGACAAATTAATGTCAGGCATTTATATCCATATATGTAGATAATCGAACCATTTATCACTCATAAAGTGAGATTTCCCGGGGCTTTTAATTTGTCTGACTGGGAAGCTGGGATTAGTGATATTTGTGCTCCACTACTGATCAGAATATTGTTTTTGAATTTCTGTCGATTATGTGGAAGAATCGACTTGAGTCTGAAATGCCAACATGCCCTGCTGACAAAGAAGTTTCTGGTCATATGACACTACATAGGTAGGTGCCAGACAACATTCAGTTTTGTTAGGCCAATGAAGATGAAAGTCTGGCTACTGTTGGTTTGATGCAAATTGAAGAAGAATTTTGGTCTTTAAGGCTGCTCTCCATGATGAATATTTATATAGCCTTTATAAAGCAAGATCATGTTGTTGTCTTTATATATATATATATATATTTATTAAAGACATTTTATGTTTAACGTTGTTATTTTTTATAGATACAAGTATTTAAGCAAATCTGTTTATGATAAAATGTCTTTAATAAATAAATATATATATATATATATATATATATATATATATATATATATATATATGTGTGTGTGTGGGGGCTAATGATTGCATTTAGCATGAAGCAGTCTGTTGCCTCTGAGTATTGACTTCAATGTTCACTTTTATATTTACATATGCTCTATCTCTGATATTGAGCACATTATCCCATAAATATAGCACACATTAAAACTATATTTCTTCATATATATATATATATATATATATATATATATATATATATATATATATAAATAATACCAAATTTTAATTAGTAGGGATTATACCAAAAGTGGACTTTTAGTCTATATTAGAGCTCAATGTATGATACAGAGCAAATTATAATTATATCATCAGTCTGATGAGATGAATATACCCATATTCATTGAAGTAAATTTATTACCAAATATGGATTTTTAAAGTTTTCCTAATTAATATTGCATATCTATCTATCTATCTATCTATCTATCTATCTATATATATATATATATATATATATATAGGACAGGTAAAAAAATCAGTGAGTATGTAATCCAAGTAGATCCTAATAGTATAAAAACTGAACCACAATAGAGAGCTCAATATAATTGTTATTATAGAGCATATAATTGAATTACAATTAATGAGATCCAAACAATTTACCTCATGCAGATGATCATTTCATCCATGGCAAAGTAGATTTTCACTGGACTTATCAATGCAAATACATTTACTAAAATTTTAATAAATGTATTTGCATTGATAAGTCCAGGGAAAAATTACTTTGCCATGGATGAAATGATTATCTGTATGAAGTAAATTGTTTGGATCTTATATATATATATATATATATATATATATATATATATATATCAAGTATGTGGTGCAGTTCAATTTACATTACATGAATCATTCATACAAAAAACAGATATAGAAGTTAATGATTTAAATGACAAGAATACATCTCCGCAAACAAATTTAATAATGTACATTAACCCCGAACCTGTATATGAATGATCCCTGTTTATAAATTCCAGTTGAATAAGGTATTTTTTAGTTTTTTACAAGCTTTCATATGTTCATACAGACATCATCAGGTGTAGAAATAGATTTGTTTTTGTTTTTTACTTCTCGGTAATAACAGGACAACGAAAATATAGATGTAATCCAAAAAATGATTTTAGAAATGTGTTATTGTTAATTGTAAGAAATTTTTTTTGGAGCGTGCAGTCGCAATGCTGAGGTTGAATTTTTAAATTTTTTAGATTGTGCATTTTTGTACTAATATGGTAATAGGAGAATTCTTTTTTACTGGTAGGTTTTTCAGTCAATGTGGCATGAACTAAATTGTTCAATAAATACAGGAATGTCACAGTTATTATCCGAAAGTTGCATGTCGGATCAGTTATTTTAATATCAAGTATGTGGTGCAGTTCAACTTACATTACATGAATCATTCATACAAAAATGTTTTTTTGTATGAATGATTCATATAATATATATATATATATATATATATATATATATATATATATATAATGCTAGCTTAAAATTAATGTGTAATTATCTTGGCTATCATTATATTATGTTAGAAATCTGTTTTACCAATAGATTCTTAGAACAATTACTTATTTACCCCTTATTCAAGAATTTTGAACTATATATAAATATATTAAATTGTAACATACATTGATAGATTTGTTCCAACTAGCTTTTTATAATGCTTTTTTTAGTCTAGTTTTTTTAAACCTTTTAATGAAAATGCTAAATATGAAATATTACCTCATAAAGTAGCCTACCACATCACTTGAGAAATTTCAACAGCAGCAACATCTGAAATTGATAGCACATGTAACTTGAAGAGAAAATTATGATATAATCAAGATGCTGACACTCCATACTATTTCAAATAAAAGGTTAGGAAGAAAGCCCCCATCCATACTGGAATGAGCAATAGCAATTAGTGGACTTGAGAAACCTATTTTGCTGAAAAATTGTTTTAAGGGAAAGATTTTGTAAATTTCAACTGAAAGCAACACTAGCTGCTTAGTCAATGAATGCTGAATGTTTCCTTATAAGGAAATGCCTAATATTACCATTGGAATTCAAATAGAAAAATGTGCCAATGTATCTTTTTAATCAATCCCCCCACCCAGCAAGGGAATAAAACCACTAAGATGCAAGAGGTTACTGAGTGTTAGAGAATATGAAAAAACTCTATTAAGGAGAGAGAACAATAAAGAACAGGAATTAAGAAGACAGAAGATAATAATTGACATTGCATTTAAAGTTTTCAAGTTCAAACTTGACAGGAAAGCAAGAAGCTGGAAGAGTGTTCCACAAGTGTATATAAAATTAAATTTATATAAAAAAAAATATATGATTAAATATAAAGCAGAAAATGTCTTCAAGATAAGAGAAAGTCTGTACAATCATGGAAATCTTCAAATTATTAGCCATATATATATATTTCATATGATTTTTTAATTTTTTAAGATTATGACAACAAATACCATTTTAAGTTAGTTGCCAAAATAAGCCAATCACATTTATTATTGAAAAGGGTTTCCTGCTTTAGTTCTTAAATTATAATTTAAATGAAACTGTTCAAGGCTTTTATACTGATTTTAAAAAATAGGTATTTTTCTTTATACATTTGGAAATTATTAAGTATTATTTATATTTATGTATATTAAAAGATATTTGTCTAGCATAGAAATTATGATTACAAATAGCAATTTCAACACTGAAATTATAAGACCTAGCTTCTAATCTAGTACTGTGCTTAAATTAGTGAAGCTGTAGTACTAAACAGGAAAGCTCTTCAGAACAATTACCATGAAAATATTTATAGAAAAGGCACAAAACATCTATGTTAAAGTGATGAGAAAGTGATGGAGCCAAGATGCCAGGTCAGGACTGATTACATTGCATATTCTTTGTGGGGTGGTCTCAGTATGTATTGAACTCACAATAAGAGACACCAAAGTAGACATTGCACACAGTTTCATTCCAGAACATCAGAAGAGTCAGATTTATCAGAGCATTGACATGGAAGGTGATCTCATAGCCACCAGTTGCAGATTCGCCTCTGATGTCAGTGACTGTCCTCAACATGAAACCATGTGATTGATCCAGATGCACTTAGGATGTGCACATTTGGGACAACCAGATGAGATGAAGATATACAAGGAGAGAAAAGGTAGAGCGTCTCTAACATCCTCGCGAGAAGAACATCCACATTGGAAGAAAGACCCTAGAGCCACATACTCTTATACAGATATTTATTGAAGAAGTCCAGGGATGAATAAACAATTATTTTATATATGAAAAATTTAGTCTTGTATTCTTATTACTCTTGGCAATTTTAATGTCACATAAGTATTGCTTCAGATTCTATTAGCTCTACATTTTCTTAATATTCAATCAAAAAAGTTTAAAAAATCTAAAGCTCATTTTTGAACTATAATGTCTGATATCACAAATATTTTCCTGAATGGTAACCCAGAATTAATTCTCTTTTCAATATTTGAAATTTTTTTGTTGATTTTAATGTTTAAATTTTTGATCATTCAAATGAGAATGTACAAAAAATATGAATATCTATTATGTTGTTTTTGAAATTCTTCTAAAATATTTTGTTTTACTCATCTCTTTCCAGAATCAGTTTGAGTTTCCCTCGGATGCAATGACTGATTTGGACTGTGACAACAAAGGCTGTATTGAGATGAAGACTCTTCCTCGGCAAGAAAGTACAGCCAGTACGGATACTTATGCCAGCTGTTTCACACACCCGCAGAGTAGTCCTTCTATCACAGGGCGGCCTAATGATGCCCCTAACCAGGCGAACATTTGTGTAAATCCTCTTGAGGAGCCCTCGTATCAGGGTCAGCTTCCATCTTATGAAGCTGTGATGCAATGTGATTTCATTAACAGCTCTGCAAATCAAGAGAATGCCAACATAAACTACCAGAAAGCTCCACCACTTGGTAGTGCTGTGTGTCAAAGTTTTAATGGCAGTGTCAATCGCCCATCCGATCAAATTGTACAGAAAATTGAGGATGGTCTGACTGCTACATGGCAACGTAATGTTTTGGTTTCGTCAGGAACCACGCCATCGTCATCAGTTGGAGATGTTCGACAACAAACCAGACTGGGAAGCCACTCAGGTGGTGCCACTACAATGACCAAAACAGCTCTCAAGCGATACAAGTCTCTGTCTGGTGAAAAGCATCCACGCTTTGCTGACCCTCAGATAGAAAGGACTTACTCGTCCACAGACAATCTACATAGGTATTCAAAACCAAAGTTGAAATTTCGTAAGGCCTCATCTTTATCTAGCCGTCTACATGCTAGTCCTGCAACAGGGAAAAAACTTGCTAACTACCATCTCATTGCCCACTCAAAATCAGGTGAGTTATTGCAACACGTTTGTATATTTTTTTCATCTATACACATGTACATATACACACACAAAAACATACATATACACATGCATGTATGTGTGTATCTCCGTTTGTGTGTGTGTGTATATGCACTTGAAACATCAAGATACATTTTTTTTGTTTTTCCCACACTGTATGCCAATTTTGAGAATATTTTTTTAAAAATTATTGTTATTAGTAATGTTTGGATAGTTAAGATAGAGTTGTTAAATTTCATAGTAATTTTCTTATACTGTTGAGAAAAAGTAACTAGATCTTATTCTTTGCATATAAGTTTTTAAAATATATTTCTAATCATTTATTTAATAAATAATATATGTATTTGTCATGTATTAATGCTTTTGAGCTTTTCAGAACTTAAACTACATTTAAGTAAATACTTATAAAAACTGCATAAAATCAGAATTAAAAATGTTTCAATGGTTTTGATTATTCTTTAGTTTTTAGTTAATGGAAATATTAGAGCAAACATTTTTATTTGTTTTGACTTCACCTAGCAAAAAATTATAAACTTATTAACAATTACATTAAACACTTAGCAATTCCATATTTTTCTTTTCACTATCAAGTTCTGATCACAGACCATAGAAAAGAACTGATAGCTCACATCACCATTATGGAATGACATTCAACTGAAGCAGCCATTTTAGTTCATAGCTTAATTAACTATTAAAAACAATGCTTTCACTTGTAATTTATAATGCTGCATCTTCTTTTTAGATTTTAGCAATTTTAAATACACTCTACATAAGCTGGAATGCTTCTCTTTATAACACGGCTACTTTTTTATTCCTTTCTTTTATTATTATTTTCATATCTATGCATTTGTTTAGAAGCATTTACCCTGACCTTGTCAAAAAATTAAGCTTTTTTATGAGAGATTTATTGATTTATCATCATAAGAAGAATTAGATCAAAGTAATGATATTTACAGGTATTCATAAATATAGATTACATTTACATATTATGTTTTGAAATTTGGTTTTAAATTTGAAACTAATAGTTTTTAAAAATCTTGTTCCAGTGGAATGAAACATTTCAGTTTGTAAGTTATTCCAGGCTATTATCTTTATATCTATTGCTTTCTGGATACTTCTTATCTTCAAATGCTTTTCTTCATCTGTTCTCAACATCTATGAGGTAATCAGTTTTTCCAAACAAAAAAGATGGATAAAATATATTTATGAAAAAAAAGTAGAAAATGTACAACAATTGTTTGCCTTCTAAATTGCATACTGATGATGATCAGAGAACACATTGATCAAATCATTATGACCACAGAAGCAAAAGTGAGCAAAGAGGAGAATAATAATAAAGAAATACTTATAATAATGACACCATATGACACAATTAAACATTTTATATTTATTACATATTAAACTTCAGGGTCTGGGCATGGTATCTGATAACATAGAGATTTTTGACCGGGTTTAGTATTTTTGTTCAGACGCAATACATTTCAACTGCTGTTTCCTGAAGTTTGGCTAAAAACTCCTCAGAGATAAGCCTAAATAGAGAATCAATCATCACAGGATTTAAAAGACATGCCCAATGTGTTATAATGGATTTCAGCATTCTGGGGAGATTTTCAAAATTTGCAGCTTAGTTATTTTTCACAAAACTGTACCCACAAATAAATGACAAACCTATAAAAAGAAAACACCCATAAGTAATTTACTGTAACTTTTTTAGAATCAATTTATAATCATGTATGGCTTTCCTTATTATGACTAAAAGTAGATTAATTTTAATTGGCTTGTAATTTAAATATTTAGAAAACTTTATTTTTAATAAAATCTTCACTTAAAAAGAACTATCCATTTTTCATATCCATTTTTCTAAAAAAGTTTTCCAGCAAAATGTTATATATATATAAATATATATATATATATATATATATATATATATATATATATGTGTGTGTGTGTGTATAATATATATATATATATATATAAACACCTATTGATATAATTTAATGTATATAAAGGTGAACAGCATTCTTGTCAATAAAGTTCTCAATAGCTTTCGAGAGCAATAATTATTGTATAAAAATACTAAAGTCCATGATACTTATCAAAGATTGACTCAGAGTTTCATGATTCTTCACTCTTCTGAAGCCAGATAAAATTCTTATCTATTTTTATTTATTCCTATCTAGTTGTTGATGTCAAAAGTATTGTGAAACTCTACTCTGAGTTGAAGTATCATGAACTTTTAATATTTTCAATACTATATCTATCTATGTAACTATATATATATATATATATATATATAAAAAAAGATAGATAGATAGATAGATAGATAGATAGATATAAATGAAAATAAAATGAAATTTTTTAGGCCAACTATTATGTGTTCCTAGAAAATATCATTGATTAGATTTTGTGAGGTGAGCCAGACTGAGAAATTTTCACCATTCTATATATATATATATATATATATATATATATATATATATATATATATATATATATATACAAGTATATGATTAGTGTATATGGAATGAATTCCAATAACCAACAATTACTATTCTTAAAAGAGTGCTCAATACAGAGTAGAGCAGATATAATTATTTATTTAAAAATTATAGCATAAATATGTTATAAAATCACTACAAAAATAGGCATTTTGTTTCAACACCTCTAGTGTCTTATCAAGTGATGATGTTGAATGTAAAATAAATGGTTTTAAAAGTTTTAAATTAATTAACGATCCTTCGCAAGGGGAAAACGTTGTTACAAAAGCTTTTGTAACGTTTTCCTCTTGTGAAGGATTGTTAATTAATTTAAAGCTTTTAAAACCATTTATTTTACATTCAACATCATCACTTGATAAGACACCGGAGGTGTTGAAACAAAATGGTTATTTTTGTAGTGATTTTATAATATATTTATGTTATAATTTTAAATAAATAAATAAATATATATATATATATATATATATATATATATATATATATATATAGTAAATAAATAACTAATAGAGCCAATAAAACTATTGCCGACTTTCAGTTTTCACAAGAAAAGAGTACTACAGTATCAGCAAACAGAAAATGCAATAAATAAAACCAATAAAAATACACAAATGATTTTAAGTTATTGCTATGTTTCATACCAGAAAACAAACTGTTAGGCAATAAAATAAAATAAGTCAATCTTATTAGTCATAAGTGTACTAACACAGTCATACTATTCTCTAAACACCAAAATGGCTAACTTCATCTCAAAGTTGTAGAAGTGATTTAAATCATTTGTGTGATTTGTCATATGTGATGTTTGCTATATACCTCCCAATTATTCAGATATTCAATTCTAATAAGAAGCCTATACTAATCTTAAAAGTAAACATTTATTTGATGAAATCTTATACAGGTAACAAATAATATTTATAGTGTATTTTCCCCTGGTTTGAAATCAGTGTTTTTCCTGTGTTAAAATAAGTTGTAACAATCTTATATCAAAGATTAATCTAAGGAAACACTCTCTCTATCACTGAACTAAATGAGTGCTTTTAATGTCATTATCAATATTCAAATTAAATCCACCTTTGTTAAAATAACAAAAAGCAATTTACGCTATATTCAACATTCAGACTGTTCTCATCTTTAGTGCCATATTTGCAATGTTTTGACCGTTATACACTCTGGCCTTCTTCAGGTGATATATGTTGGCATTTCAAATTGAATCTTTTATTTAAACCACAGGGCTAGGTTGTTCTAATTCCACATGCCATGCCTCTTTTGGACATCTCAGTTTCAGTTAATTCCCTTTAGTAACTCAACTTTCCAAGTTTCTGTTCACTCTGCTAGATATTGAACTTACAATTCTTTTGGGTCAAGTCACGTTTTTGGATTACTTAAAGCAATGCTTGTCCTTGAGCATAGCAGAGAGGACAAAACCTTTGAGAGTTAAGTTAGCAAAGGAAATGAACTGAAACTGAGATATCCAAAAATAGGCATGGCACATAAAATTAGAACAATCTATCACCATGGACTAAAGAAAGAGTTCAGTTTGAAATTCCAACATATATCACCTGAAGAAGGCTGAAGCATACAATGGCTGAAACATTGTTAATATGGCAATAGATATGAGGACAATTTCTGAATGATGTAAATAGTGTAAATAGTTACAATACCTCATCTCAGAAATATGTCAACAAAAAGGAACTTAAAACTTTATTAACATTTCACCTAATAATATATTTTCATAGCTGTCATCAGTGCAGAAAGCAAAAGTGAAGTGTTGAATTTATATTCCAGGCAAGGTCATCATGTTTACTTTTGCACAAGTACCATTGGAAAAGTATAAATCCATCTCTTCTACTTCCAGCTAGTGGTTAATAGCAGGTTAGACTGGGTTCTCTAGTTTGGGCTGAGGTCTCTTCCTGGCTTAAAGCTGGAATCGATGCTTTCATCCCATCAAGGAAATATAGGGTCAAGTCGCGCTCCTCCCCTTGGTTCTCAGCTGCTTGCTCAGCCGCCATCGCCCATAGGAACCACTACTTCCACCTATTCTGTAGCGACATGTCTGACTGCAATAGACATCTCTTTGCCTCCGCCCGTGACGAATGTAAGCGTGTCCTCAACGATGCTAAGTCACTATTTGTGGCTCGGATGAAGGAACGTATTGCATCTCGCAAATTTGGCTCCAAAGATTATTGGTGTCTCTGCAAGAGCGTATTGAACAATTGCAAACCCTCTATACCTCCTTTATTCAACCAGTTTGAAGTACTGACCTCCTCTACCGACAAGGCTGAATGCTTTGCTCGGAAATTTTCATTCAACTTGATGCTCAACTCTTCCGGTGTACCCATACCCAACTTCCCTCTTAGAGCTGAGGCCATATTGAGTGGGTTAAACATAACCCCATCTTTGGTACTGGGCGTTATCTCCAATTTAGACCCCAACAAGGCTAGTGGTGGAGACGAGATACCAGCCATTGTCTTGAAGAAATGTGTGCCTGAACTGGCGCCCGCCCTTTCTAAACTATACAACTACTGCCTCAAGGAATCTTGTTTTCCTGACTGCTGGAAGTCCTCTTCGATCGTTACTATCTTCAAGAACTCCGGCGACCCCTCTGACCCTTCCAACTACCGTCCTATCAGTCTCCTTCCTCTCTTCGGCAAAGTCTTCAAAGCCCTAATCAATACCGGGGTGGTTAACCACCTCACATCCCATAATCTGCTCTCAGACAAGCAATATGGTTTTCGCTTTGCCCAATCTACAGCCGATGTGCTTACGGCCATCACTGAAACAGTCTACCAAGCTCTTCAAAGTAACAGGGAAGCCCGAGCTGTGGCACTAGACATCTCCAAAGCATTTGATAGGGTTTGGCATGCCGTCCTTCTTCACAAGCTCCAGTGTTATGGCATTACGGGTCAATTATATAACCTAATACGATCATTCCTGTCAAACCGTGAATTGAAGGTCATTCTCAACGGATTCTCCTCCAGTTCCTATCCCAAGAACGCAGGTGTTCCTCAAGGCTCCATCCTAGGCCCCACTCTATTCCTTATCTACATAAATGACCTTCCTGATGCCATAACTTCCCAAGTAGGCATCTACGCAGATGACACCACAATTTATTCCTGCCTCAAAAACAAATCTAGTCTCGCTGACAAAACTCACCTGGCCATGCGTCTCGAAAAGGACCTCCAATCGATTGTGAACTGGGGCATGAATTGGCTGGTCAACTTCAACGCTTCTAAGACAAAACTGCTCTCTATTAATCACCACAGAGATCCTTCCATTCCCTCCATTAGAATGTCTGACACTCAACTTCTCGAGAGCAACTCTCTGCGGCTTCTCAGTCTCATGTTGACTGCTGACCTGAGATGGAATAAATACATTGAGTCAATTGCCTCGTCCACCACAAAGAAAGTTGGCTCCCTGAGCCGCGCCAGGAAGTTTTTCTCCCCGGAGTCGATCCTCCAGATCTACAAATCAACAATTCGTCCTTGCATGGAGTATTGCTGCCATATATGGTCTGGTGCCCCTTCTGTTTGCCTCGGGGTTCTTGATAGGCTCCAGAGGCGGATATGCAATGTAGTTGGCCCTGTCCTGGTGTCTTGTCTACAGTCACTTTCTCACAGATGCGCCATCGCCTCCCTCTGTCTCTTCTACAAATACTTTCATAGAAATTGCTCCGAGGAGCTGCATTCGCTGGTTCCCAGACGTCATGAGTTCCAGCGCCTTATGAGGCTGGCATCCCGCTCTCACCCCTTTACTGTCGAAACTCCTAAATGTAGCCGTCTCTTCTACTCTAATAGCTTCATGTCTTGCACCTCTCGCCTATAGAACTCCCTTCCCTATTCCTGTTTCCCTGTGAGCTATAATCTCCAGCTATTCAAGTATAATGTCAATCGACATCTCCAGTTGCCTTGATCTATCCACTACCCTCATCCTTTCTTCTATCACTCCAATCTGATCTTGCTCTAAATTTTCTGTAACCCCTTGCATCCTAGTGGCTTCCCGCCTTGCTTGGGGTGAAATGCTTAAAAAAAAAAAAAAAAAAAAGTATAGGTTCATTCTCGCTAAAGAGCAAGTTAAAAATGTAAGTGTGCTAAAATAATAAAACTTTTGTTAAAATTATTTTTACAATTTTAATTTTCCTTTTTGAAATAGTTTTATATTTATAACTTGATAAGATTACTTATAAAGTCTTTTGCTGAACAGATATCATCTAATATCCCCAAATTTGTCTATATCTCTGAGATGAGGTATTATGATTATTTACATTATTTGGACTGTTATCTTCATCTTCATTGCCATATTCACAATTTCAGACATTGTCCAGCCTTCTTCAGGGAAGGAATTTCAAACCAAACCCTTTATTGATTGTTCTAGTTCACAACGTTCTACCCCAATGGATGAAGTAAATTGCTCAAATGCCAATCACCTTCTTCAATGGGAAAAGGATATTTGAGGATAACTGTCCGAATAATGTAAATAATGTAAATATTCGCAAATTGTTGCATTTAAATAAATGCATTGGTTCAACATAAGATGCTTAAAGAATAATCATTTATTCAATATGTGATGTTAATAAATTGATTCAAAGTGAATGAATGAATACAAAGAGAAAGAGAAGTTAAGAACAAAGAAACTCATAAATTCATCTATTTTCCATTTTAAATCTATCTCTTCAGGATGTACGGGATCATATCTCTTCAAAGAATTTTTTTTTATTATTATCTGTGAATTGCCATAATTTCTTGGGAAAGATAGTGGAGTGACTTCCCACAGTCTTCCCTACTGTTTGGAATTCTTAGTTTTCTTTCTCTTAGACTAGTTGCCACCCAAGGCAAGAAAGCCTAGTCTATCTTTCTATTTAATCCATAACTAAGGGGACCTGGATTCATGCCATTCCCAAGGGTACTTGTGCAAAACTGAGTGCAACAGACTTGATTTAAATTTGAACTCATCTTGCCAATTTTACTTTCTATGCATTTAAGTATAGGTTCATTCTCGCTAAAGTTACTAAAGTAACTGTTACTCCAATACACCATCTTAAATTCATCAGTTGATATGGAAAATAAAAATTGATAGCAGACAATAAATACAAGCATTAAGGTTGACATTATTATTATGAACTAAATTTTATAGTAAATAAATTTGTTGTCAATTCCCATCAGAAACAAATAATATAAATTGGTTCAAGCCATTAAGATGCAAATTATCAAAGAATAATCATTTATTATATTAATATTACTATATAATTTAGTTATGTGATGTTAAGGTAACAGCAAATTGATTCTAGATAATTAGTAGGAATGAATGAATGCCAAAACATTAAAAGTAAAATATAAAGATGACTCGGGAGAAGTCAAAAGGATGCAAATGAAGGTTTTATTTTATAATGGTAAAACATGTTAACAAAGTGTAGAAATATGCTATATGCCTTCTCTCCAACCTTGAAAAAGAAAGCTAGCAAATATTAACAAAGTATATTCTTACTCAGAAATCCAGTATGTCATGGTGCAAGTGGTTATGTTTTTCCTACATGTCAGGTAAGAATCTTCACAGGAGATCAAACATTTGGGAAAACTAATTAAATAACTATGTCCAGTTTGTAACATAATAATATGTAGTCTGCATCTTCTTGATTTCAACAGAACTTATTTTTATCCTTAGTCTATACAACTATTAAAAAGTAATGCTGGCTTATAATTTCTTGGGAAATGAAAATTCCAGCCTAGCATATTCACTTTCACCATAAGGCTCTTTGGAAAAGCATCAGTTGACTTACCCCACAGTGGGTCTTCCTTGGTTTACTGTTAAGAGAAGAACTACTTAAATTCAAAATGGTAGAGGAGGTGATGGGAAACAAATCCACTTTCTTTTCCAAGACCTCATATGAATTCACATAAAATAAAGAAAAGTAATCTGTGGAGTCATGATTGCTAACACTCTGAAGAGATATGTCATGAAAAGTTAATACAAAGAAGATATGGTAGAAGTAAACAAATTCATACATTCATCATTAGCTGATATTGAAAATAATAAGGTTCATTCAAGGGATTTTCTCTGGGTTTTTTTTTTGTAGATTTCTGGATTTCTTTAAATATTTAGGGCTAAACATGTTATATTTCATTATTGATTGTGATATGTGACTAGAGGAGGCTTCAAGATCTGATTTAGTTGTAATCAGGAAGAAATGTAGACATGTAGAAATGAGTATGATTTTACACTTGAGTATATGTTGCCAAAGGGTTTGTATATTTGAGTATTATGCATGTATAATATTTTTTCATATATGAGGATAGCATATAAAAGAACAACCAATGAAATTATTTTCAAACTTAAATTACTGTTATCATTTCATACAGTTAGGAACTGCAAAATTTGCAGAATTTCCAATAAATCAAATAAATTAGGATGCATTCTTAAAAAATACATATATGGTAAAAGATATCAGGAATTGCTTTGAACTGAAGAAAAAGAAAAAAAATAGTTAATACACTTAATTAATGTATTTTAATGTATCAGTATTATAAGGAACACATTATTTTACTATAACGACAAAACAGCACATTGTAGCACAATTTTTTCAGCATAATAATGTTTAAATATTCTAACTTGGTTAATAAATATATTTCCACTTGTTGGGCCACTAGTTTCCAAGTAATTTTCAATTAACCTATAATCTCATTACAGTTCTATGGCTCATCTAGAAATTAAAAAATTCTGCCATATTTAACTTTTAAATTGACAATGGTTAATTCATTTATCCCTTTGAGTTCTGCCATCCACCATAGTATACTAAGATGAAACTTCATTAAATCATGATTATCCACAACAACCTGTTTTTTTGTTGCCTTTTTGACTTTTGATCATCTTTATCCCTGTTCTGCCTTCATTAAATAGGTTATTTGCTCTTTGCCTTATCACCTTCTCTATAGTATCCCTCTTTCCTCATTATGTATACCAACGATTTCAATTGTTACTTAATGTAAATTTTGTTTTTTAACAGTTATTTTCTTAAGACTTCCTCATTATTCATATGCTGAATCCATGGTATTTTCAGCATCTGTTAGTAGACTCATATCTATATCACTTCAAGTCTCTTCTTGATCTGTGAAGAAATTGTCCCATATATAGAATCTCAGATATTACAGTTCCACACTATTTTCTAACAACATTTTCCTCTCTCTTATTACCTTGCTTAGTTTCTGGAAGGCCTCATTCACTATTTGAATCTTTGATGCTTTTTCCATCATTTTGTTTGATTTTAATATCCCCAATATGTAGTTTACATCTTGGCTTGTCTCTTTTGCCAACAATCAGTGATAATACTTTAATAATTATAATAATTATAGAAACATACTGTACCAGACATGAATTTCATGGCTTCTGATCTTAATTGTTTGGAGGTGTTAACATGTACATATTTTGTCTTGGCAAATTAAGATGGGCTACAGTAAATATATCCCGGTCTGTACCACAGATTTGCTTGTTAGTTTCCTGACCTTAATTAGTTGGTCATGTCTCCTACGGACTGATGCAGTGGGTATTTCTGTCCATGAGCAGGTGTGGTGGTAGGAGCATTATGCTTGGATGTTGAGAGACTTGTCTTCTTTTTTTTTTAAGTTAGGGCAACTTGGGGGTGCATCTAGATACTTGGGAGCAGCCTCAATCAAATACTGAGAAAATTTGGTTATTCAGTCTGAGGTTATTCCTAACTAGGTCTCCACCTGCAGGGTTATGTGTTGCTTTTATCAAAACCTGTCACTATATAGAACACTTTTGGCTGTGAGACATGTGTCTGTTATACACTTATAGACTGGGAATCATGAGGGATATATTGAGCATTGTATATTTGTATCCTAGCATCAATTTGTTGGCATGTAGAATTCTCACTCAGGAATTAATAATGATTAAACTTCGTAATAATTATATTTATGAATAATTCTAGTATAAATTTTATAAACAGTAAGTAATTAGGCATCAAGTCAGTACAGGGAACATTTAAGAGGCTATATTTTCAAGTCTGTTTTGCATTGTTAGAGTATTGGATGACAGACCACAAGTGATTAGCTTGTATTCCTTGTGTTGTTCATCAATAAGAAGGAAACTTACAGTACTAACAACTATAAACTTATATATTTGAAGAATATGTACCAGTACTTTTGTTACTCCATGTTGGGGTATATACAAGCTAACATAAAGCATCATAATGAAGCTTTATGTCGGATTTTATTATGCAGCTTAACATCACATTATAAGTCTGAGTATTCCTCCCTTTGTACTCTGTCATTACTGCTAAATAAATAATGAACAATTCCGTTTTGATTGCAAAGAAAGAAGATAAGTCTGAAAGAAAGAAAGCAAGCTTATTTTGATAGTTTTGTTGGGCATTTATTTTTAAGCAAAATGACATGACATAATATTTCATTAAATAAACTCTGTATTAAATTTAATTTAAAAAAAAATGACGTTTTACGCCATATCATTACCTCATATAAATAATGGACCATCCGTTTCATTTTGATCGTGAGGAAAGACAAAAGAAAATGATATATCAAGAGATGCTGTCTGGTTTTAGTGAGTGAGTGAGTGAAAGAAAGAAAGAAAGAAAGAAAGAAAGAAAGAAAGAGAGAAAGAGAGAAAGAGAGAAAAAGAAAGAGAGATGACGTGAAACGCCATCAGGCACTTAACGTCTGCTTCAGTGAAATCAACGTAAAGAAGAAAGAAAGGGTTATGGGAGAAAACCCGACCGTCTAATTTTTGCCCGAGCCACGTTAAAAACTGGCCTTGTGCCACATCTTGTCTTGTGGGGAAGTTGGTAAATAGAAAGAACCCGACGATAGAGCAAGGAACGGAAGAAAGAAGCAAATTGTAACGGTAAAATGGACAATTATTTTTTTCGTCTTTTATAATTCTTCTTTAATGCATTTTCTTCGATATAATTCAAATTTCATCGATAATTATATTTCATTAATAAAATATTCAAATTGAAACCAATAGGATAAAATAATAAAAACAACTGTTTTGCAAAAAAAATTATTAAATGAAGAAATTTAAAAAACGTATGGAAATAAATGACGATTATTAACGTTATTTACATGCGATCAGTTGGTAATTTTAATGATTGAAAATGAAATGTATTTTTTTGTTTGATAAGCAACGTTTTCAAGGACATGCAGATTATTTGATGTTACCAGTTAAAGTTAAAAAATGTTAAAGAAAGTATTAGAGCAGAAGAAATTTTTTAGCAAGGAAATAACTATGAAAAGAATCAAAGTGTTTTTTAGCTTCTGCTTCTTAATCAAATGAGAAAATGTTAAAGTTGTTTTTACAAATGCAAACTAAAGGGTCGTAAAAGTAAAAATTTTGAATAAAAGAGGTTAAAAAAGTGTTACAGTTGAGTAAAAACTTTGAATCTTTTCATTGGTACCTTCTTTAAATGACCTTCATTCATAACTTATGAATATTTTAACTGCAAAAAAAAAAAAAAAAAAAAAGAACCGAAACGATACAAAAATGTAATTTTAACGGGTATTAGTTGCCAAAATGTTGTATTTAAAAAAAAATTAATACAAGGAGCTCATTACAATCATTATGACTCAAAAAATTCGAAACAGAAAAATCGTGAAATCTTTGCAGGATATTTAATTTTTAAATATCCTGGAAATTGTTGACTTAATTTATGAATTTACGTTTATTTTATACATAATTTTCAGGCTATAATTATGTTAATTTCAGTTTTATGATGTCAGTCCATCTTGTTTGGAGCATGCTCATCGTCATTGTCAGTTTGATGGTGAACCACCGGTCTTTAAGTCGATGATCCGCAAATAAGAATTCGCAGACTAAAATTAGTTAACATCATTTTCAAGGGTGGGGGTGAGGTAATTCTGGTAACACCCTCTTGGTGACCGGCCTGGTTTGGAATGGTCCCAGGTTTTTAATTATACAAACAAATGAAGGGTAATGAAACAACACCAAATAAGCTTATGAAGCTTTATTAAACTAATTCAGCTTTAGTGCCTAAAACGTTATTTGTAAACTAGCTTAAAAGCCGTCCTATTGGGTGGGATTTTTAAGCTAGTTCCAGCAGACGGCTCTTGATTGGGTCTTCTTCAGCATGTTCACTGTTCAGGAGTTCCTAAGTTTTGCATATTCACAGCATTGGAATCTCTCCTGTCTGCCATTCGATCTGGGTTCTCATTTGCACGGGACATTTTTTTCTTCTTTGCTACAGCTTTGGTTCTTTTGATTGTAATCTGGTCCTCTGTTAGCGAAGATTTCTTTTTGTGAGATATACTGCTGTTGTATGCAATAGGCAACAGTAAACTACAGAAGAACTCACAATTTGTCACTGCATTAATATATAAGCTTGCCTTTAAGAAGTTCAACAATAATTCTTCTGCTGCCACTTAATTTAAAGATAATTTGATGTATGTAGGTCCTTACTTTCTGTACAAAAAATTTTATTTCATGGTTGACTTTTGCTGGATTTCACAATTAATTTCAATTATTCCCAAATTTATTTCCAAGTTATAAAAATTGTTATTGTACAAAAATTTGTCACAAAAAAAAAAAACGAAACAAAAAATAACAAAAAACAAAATTTGCTGAAAACAATCACAGTAATGAAAACTTGGGAATCCAAAATTGTGGGCCTGGATTGTTTTTAATTTGCTCGCAAAGTCTAATGGATTCAAAAATGGTATGATATATTGGGCTAAGGCCTCTAGGAGTAAAGTTGAAAAAGTGTGACACACTGACACTCACATTGATTTATATAGATGGATAGTTACAAGTGAGAGGGGAGATGGGATGTACTTATTTTATTACCACATTCTCCCCCAGTATATATTTTAATCATATGGAAGAAAATTCTTCAAATGACTGGGCATCTTGTGGGTCCTTTAGGATCATCAAGGTGGCTTGACCATATCAGTTTCTTGTATTTCTTCCTCAACTTCCAAGTTTGGGTGCTGTGACCTAACACAATTATGCTTTTTGTGACAATCAGGCTGTTTGCCTTCTGAGTTGGTAGTAGGGTGAACCCATTTTTGAGGTACTGACCACTTGTCAGAGCTAGGGTCATACCATGAGGATCCTGGACTCGAAGACTCTAAGTAGTACCAGGAGTGGATATATCAGCAACTTTTTCTTCCTTTCCCACTGGGGCCAGATCTCTTAAAGAGATAGTATCTTATCTCCTATCCAGATAGCGTGTTTGAACATACTGGGGGTGTGACTCTATTAGTTCTACTTTATTTGCAACTGGTTCATGCTTTCTCTAGCAAGCATGATGTTTCAGTAGCACAGTCTCAGGTTGTGGAAGCCATGATGGCAGGGAAGTACCTGTAGAGCTTCATTGGAAGGAGAAGAACTTCTCATGTGGAGTGGCAGTAATTGCTGTACACAGTAACATTCAGGGAGGAGGCTTTCTCAGCAGTCTAAGGGAACCCATGGTAGGCAGCAGCCAATTGTATAGACTTTCATATTATGCTGGTGTACTTTTCACATTGGCCATTACTTTGTGGGTTGTAAAGTGTTGTCCTACTTACAGTTACTCCTTGTTCTTGCAAGAATTGCTTGATGCAGTCTGACATAAAGGCAGAACCCTGGTCAGAGTGGATGTAAGCAGGTAATCCGAAGACAGCAAAAACAGAGCAGAATGCTTGAATCACAGTTGTCACTGTTATATCTGGGAAGGGAATAGCAAATGGAAAACTAGAGTACTCATTGATAATTTTCAGTAGGTACTTATTCCTCATTTTCAACAAAGTGGTCCCTTAAAATCCAGGACAAGTCTTTTGAGTGGCTTTTATAGCTGTTCCAGTTCTAGGCTTGTAGAACCTAGGTTTGAGCTCCACATATATTTGACAAGTCTTCATGGCCTCCTTCATGTCTTCAACTGAGGAGGGCAAGTTTCTAATTCGGACTATGTAGAGCATTCTCATCATATCTGGGTAGCACAGTTTCTTATGTAGTTTATTTCTGCAGGTAGTTGAGCCACACACACCCTTGTGAGTGCATCGATTGCTGTAATTTTCTTTGCTGAGGCAATAAGTTACATCAAATGAGAAACAAGAAAGCTCCATCCTCCATCTTGCTATTTTCTTGTTTTTTATTTTACTCGCTGTTTTGGAGTTGAACATAAATGCAACCAATTTCTGGTCCATAGTTTATCTGGGCAGAGTATACATTCCATCAATGTGAAAGAGAATTAATATAGTAAATTGTAATATAGTAACAACACCAAGTAGAAGCTTATGAAACTTTATTAGACTAATTCAAGTTTAATGTTGAAGACCATTATATTTATTAGAATGGATAGTTACAAGTGAGAGTGGAGATGGGATGGGATTTTTTTTATCACAGGTAACATAAATATTTATTTATAAAGACATTGACATGCCAAAATTCATAGAGTATCTTTAAGTTAAAATAATGGTAGGTGATGCCACCATAACTTGAAAGCATAGACATGCTCAGACCTATATCAGTTGTACTCTGACATCTGGTGAGATGTGAGTGTGATCACCAGCTAGGCTGCTCATAAGATGATGTGAATAACAGGATTTCAACTGAGGCATGATAACAGGTACTAGATGAATGGAACATTCCATTTCTGAAATTGTAGATATATTTGACATGTTTCAATCTGCAATGTCAAGTGTGTACTAGGAATACCTGATGAAGAATATTACCACCTACAATTCACAGCATAGTAGCTAATCATGGATCCTTAATGATTATGAGTAGAGATGTCAGGTTAGAATTATCTGTGGTAACAGAAATGTGCCACTGGTTCAGATCACATCCAATGTAGAAAGTACCAGATGTATGTCCAGCAGGTCAGGTTCTTTAGCATCCAAGGCATATAGGAGCATAAGACCCACCAAGATGCCTTTATTAACACCACAACACTGGACACAGTATCTAACCTGGGCTCATGATGTCACTAATTGGACCCCGGAGGCTGGCAATATGTGGCTTGGTTCAGTGAGTTACAGTCCCAATTGTTTCAAACTGATGATTCTGTTTAAATGTGACCCCATGAGGCTATGGTACCCAGTTATCAACAAGGCACTTTACAGTGGTTCCATAATAGTGTAGGGTGTATTCATATGATGTGAATTGGCTCACTCATCTGTCTGAACATATCACTGACCAGTGAAAACTATGTTGTACTGCTTCATGAACATTTGTATCTTTTCATAGACTCTATATAATCCAATAAAAATAGTTTATTCCTGCAGGTTAATATACTATGTCATTGAACCCAGATTGCTCAGAATTTATTTGAGAAGCATTCTACAGATTTCCAATGAATGGTGTGACCACCATGTTCATCCAATATGACCCTAATCAAACATTTATGTGATGTGAAGAGGTCTTTTTGAATGCAAAAACCTGAAGCTACAAATCTCAGGGAACAGTTGACAGTTATCAAAACAGAATATCTCACTTTTTCAGATGTCTTCTGATCTCTTAAGGAATCACTGCTACATTGAGTTGTTGCTCTTCACCAAGCAAGAGAAAGTTTATGCATGATACTAGGCACCTATTGCATGATTTTGGACTGTCACTGTAAATACAAAAGATAGAGACCCTAGAAAAATTTGATTAACACAATATCTCATATATCTGAGTAAATTAATATTTTATTATTTTATATGGTCATATGTGTTCTTTGACATTATATAACCTTCATAGGTCTTTCATTCATTGATTTTTTAAACTTTTCCATAGTTTCAAATTCAACAGTAACTTGCAGCATTTTTTATGTTCCAATGATCTTTGCTCAAATATTGTCTTCCATTCTCATATACATTTCACAATTTAACATTAGATCACAAGTTTTCTACTGGATTATTTGGAGAAGCTGTAAGTCATTCTATTAAATTTGGAGTAATTCTAACATTTCTTTCACAAAATGGGCAAAAAATGTCTTGTCCAAGAGCTTATGATAATTCTTTGTATTTATCTTGATATTATCATCAACTGAATGGATCTGCAGTCAGGGCTTCGACTTTTATACCACTCATTAGATCCAGCCAATGTAGCTCTACAATCATTACTAAAAAATATTGCAGCAATATCAATTTTCATATACTTCTTTACCAAACTTACACATTTCTCTTTGTGATGTCGACTTAAAGGTGATAGTTTGGTTGCTCTGATGCATTTAGTCTATATCCCTGATATTTTGCATCTTTTCTCACTACATTTGCAACATTTTTTCTTTTTCTTTTATTCCATTGCCTTTTTATTTTTCTCAGATCTCTTTTTGTGACATCCTTAAAGTCAGTTTTTTCTTGTTATCTTGCCATTTTGTTCAATTTCCTTTTTGACTGATTTTTGTTCTTTTTTTTTTCAATTTTCAACGTTATGTTTCCATCATATATCTTGATTTTCTCTTGAGGTTATGTCTTTCTAATGATTGCTAGCAATTTATATATATATATATATATATATATATATATATATATATATATAAATATAAAAAAAAAAATTTCAATACCTGTACTGTTATATATATTTACAATATGATGAATAATCCTCATGTTGCATAATAAAATATCATACACACCAAATAAGTTACTATAAATATTTCTAAGCAAAACAGGTAAGTTTAAATTCATGTGCTATATTTATCATGAGAATATAATATACTGAAAATGTTGTCAACTTTGTTTTGTTAATACTTTTATTGTGAAGATATTGACTTGCATCATAAAATCTGATATAGTGTATGTACATATGCATCCATTATGTGTGATTATGAGTGTAAATGCCAGGATAAGTTTAATGTAGAGATTTACATATGCAGAGTAATGTAAAAACATTTGTTTAGTTTATTAAGTAAAAATAAAACGTTTTTTTTATTTTTTTGACATTGACTTTATTGAACAAATTATTTACCATATTCTTTCACCATTTTATGCCATCTGTCTGGTAACTTTATAATTCCATCCACTAAGAACATTTTATCAACAAAAAACTGTTTTACATGCTTCTTGTAGTTTTCTGGAAAAATGAAATGTTTTCATTTAGAGAAATTTGTCAAAGTCAAAATAAATAATACAATATCTGTTGAATATGGTGGATGATTGAAAAATTTTAAATCCCAGCTGTAACAATTTTTGCTTGGATACCAAACAAATATATAGTCTAATATTATTTTGATGGAATATTAAACTTTTTCTCTCAAATAATTCTAGATGGACACTTTTGATCCTTCAGTTTATCTAGTTGGGAGCAGTACTTCTTTGATGCTTGGTTTTCCAGG
This sequence comes from Acanthosepion pharaonis, assembly GCA_903632075.3. Taxonomy (NCBI): domain Eukaryota; kingdom Metazoa; phylum Mollusca; class Cephalopoda; order Sepiida; family Sepiidae; genus Acanthosepion; species Acanthosepion pharaonis. The sequence goes on from CAHIKZ030000001.1 coordinate 3,957,014, forward strand.
AAAAGCTCATGGGGGTAGGTGCCCTACCAGGTATACATCATCACCTCTTTTGGATATGATTAGCAATGGGTTATTTTATTTTCCACAATCCCTTGAATTCTACATTGTTCAAAGTAACCACACATCTTATCATCCATTACAATTTGTTTTAAAAGTAGAATATTTTGATGACTAAGGGGCAAATTTCACATGGAAATATGATGTACTAGGTTATTTTTACTAACTTATCAAAAGGACTAATGTGACTTAACTGATGCAAAGGCTTTTTAATGTGTGATTTGGATATTTTGAGTATATTAGTTCTTTTAGTTTAAATATCTATACCAAGCACATTTTTCCCTCTAATTGCAAAAGATCAAAATTAAGATTAGTTATTTTTATCACAAAAGCTTTAATTAAAAAAAAAGAATTTTTGAATAATTTTTAAAGTTTTCATAAAAATTTAGCATATTTAGTTTTGAAAAGAGGTTTTACTCTATGAAATGACATTAGTTATATATAATATGGTGGAGATTAAATCTATGCTGATTTATATAGTCTCTATTGAAAATTGAATCAGTAGCAGTTCTTATTTAAACAGATTCTAAAAACTTTAAATATGCCTTTTCTATAATCCATTATGAATTCAAGAAGAAATGATACATTTTTTTGAAACAAATGATTCAACTAGAATTAATGGAATAATAATCTGCAGTTTAAACAAAATATCAAATATTTTAATGCAAAGAATTTAAAAGCGAGCAAAAATAAATCTTTGGTGTGAAGTGTGGTAATTCTGAATCTGATTTTGTCATATTTAGTTCTTGATCTTAAGGGAAATGTATGTCTGATAACACTCAATGGAATTTAATGTCCATTAAACTTTATACAATATGAATAATGTTGGTATTAAAGGAAAGGTGTATATGTATATAATGTTAAATTATAATTGTTCAGCTTAATCCAATCATGTTGGAATCAAAAAAGCAGTTGTAGCTGTATTTTAACTTGTAAAAGACCTGGCCACTTGCTAATATTTTCTCCTTTAACATTTTGAGGGAGTTTCACTATTTCAAAACTAACTGTGTAAGAGATCATATCAGTAGTGAAGAGCAGAAAATAGCTAATATAAAGTTACTCTTGTATGAACAGCAACAGCTGTATTCTGCTTAGTATTAGGTCATATAATTTTTTTGTTCTGCCAATCCTGATAACAAGTAGATCCTTGTTTTATACAAATATAAGTGGCATTATCCATATCTGACAGAATTTTATTGGCATCTTGATCCATCTTTATACAGAAACAAAAATGTTTCAAATTATTCACAGAAATATATAAACAAGGGTAGAATCATTAGATTTACTTATTCATAAGGGGATGGAGTAGTAGTATGTCAAATATTATGTTTCAGGCTATTTTAAGGACCACAAAATTGAAGTATATGTTCTGATGGGTTTACTTGTATTATAGTGATTAGACTTCAGTGTGGTAAATTGCTGCTATTAGTTCAATGGGTCAAATTATAACATGTTAATAATATTAATATTATCATATAAAAGTGTGTTAATAATTAAATGTTGTGTTTGTCTTTTTTATAGTATGCATATTACATTTTTTGATGGAAAATTTAACGGACAAAACATGGTGGTTATTTCCTCATTTCCAATATTTAAATTAATCAATTTGAAATTTGGCCCCCACATTTCATTCAGTCTCAATTACTCAAATATTTATCCAATAGTATTCACTTTATAATCCTTTTTGTCAGTTTATTTGTAATTATAACTTAGTTTAATTTATTGGTTTATTTCAACATTTCTTTAATTATGTAGTCTCACTTTTAAAGAAACTCTTGTATTAATGATATTTTATGAAAAATCTAATACCAAATTTAAACAGCAAAATCTTCCTGAATTTTAACCTTTACATGTATTTAAGATTGTATTAAATAGTAAATATTTAGTAGATCAAAGGATAATAAATAGTTTTACTCAAGTTGGAATATATTAACTTATATTTTCAGTAATATATTGTGTAGTTATAGAAGGCATGAGAACAGAATAAAAAAAATTTTATTCAGGGCATGTGTTCTTACAAAATCTCATAATCTGATGTGATTTTCTGGCAAAACATAGTAATTCAATATAGGTGTCAGACAATATTATGTTGCATTGTAGTTTTATAATAATTGAATTTAGGAAGAAGTCACTGAGGCTTAAAATAACAATTCTTACAAATGCTAGTTTCAGATGATTTAGTCACTGAAAAGTTAACTCAAGTTTAGAACAAAAATGCTTGATAGTTGATAAGTGGGTTAAAGCTAGAAGATATAAAATAACTGTCAAAATCCAATAGATGGGTCCATAAAATCAAGCTATTTGATAAATAATACATTGTATATAAAGCAAATAATTATATACCTTTGATTTATTGAACAATGAATGGGAAAGAGATTGAAAACTGCAATTTAACAATATTTGACTATATTGACATTTATTTGAGGAAATTAATAGATACATTCCTGAAAATATTGTATAACTATTGTCAATAAGAAATGTAAAAACTACAAAATTATAAAGGATTATCTATTTTCATGTCACACACACATACATATATGTGCACACACACACACACATGTACAGATGTATATTTATGTTTGTGTTTATATATTGTAAGGCTTATGGCCATATCACATTGAATCACTGAAGTTAAGGAACATTGAGCCTGGTTAGTACCTAGATGGGTGACACCCTCGGACTACCAGGTGTTGTAAGTTTGGATGTATGGATAGTGTAAAGGATAATGGCTCAGAATTGAAACTTGGCTCTCCAATTTCCAATTGTCAGAATTGGAATTTGGAGAGCTGAGTTCCAATTCCGGTCAGATTCATTATATTCACTTACATTCAAATACCCTTGGGAAAGGTATGACTTCACCTATTCATCTCCACCAGCTATGGGTTAATTGGTAGAACTTATATTAGTAAATCATTATTATCTCAAAAACAATCTAAAAATAATCTCTGGATTTAAATAACCTGCAAAAGGTTGATAAGCAGTAAAAAAAATAAAAAAATATATTCCAATTCAAACTCATTAATGTTGAAGATAAATCATTTACTCAAATTAGGCTTCAGAAAGAACAATATTGATGAGAACATTAATTCAAAAGAAATTAATTTAATTACACATTTAATCAATCTGATAATTATACTTTAGATAATTGTTCATTCAATACATTTTTGAATGATATTTAATGGTTAATAAATTTTTATAAAATTTCTGTATTTGATAAAAGACTCAGTATTTTTATATCTTAAGCATAAGATTTGAACAAGGGTGTAAATAAATAATTGGATGAAATAAAATAAATAATTAGATTAATATTTATAATTTCTTTGAATACAGACCTGCACTTGTGTACTTATGAACACTTTAATCTACTTATTTTCTAATCGTCATCATAATATTGAATCACATCAACGTATAATTTTGGATAAAAAAAAACATAATCCATACTATATCTTATTTTAATTGATTGAGAAAAAGTCACTGTTAATGCTTCTGATTTGTTGTAGAATCTATTTTTCTTTTAACTGGGATTTTCACAATAAAAGCTCATGCTTATATCTCATCCTCGGCTTTTCATTATCACATTTACTTTTCTTGTGGACTGATAAATTTAATCAGATGAGAAGTCAACAATATGAATTTAAGATGTTTTCAGAAAATTGCTTCTCAGTATTTAAAAATAAGTTCTTATTGTTCATCTTAATATGTAGCAATAAACAATTTACAAATGAACTTAATTTGATTTCTTCATCTAAAGTTTCAGTTGCGAGCAAAGATAATGAAATGCTAACCAAAAACTTGAAGGGTTTTTGTACTTTTTCCATTGCATTTGCTGCTTTATCAATGTAGACTATTATGATTAATTTTTGATGATTATTTTTTCATCTTATTTTCTATTGCAACTTCCATATTGACATTCTAGAATTATTTTGTAACCAGCATAGATGAGAAATAAAGAATAAGTTTTTAGCAAGATTTGAACTTCTAAGCCTGATACTTTGGAAGCCAGTCTTTCTATGAATGTGCCTTACCAATGAGACCAGAAAGAGTAATAAGCAGGGGACATTCAAATTAAACCATATAGCTATATATTTTTCTTCTCACCCTGTGTTGCTATCTTGTTTGTTTATATTTTACACTATTGTTTGAATTTCTTAAAGGAAGCAGTGTTAATTATTAATTTTTCCCTAGTATTTCTTTCATGTTAATTTCTGTTACTTTTTTTCTTTATCATAATTATTAAGAAAGCAGAACTGATAAGAAATAAAGAATAATAATTAATTAATAACAGATTTGAGTATTTTAGATTTTTGTAATATTAGCATACAAAGTCTTGAAACAAAGTAGGAAACCTAGCCATAACCCCAAGGTAAATCAAAAAATCATATTTACATCTCTAACAACAATAGTTAATTACAAATTCATTTTAAATTTTGTTGAAGTATCAAAAATTGAACTATAACAATTGTCATATCTCAAGAAATGCTAGATCAATTTTATGCTGATAAATTTCCAGTTATGCAGAATTTCAAATACACAATATCGGTATAATTAAAAACAATTCTTATGTAAGCTAACTTACAGCTATTCTTGTTTCTGCTGATATTACACATTTAATTCAAAAACTACAACTTTCATGAAATTTCATGCATAGCCAATTTTGGAACAGTTATTATTAATGAAATTTGAGAATATTTTTTGTCTTTTCTTAACCAGCTCTTTGTGAAAAAATACTGGCACAGTACATGTGAAAAATGATAGACTTATTTACATGTGGATAAGCACTTCTACCTCATATAACAATATCTATGTTCCACCTACAAAGTGTTGCTTCTCAGCCCTCAGCCAATAGGATCAGCATAGTACATGTGTTCTCTACCTAATTTAGGTCTTATAAATGAATTTTACCATGCTAACAAAGCAGTAGAATACAGGAATATCAGTTATATCTCTTGCTAATGTACCTCTAGATCAAATGTTCAAATCAGGATATGATTCACACTTATTTTTATGTATCAAGAAACACCTGATGAATGCCTGAGGGCACAAAACTGAAAATTTGTGATAACAACAACAAAGATGAGGACAGTAGTCTTCATGTTAATAAAGTAAATAATACACATTTATTTTTTTCCATTTTTCCTTTGGTTCAGACCAGTTTTCTTATTTCCAGTCAGAATTTGAACATAAACTCTTTAATATTTTATGAGAGATTTTGTAAGCCATTAACAAAGAATTTTTTGTGGGTTAATAAGTTGCCTGTAGCTGCAATGGTGCCTATAGATACAACCTTATTAAACAATAAATAATTCAGAAGATATTGAACAAATTATATTTAAAATTGGCATGGAGACCATGAAAATAGTTTGAACTGAACAAAAAGCAATAATGCGTAAGTTGATCTTAATTTTAATGACTTTTAATAGTACTATTATGTGTTATTTTTTAATTAAACCAGTCATTTCAATGTTATTATTTCAAGGTAAGATAAAAGATAACTTTAATCTATATCACTCTCATATGGCTAAAAGATCAGCCTCAGTTAGCTAATAGAAAATAGACTTAAACTGTTTTCAACCTATTGGTCTCATTTCCAAAAGGATATCTCATACATTTGTAGAAGTGATGATGCTAGTATCAGTAGGCATTTTTTGGCTATATTAAAAATATAAGTCAAATAAAATTTATATCCATTGTCATTTTTTCATCCAGAAGAAAACAGGTCATCTTGTTATTCTACCAAAATAGGATAATGTATCAATATATGAAAGATCTGAATCTAGAAATGCAGGTATTTTCCGTGGCTTTATTTGTTGTATTATCTGAAGTCTAGCTCTTCTTCCAATCCACTTTGTTTTTAAAGATTAAACTTTTCAGTTAACCTAATATTTCTAAAAAAAACTTTATTGTCTTCTGTGTCAAACATGGGAGATCTTCCTTGAAAACAGTAACTCTTTATAACTGAAATAATCACTTATTGTTATAAAAACATCGAGGAAACTCTCATAATTTTTTGTGGGGGCCTGCTTTTATCATTTAGCCATTATCTAATGAATTTCTTTGTGAATACTGAATTTGTTAATTAGTTATAAATTATGTATGATACAAAGAAATTCTAAATCTTAAAAAATTAATTTATGCTAGGGATTGATAACAAAAACATGTACATCTATGTAAATATATATTTATATCTCCATGAATAATGCTTTGTGTGTGTGTGCATGTATTACTCACATTTACATCCATTCGTATGTGTACACACATAGAGAGACATATGGATAGACATCAATAAAGCCTTTCAATATGAACATTTACTTTGATGCATAAATAAATCCATATAAATGATAAAATCTAACAAGAACAACTTTTCATGAGTGATTTTGGCATTGGCTGAATATTTACACACAACAGAGTTTAATTTTTAAAATATCAATTATTGTGGATTCTAATATATTCTTTTTTGTTATGTTAAAAATTTGCAATATCAGTAATAATTATCTATGGTAAGAATTTATCTTTGAAAGGAAGCAGATCTTACCATTATGAAAGAAGGTAGTGTTTTTATTAGTAAAAATTTGGTGGCATGCATTGTGTTTTCGAATTGAAGCAGTTTTGTGTGTTTATTTGTATACATCTATTTGCCTGTATATTTTTGTTAGTATTTTTTGAGAAGCTGAATAATAAAACACATTTTAACTATTCTTTTGTAGGTAAACCATTTTCTACTCAAGACCATAGAATTTGTTTTTAAAAGTCAGAAAAAATATGCATTGAAATTAACACTTCATAGTTTAAAAATTAATTTTTTAAAATTGCTTATAAAACTCAAAACAATCATTTTACTTCAAATTTAAATTATTCAATATTATGGAAAAATATTTTGTAAATAGATTTTGTTTTTTAACTCAGAATATTCTATTTTCTGTAAATAAATCAGCAGCAAAATAATTTCTGAAGTTTTTTTTTACTGAAAAATCAAAAGAAGATTGTTTTCTGATATTTTATGTAGTTATCTTGAAGAACAGTAAAGAAAAGTGACCATCCTTAAAAATATTACCATTACTATCAAACAGTTAACTTATTTTTCACTGTTGAATTGGATTTCATTGTATTTGATCTTGTTCTTTGTACAATTAATTTATTTTCTAAAAAGTTAACAGACAATAAAAACCTCAATTTTAAATATTATATTTTAGCTTAAATATTACAAATATTAAATTTTTTTAAATGTGTCTTCTGCATTGTAGAAATAATTAAGTCTTTAAGAATAAAATTCTTTTATAGTAAAGGACATTTTGGATTCAACATTAATATAAATTATTATTCTAATACTACACAAATCACATTGACTTGAAGCTATTTATTTGAAATGAATTGTGCTGAAAAATATCATTGTTGAATATTCAAGTATCCTTAGGTTAATTTAAAGAAATTCTTACATTGTAAATAAATATTTGTAAGAATAATAAAAGCCTTACATTAATATTTCCTCTGTTCAATTCTTACCTAACAATTATATTCTACAAAGAAAAAATAAATCAATTTTATTTCAGAACTACAAAACAAAAACAGAACTAAAATATCACAAGTTTACCTAATCATAATTATAATTATAATTTTAAAGCCTTTTCCCATTTATAATTTTGAATATGATTTCAATTTATAATTATTGCAAAATTTCAAAAACTTATTGCCAATATGGATTTAACATTAAACTTTTCACTTTATTTCTACTTATTTAATTTTACAATATATTTTATATAATATTATTGACTTTGTTTACTCCCATAAAACAATTTTAGATTTTAACCTTTACTTTAAATGATTTTTTTTCATAATTATTTATAAAATTAGTCTGCTTTATAAATAAAAATGATATCTGTTTGGCCATGACAATATGTAAAATGTTATAGTAAACATACAACAGAGTACAAAAGGAGATTATGAATGATATGAAAAAAATCTGCCATGCCACTTACAGAAAACCACAACATTCCCTCTGTAATCAATTGGTGAGAAGTAAGTTCGATTCAAATAGTCTCTTGCTGCAAACCACTGCCCTGTGGAATAGACTCCCAAGATGATGTTTCTGCAATCACTACAATCTTAACCTGTTCAAGTCTAGAGTTAACCGTTATCTTTCCCTTTTATCCTTATAAACATAACCCTCTACTTTGAGTGGCCCCCAGGTCTTATACAGGGCAAACCTTACTGTAAAAAAAAAATATGTTTATACAAGAGACCTGTGTGTTTATCTTCAACATCTGGCAATATCAGATTATCATCAATTTGTTTCTGGCAAGGCAAAATGGTACCATCACTTCTGTGATAAATCTTAGACTAATTTTAACATGTAACTACCATAAGTTTGAAGTGCATACTGTTTTATCTCCTCTTCACTCCTTGCTTCTGATTTTATCATGACATGGGATTAAACATTACTTAGAAGTAAATTTCTGTGATATTGATGTGAAAGACTCTATTGATATTAAATCCTCTCCTGTTGATAAGAGAACACACAGAACAAAAATTATAGCTACTATGCGAACCACTATCGCAAATGTTAAAGCCTACATTATATATTTAACAGAGCTAGAATATTATTATATGGATTATAATTTCTTATGATGTCAAATCTTATAGATATATGACCTTGCAAATACCTAGATGATTTTTATACTGTAAAAATTTAATGTCTAATTTGATCTTTTGAGAAATATTAAAAATTTTATGCATATCTAGGTGATATAAGTGAAAGATAATTATCTGAATATGTTCATGAATATTAATATTTCATGTTAACTCACAAAGGACAAATCTGGTATGTTCTTATAAAAATACTGTTTTGAAATGTAAAATGTTTTCAAAAAATGAAATAACTGGATTTAAGCTTAAGAAATGTTGAATTTAATCATAATACTTTTACCCACAGGAAATTAAAATGATGAATAAAATGTATCTTAGAATTCTGGGGTAGTATTTCTGGACTAGAGCCTTCCATCAATTTACAGTACTTTATCACTGGCCATTTTTCAGTATGAAATTTACTCCCAGAAAAATATGTTATTTAATTTTTTTGTTAATCATTTAACTGTCTCATATTTGATAAAATTTTCTGTGGTACATTATCTCAAAGTTCACAACTTTTGTCTAAGTAATATAGGAAAATGTGCAGAAAATCTCTCTATTCCTTTCTTGTTGAGTTTTAACAGTACAAGCTAAACCTACTACTTACAATGGAAATAGTAGGAATGTTTAATACTTTCTCATCAATACCCCAAGTTATATTAGTGGCAAAGTTCCAAAAGCAGATGGAAGGACCCAGTCTTTAATTAACTCTTCATAAGCTTTCATTACATTTCAAGAAATATAACTTATTTTTGATGCAACTGTTTAAGAAAAATTAAACATTTTTTTGGTTTCTCAATCTGTTTTTTTTCATATTTTGCATGCAGATACAACACGTGTTTCAAAGTTATTGTAAAAGTGTCCATTTTTTTATGCACAGAGCATTGATGTTACCAAAATATTTATCAGCTAAAGTGAACTATATTTGAATGTGGTGGTTATATACTTCTGCGTGTGTGTATATATACACTATATTCATAGAGGGCAATTGGTTTATCATAACTTTGACAGTGTGTATGTCAATAACTGAGCTCATTACTTTTTCTCTGCGGCATCAGCCTGCAAATGATATGTTTGGTTTTATTACAGCATTGAAAACAAACATTGTTGGTAGATACTTTTCATTAACCCAGAGTACCCAAGAGGTTTCTTTAGATAGAAAGTAAACATTGATATTTTTACCATATATTAGTGGCTTACATTCCTTCACTCTTCTTTCTGAAGCCTAAATATTTTTTAATGAAATGTCACATTTAACTTCTTAGGCACAATGGGTTAAAGTATCTCCAAAACATTTAACTGAAATGTTCAAGATTTATTTCATTTTGGCCTGCTTGCTTTTATATCACCTGTAGATTATATACTGTCAGTCATTAACCATGTGAGGTTACTTTTCTCACCTGATATACAGTGTATAAATTTTAATTTTTCTAACCATTTTTATGAAGCAGTAACACATAATCACAAATATGACTAGTTTTACTCTATGTATATTTGTGATCATGGCAAAAGCTACACTGTTCTTTGTAAAACATCGGAAAATGGACTGATCAAAATATTTTTATAAGTAAAACAAATATTTGTTTAAATTCACAAGCAATAATAATGTTTTACTGCTCACAGTACTAAAACAACAAAATCAAAAAGATTAAAATATTTTAATTTTCATGCAGAGAGACACCCAACAAATGTAAAGTCCAAAATCAAAATAACATTATTGTAATAGTCCTTTGATGAAACTCTTTGCAAATAGGATTCTGCATACATACTGTCTGGTTTATGATGACATGCAGTTATACATATACATACATTTAATTTTCTAAGATTTTAATTTCCTTTTTTGGACTTGGAACTTTTTCAGTTCATTGTAAGTTATATTTTTGTTTACTTGTCCAGGAAAATCTCGACCTGGGAAGTTGAAGCATGATCCACATTCAGATTATGACTACAAGGCGGTTAATGTCAAAACTTACCCTCAAAATGAAATCAAAAACAAATTTCAATTCCGGCATAGCTTCCCATAAGCTCCAATTTATTTATTTCTTGCCTCAGTTTGGAGTTGACCAGCTGTGTCCCCTACATGTAATGTTACATTAGAAATGAGAAGCAAAAGTTCATTCCATCTCCTCAGTTTGACTGTCCTTCATCATTTCATAGCATAACTTTTTAAAATATCATTCTCTATTGCAAAAAATATTCCTTCCTTTATAGTATATTCTTAAAAAAACAAAAAGTAACAAAAACTTGGGGGTGGGTGTATCAAATATACATCGAAAATTACACATTTTATTCTCAAATTCTAATCTTTCACTTAAAAAGAAGAAAACAGTATATCTCTGTATTTCTCTAAAAAAAACTTTTCCCATTGGAATACTTATGTAAAGATGGAAAATATAAAAATTGCAAATTAGAAAATAAATTATACCTTTGTTCATTTATCTGTTCATTAATATACATTATCTATCTATCTATCTATCTAACTATCAATCTATATATATATATATATATATATATATATATATATATATACACACATATATATATATATATATATATATATATATATATATATATATATATATATATATATATATATATATATATATATATATATATATATATATATATATATATATATATATATGTGTGTGTATTTAAAAATATACAGTATCTCTTGTCAATGCAAAGTTAGTTGTTAGATAACATTTTTGAACCCCTCCAAAACAATAAAAAGAAGGAAATAAAACAATTGAGAGTGATATGGCTTAAACAAAGAAAAGTTTTAAAGATAAATATACTACTGGATTTAACTACTACTATGCAAAGACGGAATGTGTTTTTAAGTTAGCTCAACTCAACAGTGGGCCGCCCAACACTCACCATACTTGTGATCTGCTATTCTGCGCTGGCTGACCTATGTCAAAGGTCAGTTCACCTTTTGACCAGCTGCACACTTACCAAAATGGAACACACAACCTTTCTGAGGACTTCCGGTAAAGTGTTCAATAATATTATACTTTTTTCCTTCACTTGCTTCATTGGTGCCACTAAAAAGTTTGCATACCCATATTTACTGTGACATCACTTGGGGAGAAACAGGTAATCAATTGTGGGTTTTATTTTTATAAATGCCTGACTTTGGAGATGGCAAATTTATTTTCACTTTAACATATATCTTTGGCAAAATATTAATGAGTGTTCAAATTATTTTTAGTTGGGAATCTGTTATTATATTAAATGAAAAAAATAAAACTAAAAACATTTAAAGCAACATATATGGCTATCTCATTATATACATTTGTTTTTAGCTAGGATATTGTGTGTGTGTGTGTGTATGGGTGTGTGTGTGTGTGTGTGTGTGTGCATTAATAACTAAATATTGCAAATTCAATGACTGATATACTAATTGTTAATAAATAATAAATGCATTCACTAATAGTTAAGATTTATATAAATTTTTGTGTATTGTGAAGTAAAGGTAAATAGAGAACATATTAAATAGAAAGATATTAAAAACCCATAAAATAAAATAATTTTTGCAAAAGGATTGAGAGATACCATGTTCTGAAAAATCTTCCTATCCATTATTACTTTCCTTTATTTACTTATTGTATGCATGGTATATGTGTGTATGCTTAAATATTTAAAAAAAAAAAGTGGTTATCACTATTGTATCAAACTAAATACAAATGCTTTTGTGCATGTGTTGATTCTGTTTACTTAAGAATTAGAAAATATCTTGTTAGTTTTCATGTGAATATTAAACTGTTCTGATATTTTAAAAAATAACTTTAAGATTGTTAATTATACATCGAAATACATACACACAATTAAGATCTAACAACCAGAAATTTTTGTTATTTACTAAGCTTAGTTTTGGTACAAAGCCACAAATATTGTGGAATCCAGTGAGGACCAAACTAACTTTTCAGTAATAATGTTCCATCAGATTAACTTGCTATCCATTACCCTATGTTGAGATGTCCAAACTGATTAAGAACTGTTTAGATACATAGTTAATTCTGATCGGGAACAATTATTTTGGTAATGGATATACACATTTTATAAGACTCATTTCAATGGGATATAAACTTAGAAATAGCAGACATAATACATACAGATGAGCCTTATAAAAAAAGGCTTTCATAAAGCAATGGATTTTGAACTAGCCTCACAAGCCAGTATTATAATTTATTTCTCATTGGAATTTATTTGAATAACTTTAGATATAATACTATGAAAAAAATGCATTCATTTGAGGAAAAAAGTTTATTATTAATATAAAATATAGCTCTGTTATTATACATTGAGCACTATTTTGTTACATATACACTAATAATAACTTAGCAGTGAGGAAAAATGTATATTTATTATTAGTATAAATTTTAGCTCTGCTATTCTACACTGAGCACTATTTTATTACCACCAACACTCACTGTGCTCTAATTTACATTTAAAAAGGATTATATAGTTTATCTGATGCTAACTTTTAAGCAAACTTTTTATATGATTGGATGAACCTTAAATTCTGTACTTCTGGAATAAGTATTGCATTTAGTGAACTTTTAAAACCTGCAATAACTAAATGTCTTCTATAAAATTTATCTATATCTAATATTGTTCAATAACTTTGATTATAGACTAAAATAAAATGAAACCTACTTCATTATTGCATCAAGACACTAGTTCAAAAAGGAAGAATATATAAAAGTACAAGTTAAATGTTAAGTATGTATAAAACAATTAATCGCCATAATCAGGTAACATTCAAAACCTGTCTTGCTTGTAACAATGTTAATTTAGATTTATTTTTTTGAAAATATAAAATAAAAAAATCAGTTATTAAAGTTAAAAATTATAATTTTTTAAATAAAAGTGGTAGTTATTAAAATTATAAATATATTTTTAAAAATATAAATGTAAAATATATTTTAAAGAATAAAATTTCAGTCTAGATTTAAAAATAGTGTAAATAAAATATCAGAATATTTCATAGACACTTATTTTCTTAGTTATCCCTATGAAAGGTTTTTCTTAACTAAAGAGACTATTGTCATTTTAAATTTCTATGATGTTAAAAATAAGAAGACACCTTTTCTCTGGTTCACAAAATTAAACCAAATGGATTAAATCAGTAAGTTAATGAATAAATAAATTAATGAGTATACTGTGTAGACTCAAAACTTTCAGTATCATATCAGTAAAATGCTACATCAGTTTTCCAGTTTTTAAGAATAATTTTAGATAAAATATCTAGAGAAATAACTATTCTAATCAATAGGTTTAATAAATGCAATAGACTAGTACCTGATGTAATACTACTAGTTTTACAAATTAACATATTTCAATCTCATGCTAAAGCCATTTAGGGGAAAAATGAATATGAAACATGGACATAAAAATACTCTTGGTTATTAAAAATAACTAAATAAATGAAAACCTGAAGAAAACTTTCGTTTTTTAATGATGCAATTGTTCATTTGAATTTAAGTTTTCCTTTACAAATTTTATCACTGAGCACACTTACCTACACATAAGCCACCAATCTGTCACTGGGTGGCATGCCACAAGCGTTTGCTGCTAGTGGCCTGCTGTGAAGCCACCAGCATGTTTGTCTCAGCAATGTTACCACCGGCGGACCGCTAGAGGCCCACCAGTGGCTGCCTCCAAAGGATCACTGGCATTGCCGTCGGTGGACCACCAGCAGGCTACTAACTGCTTGCCTGTAGAGTAGTAATTGTTAGACTTAATAGATTTATCTGACTCTGACCCTGATGAGCAGTGACAAAACTTTGAATTCAGTCAAAAGATAAGTCAATTAATAGTGTTATATGATTTTAATAAAAATAAGCAATGCTTTAATATTTCCTAGTCATTATGAAGATTAAATAGAAGAAAGTTTACATGTTTTTTTTTTTATACTTTGAGCATTTCTGCATACATTTGGTAGATGAGTTTATAAATTTCACAAGTGATCAAAGTTTCTTGACTTTGCTCTCATACATAAATTTGTTTTTAGTTAATTTATGAAAAATGCTTAAATTCCATGAAAATAATTTATAATGTTAGTTTATTTATATGAAAACTTGTATATGTGTTTTTTTAACTTTTAGTTAAAAGCATATAAATTCAACAAAAAGGCATATGACATATTGTGTAGATTTGTTTATAGGAAGTTGAGCCTACAAGAATGGTATTGTACTTTCTAGTTATCATTCTCAATTATGATAAAATTATCAAAACAAAAACAACTTTTTTCTCAATGGTTAAGGATTATTATTGCCTATAAAGAATTATTTAGTTAAGTAATAAAAGTATCTAATTTTTATATATAAATATGAATTTGGATTCTGCAATTAGTTTGGGGTGTCTTTTATAATGCAATAATGTACAAATTTGTGTCCATTTTTTTCACAAATTGTCATCCACAATGGTTCAGTTTTCTTTGCTCTTGTGATGTCATGCCAAATCTACAAATGGGTTTCATGCAAGCAAGTGGTAAATGTTTTCAATAGAACTAACAGCAGTGGTATATATCTTGACCATAATTTCATTTGTTTTTTACCATACTTCATCATCTTGCTTTCAATTTCATTCAAGAAACAAGATATTAAATATTTTGGCAACATTGGCAAAAAATAGGGATTTAACAATTATATAAACATTCAATCTCACCATTCTACATGCTAAACAAGTTTTTAAAATTTAACAAAATTGAAATCCGTTGAAAATTTTCTTTTTTTTTTTCCAAAGGATAACAGTAGTTTTATTGCAAAACTATATGAAGTCTACATTTGAATAAAGTTATCTTAATATTTGAATTATTCCCTTTTTTACAGAAAAGCATTTACTGATAATTTTGATAACTACATTTCAGAAAATAATTCTCTAAATACTAACTATTATAGGAATAAAACAAAATGACATTATTAAATTAAAGATGTCATTTAATACTTTTTTGCATTTTACTTCTTTTTTTTACATACAAGATAGAAAACATTTGCTGAACTTCAACTAGGAAGACAGAGACAGTTTTTTTAAAATTTTATTTAGTACATGTTTGCTTAGCATTTAATGGTTATAAAATTAGGCATTATAACATGTATCTATACATGTATGGGACACATGTATATTTTAATTGATAGCAATTTTAAAAGCTTTCAAAAAGAATTGAAAACACATTGAACTTTTTTCTGCTTGCACATCTGAAATTGTGGACTACAAAAATTCTCTATTTTACATTAAAATTTGCAGTTAAATATTTATCAAATATATGATGATGCAACTAAAATTGTATAAAAATATTTACCTTAAAAGATAAAACTGTAAAAAAGTAATTTCTGAGAAATTAAAAACACAACCCAAGATGAATATTATGTAAATCATTTTCACTTACATAATTTTCTTGATCAACCTTCATATTAACTGGCAAACACTCAAGTAATTTCTATAGTCTAAGAATATGACCAAAGGAAATTTTTATTAAAAAATACTCACCAGTTATACATCATCATAATGATTTTGTTTTATGTGTATATTAATTAACTATATATAATTATGCTAAAAAATTACAAAATCATTCTCACAAACAGAAGCCACTAATAAAATCAAATTAAGTTTATTTGTATGCTTGTAAAAACTCTAATATGCAAATTGTACAAAAAGTTTATAGAAAATATTACTCATTTTCAGTGAGTGACATAGTTAGTATAGCAAAATTTAGCATTTTTAACATTATTGTTTATTTTTAAAAACTCATTTATCAAACTAAACAATGAAATACTTTTCATAATATCTATAAAATATTGTTTTCAGTTGGATAAGTATAATCAAATGATAATCATCAACTGATTTTATGACTGCATAAAATCCAATTTTGCAAATATGATCATAATTATGACATATTATCATTAAGCGAGCACCTATTACTAGATTAGTTCAATTATAATTATTATTTCAGTGGTAATGACAATTTTTGGTTTAGACTAAGAGAAGATAGCAAATTACCCTACTCATCTGATGAAGAAATATTTTGTTTTCTTCTATCAGTCATCTAAGCTGGGGAGTTATTTTCTTATATCATTTTTGTAAATAGTATCTGAATAATTAAAATTATTTGACTGTTAAAAGTCAAAATATATTACATTTTCATACCCTTCCATTTGTGGATCAAGGAAGCAATCAAAATTTTGTACTTGTTCACTATCATAAATTGAATTTTCTGCAAAATAATTAATTTTAGGATAATAAATTTTATGAAAAGTTGAATTAATATACAAATGAAAACTTCTTATTCACAAAGAATATCTATTCTATTTTCAATAAGCATTTATCTTTTGCACATTATATCCTTATAGATTCAATTAATATGAATATCTCTAATCATCTTAATTTGCATGAGCTAAAAAATCTTTATTATTCAGTCTCATCTTTGTTTTCATTAAAATTGACACAGTTGCATTAAGCAGTTTCTATTAACTTCTTATTCAAATCTAAGATAAATGTTAATGGCATATAGAACAATTGTGGAATGGATATTGCTATGAAAGTAAATATTTATTAAGTTAACAACAAACTTTCTTGAATTATAACACTATCAGTTATCAAAAACTAACATACCAAAAATATAAATTATGCTATATGGTATTTAATATGAATTAATTATACTGTATGATATTTAATATGAATTCAAAATAAATGAATCACAACTACTTCCACTGCAATTCCTATCAGAGTATACTTTTTATTATAGAATTACTGAAAACATAAAAAAATGTTGAATGAAATTACCAAAATAAAAATAAAAAGGCAAAAATTTGTAATTTCATTAATTAGTCTTCATATGAAGTATTCTGCCTTTAGATATATTTTATTAATCATTTAAAAATTAAGTAGTAATGGCTAAGTTTGCTAGTTTTATAATAATTCTGATATAATGTGTACCTAATAATTTTCCTAGTCTGATTATATCAATTGAATTTGTTTTTAATTTAAAAAGCTTAATAAGATCCTCCAGTTTAAATAAACAAAAATTCTGGACAGGGACAAAGTTTATATATATATCATTAATTTTTGCACTTCTTGTTCACTGCTAACATCTGCATCAGCACAATATATCACTCTATATGATCTGCACATAATTTTGGTTATTCATTTTTACTTCACCTGCATCTTGTAAAGCATATCAGATCTTTTGCATGGAGACAGCCATGTGAAATATGCACATGCACAGGTTTATATGATATATCAATATTTACAATTCTCAACATAGAGACATGTAAATCAATTTCATTTTTCAGCCTGAAAACATTTTTGTAAAAACTCTTGCAAAATAAATTTAAATTCAAATGATTTCTAAGAATATTTTTTAATAAATAAGTTTGTTCTATACAGTAATATTATTTTATCTCATTTATGTATGCATATGCAAATTAGGAGTCATTTGAAATTAAATTTGAACAGGGTGTCCTATATTTCTGTTTGACATATCTAGCATACCTACCTTATAGTAAGTTTAATAATAAAGTAGTAAATCTTTTTTTAGAGTTGACTGAAAGACACATTAAAATCATTAGGTCTGACCAAGTTAATAAAAGATCTTGAAGACAAGAACAAAAATCAATATTTAACTCACTTAAGGAATTGTCTTCAAAAGATTCAATGTTTATGAATATGAATAGCAAATAGTAAATTTAATTGTAGATGTAGTAGCATAAAAATATTTAATAATTATTAATATATTGTAAATATAGTGGTTTAGTTGTAAAGAAAAATTAGATCAATTTCTCTGCACAATAAAATTCTAATTTAAAGAGTGTCTTGGATTTTCTGCAGTAAAGATCCACATATATGAGTGTGATAGATTAGCATTTAAACCCAAGGCAAGCACACACAGATAGTACCACTATGATTCTAGGAAGAGCAAGGATATTTTGATTATAGGCAGGTGTGCCAGTCCACACATAAAATGTGAAGATAAAAGCATTTAACTAACTCAATGAACCAAGTTTGAATTCCAACAAACATGGAAACTGTTAGTTAAGTTCAAATCCTGAGACAGTTCATATTCACTTTACACTAATGCCTTTTGAAAAGGTATGAATCCATCTCTTCTTGCAGCTATAGATAAAATAGCAGAACACATCGGATTATCAAGCTTTGATTGGTAACCAGTCTAGGAGGACAAAACAACTCCAACTACTATCTTAATATGATTGACATGTGAGCTAAAAGGTTAACTGGGTACAGGCTCCAGGACTGTTTGGAACCATATGAAACACATTCTTAACTTTGATATATCCAGTATATATTTTTGTTGCTGAATATAATGTAATAACAACAGCAACAAAGATTGGGATAATAGTCCATTTGTAAATAATGTAATACAGTTTTGTATTTCACAAAACAATTTTACATTATAGGAAGCATGTACTATATATATATATATATATATATATATATATATATATATATTATGTAGTTTTGCTTTATAAAATAGTTTGGACACAGAAAGTTTATTTATCAGAGTTTTGGACCTCACTGAATATACTTGATTGTTCTTGCTTCCAACACAGTATCATAACTTATATCTTCAGTATACCTTCTAATGCCATCTTTGTCATGTCATTCTTTCAGCATTGAAACTGGAACTGTTTTTTTAAGAGACAGATTATGTAAGTTGTGGAAATTACTCTCTTGAGTAGTTTTTAACACACTATTTATCATCTCTCAGTTGCGTCTCTATCTTTGGGCAGAGTTTGCTCAGGGGCAGCACTGTGAAAGAACAGAGTCACAACTGAGGAAAATTATACTGAGAGGTGCCTAGACTGGGGAAAAGCTGCCTGAGGCCACACTCTCTCATTGCACCAGAGAGAGGAATCAGTGCTCACACCAAGACCAGTGCAACTGACTGTTGTGGGGGGTCCAGGCAATTTTTGTTCCTAGCCCGGGTGTACATGCTCAGGCTCCCCACATTAAACCAACCTTGTGTCACAACCTGACCTCATGGGCAGTGTTGAGTGAATACAAATTATGTAAGTTGAGCTGGCAGAAATATTGGCTCTTTACCCAAATGAACTAAGAAACAAAAATCTGATCCGCTAAAGCTGAAAACAATCACATATTAGTTACTGAAGCCAATACAATAGGCTACACTGAAGAATATGCTGTAAATAGCAGTGACCTGCATGCATCTCTTCAATCAAAACATTAGTAGTTCCCAATCAAAATTGTAAGACATTAAAAAATTGTTTCCTATATGTACAGCATTAATAATAATAAAGAACAACACACACACATACACACAATACTGTTCAAAAGTAAATGAACTCCAAAAATAATATTTAAAAAATTCTCTTTTTTTCCAAATAATCAACAAATCTTAATTAAACAATATATTCATTAAGAAAAACCTTTGCTAAATCAATTACAACCACTTTAAAAAATTTTTGTCAAATTGTAATAAAAATATTAATTAAAAATTAAGATGTGCAAAAGTAAGTGAACCCTTACATTTACACTCTGTATTTTTGTTTTATATGGTTGTCAGTGCAATTAATTTTTGTGCACATGTAAAAATAAAAATGACACATGTTCATTTTTTTGGTAAGATGTGTATATAGCAGTCAAACAATATAACCCATTGTGTATGCAAATGTGTACAGTTAGCGACTAAATTTGAAAAAATATATATGCAAAGATCAAAAAAACTTCCTGAAGCTTTAAAAAATTACATAATTGAAACCTATAATAATGGAGAAGATTACAAAAAGCTATCAAAATATTTGGAGTGCACTTCTCCACGATGCAACAAATTATTTATAAATGGAAGGCCTTTGTTATGATGCCATCACAATCAAGAAGTGTCTGTCTGCAAAAAATAACAGCAAGAGTAAATGGACAATTCATTCAGCAAGCCCAGGCAAATCCTGCTATGATGTTTGTGGTTCTCCAATTCTCACTGGCCAATGTTGAAATCAATGTGCATACACATACAGTACGACAAAATCTGAACAATGAATCTTCATAGCAGAATGACTTGAAAAAGCCACTGCTTACAAAATAGCACAAGCATGCTCACCTCAACTATGCCAAAGCTGATATTAATAAGCTAGAAACATACTGGCAAAAGGTTTTATGGTCATATGAGACCAAACTAGAGCTTTTTAGGAGGAACAATAGGTGTTATATCTCATGAGCCCCTAATATGGCTTTTGAAGAGAAGACTTTGATACCAACTATTTTACATGACAGTGACAGCACTATGATTTGGGGGGCACTTTGCAGGAAAAATAGTACGCATTGATGGCACAATGAACTCTGCAAGATACCAAGCAATTTTGAACAAAAGTGTCTTGTCCTCAGTTCAAAAGTTGAATTTAGGTCAGGCTGGAATTTCCATAAGGACAATGATCTGACTTATGAAAGCAAATCCACAAAAGAACGGGTTCATAAAAAGAAATTTCAAATCTCGTAACAGCCTAATTGAAGTTCTGATCTAAACCCAATTGAAAATCTGTGATTCTAGTGGAAGAATGCAGTACATGCAAGAAATCCTGGTAATATCGAGCAATTGTGAGAGTTTTGCCAAGAAAAGTAGTCAAAATTTGGCACTCACTACTGCCAGAAACTTCTTAAAAATTATAGGAAAAGACTGGTTGATATTGTAACCTCAAAAGGAGCAATCACCAAATACTAAATGTAAGGGTTCACTTACTTTTGCACATCTTAGTTTTTAATTTTGAATTAATATTTTTATTCCAGCTTGGTAAAAATTTTTGAAATTGGTTGTAATTGATTTAATAAAGTTTTTTTGTTAATAATTATATAGTTTATTTAAGATTTTTTGATCATCTGTAAAAAAAGAGAATTTTTTAAAATATTATTTTATGAGTTCACTTACTTTTTGCACTACACTGTATGTATGTATGTATGTATATATATATATATATATATATATATATATATATATATATATATAAAAAAAAAAGAACAGTAAGATATATAATCCGGTGTTCTTATAGATATTTTTATTTTTACAAAATGGTGCTCAATGTAAATTTACAGAGCATTAATATTATAAATTGATTTATTTAAAATGTGTTTTTTTTCGCTACACAGTTCTAACCATGTTTCAAAAATGGAAGCTAAAAACTACGAATTTAATTTTGTAATTAAATTAAAGACATTAGTTCCATTTCATCCTCAAGTGAATTTTGGAGTAACTTTTAAAATTACTGGGTTTATGACATTGCAAAGTTCAAGATTTAGCATGTACAAAAGTCCTCCTCATCTTCAGACATAGCACTTTATCTTTTCATACCTATTGCACAATAAATGTACTGTTTTGACAATCATACCTTTGACTCTGATGAAAACAATCCTCTTCACTTTAAACTTCTCCTCTTATGTCTTTCTTTGACACCTATGCTTATGCACCTGAGCTATATTATAATGAACAGCCATAATGAAAACTTCAATAAACTGTTCAGCTTCCACTTGAATCTAAACTATTATATCATCCTTTTGCATGTCTTACCACAATCAGGTATGCTGAGTCAAATTGTCACCCACATTTTTCTACTTCTATCCTCTATACCTGAAAAAGAATACAATTGACTTAACTTTGTTAATGTTATTGAATTACAGAATATCACAGTCTCTTGAGATGTGAAAACTGATTTATTTTTATTAACTATACAATACAGCAAAATAAACATGACTGCTTTTTAAAAATCTTTTGGAAGACATTCACACTAATCCAAATTAGTAACTGTTTTGCTTAAACAAATATGGATAAAATAGCGCTAGCAATGATAACATGATAATTCTTTTTCCAGTATTCCACTGTGGAAAATGATACCAAAGAAAAACATTCTCTTTAGGATGTTTAAATTAATTTAATTAAAAACAACTCCAAAAAATTAAAATAAAATGATTTATATTTTATTTTTCCAAAGTAATATATAAAAATATATGGACATTAATATTTTTGGCTTTTAAAATTAATATGGAAAAAATTATTTAGTGTCTAGAGTTTTTGTTTACCAACATAATAAATTACTTTGGTTTGAGCTATGTGCAGTAGATTAAAATCCACACATAGAAACAAATTTAATATTTGTAGAGTTGATATTTGGCTACATATTAAATTAAAATGAAAGCTGTAGAATATTTTGATCTAGCAAATAAATACTTATGGGTAGAGTTCACTAATGCAGTATTCAAAAGAAAATCTAAACACTTTGCCCATCTTTCCTGCCATATTAGGATCCATAATTTGCTTAGGCAAAGGAAGTATCTAACTTCAAAACTAAGGATTAGAGATTTTATTAGTTACAGGTTGTGCACTATTGTAAATCAGTGTATATTTTTCAGTGATGCAAATTTAAAAGCAAATTGTAAATATCATTATGAAGGCCAGGAGTAGAAAAACAACTAGGCATAAAATATCTTTGAACATGTTAAATTATATTATGGCCAGCACAATATTTTGAAGATATGAGAAGTTTAACTAAAGAATTAATTCATTTTCCAGATAATTTGAACTTACAATTATGCTCGAAACCACAATTTCTTCAAATTTTGTACAGCTTGATATCTTTTTTAAACAAATCAAATAATAATCAACATAAATTATAATTACACTAAAGAGGATAGAAATGAATTGCTATTTTTATTGATACTACACTCATGCAACAAGTGACATTTTATTTAATCTTAACTTTTGGTGCCTTGCATTATTATCATTAAAGCACATTTTTTTTTGTTTAAGTTTGTTGCAATCAGTTTTTTCTGATATTTGTCTTTTTGCTACCACTGAGTGAATGCTATTTTTGTACTATATATATTTTATACATACATATGTATTCACTTATACATCATATGAGTCTTGATACTTACCACTGCTGTGAAATCGAACTGAAGACATGCTGATGAAGAATAATGTTCTTACATTTTTATTTTCTCAAAGTTCACGTCCGTCATTATCTCTCCTTAAAATTAATTAAATAAACCTTTTTCACCTAGCCCTGCATCAAAACATTTTCCTTTGCGTTGTCATTAGCTACTCTATCCGTTAATTATTTTGTCTATATTATTTATTGCTCAGCATATATGTACGTGTATATATATGCATTTATATATATTTAATATATATATATATATATGTAAATGTATCTCTGTATGTACAATATGTATACATATATATATATATACTTATATCTATATCTATGCATGAGTATGGTGAGTGTACAGTGAATTATTTGTGGATTTTATTTTATATGTATATATATTTTATTTTTTAAATCATGCACGTGTATTGTTTTTTCATTTCATCATGTTGTTCACAGACAGTCATAACTAGATACATATCCATATGCTTCTTTGATGTGTGTCTCTGTACATGCACATACATTTATATATATATATATATATATATATACACACCTACATGAATACATATATATGCTCTGGAAGCAGCTTCTTAATTTCTTTTTATATTAAAAACACAACTATGCTTTCTCTAATGTGCATATTTTGGACTCTCTACAATTTGCTGATGTTAGGTTTGATATCTTTCGGTAAGTTTTCAATGAATTCACTGGGATTACTTTTGTTTTTCTAGCATGTTAAATGCATTTTATTAATTTTCAGTTAATATATTGTCTTTAGCCAATGAATATATATTCAGTATGAACTAGTAAAAGTTATACACACTTTATGCAAGCCAGAACAAAAAATTAATGAAAAGATACTGTACATCAAAAATGTTTGACAGGTAAAATTAATGCAGTGGATAAAATTCCAATTCATTCAATGAGATCAAACATAATTAGAAGAAATTTAAGAACCTCCAAAATAAAGAAGATATTAGCAAAATGTTGTGTTTTTATTATTTGCACAAATATGTACATCTGCATAATATATCTGTATATATATGTAGATATTTTTGTGCTTCCTTTTACAGTTTGCTGCTAGTGTCGAAGCTTTGAAAGTCCTGGGCTCACTTTTGTTTTGCTATAGTGGAGAGATCAGTTGCATTGTAATTAATCCAATCAATTTGATAAATTTTAATTAAGGTAGATTAGAAAACATAGAAATAGAATCATTTTAAAACAACTAAATTGTTCCTTTTATATATATATATATATATATATATATATATATATATATATATATATCTGTGTGTGTGTTTTTGTTTTATGTATGTATATATATATATATATATATATATATATATATATATATATATATAGAGAGAGAGAGAGAGAGAGAGAGAGAGACATGCACACACATGCACATACATTTGTTCATGTATAAATAAGAACATCAGTAAAACAACTCTGTTTGAACCCAGATTCAGACCAATGAATTTTCATTAAATTCATTCTCATATACAAATGATGCACTGACCCACATTTCCATTCTGCTACCAATATTTGTTTTTAAAAGTGTTCCAAATCAAGTTTAAAATTTTACAGATTTGGATATATGAGTTAGCACTTAGCATTTTTTACATATCAAATCAACCATGCTGGGTTGGTTGCATTCTGTGCAAATTTGATTTCTACTGTTGACTTGTTTATTTATTTTGCCAGTGAAACAAACAACTTATCAATTAATATTTGTTTCCATGACTCTAATAAACTTGCTTGTTTCAAACTGAAAATTTCAGATTTATTTAACAACAATACATAGAATTTCACAATGACCTTCCTAGTTTTTTATAATTAAGTTTTTAGTGAAGCAAAATTATTTCGAACAGTTATGAGTATAACTTATTAAGATTTCTAGACTGGTATCTTCATGGTACTGCTAATTTTCATTTTATCTAATTCTGAAAGATTGGGTCTTCAATCCTATTTAGCCTAAATTTTATATGCTTCATGTTAGAGTAAATAATTTTTTCTGTTCATACAATTCTTTCATTCATGATAAGCATAAGTTTTGGTGACCAGAAAAAGAACATAAGAAAAAAGTCTTGAAAAAGTCATAAAGTAATTTTTTTAAGGTAGAAAGAAAAGTAATACAGTTATATTTCTGTCTTATGAGTAGGTAAAATCATAGAAAAATTAATATCTTCATTATTTTAATTTAAAATAGTGAATATTTTTAATAAAATAAGAAATATTTTAAATGTTTATATTTTTTTAATTTATAGTAATTACATATTTCAATAAAATAATTTGTTAAAATATTACTTATTTGATTAATATAAATTAAATATGATTTTATTCTATTAAGATATATTAAATAAATGAGTATTACTTAATTTCTCTATGACTTTTCCTACCCACAAGCCAAAGTTATAACTATTTTCAGTGATGCTTTCCTACCATAATGAAATATGTATTATGACTTCTGTGATATTTTCCTATGACATCTTTTCCTGAATTATTCTTGGAAAATATGAAGTATCTTTCTTTCAGAATAACATCAAAATATATTTCCATTACACTAAACCAAAGGAGATAGTACTAGATTTTAGCATTAGCCTTCCCTTTTTATATCTTTGAACTGAAAAATAAAATATTGATATAACTCAATATGATCTGATCTGTCATCAAATGAATGTGGTAAAACAGCAAATATGAGGATAAAAGTCTTTACTGATGGCATGTTGCTTAATAAGTTAGAATTATTTTATGACTTGTTTTAGCATAATCTCTCATATATGTCTCTTTTCATTCTTAGCTTATGAATTATACCTTTAGATTTTTGCTTTCTAGAAAACCTGTAATGTACTGATATCAATTTCTAAATGAAATCTGATTATTTTTTCAGTCAGCTTTATTGAAGATTTACAAATTCTTAAACACTTACATTATTTCTTACTTTCCCATGAAAGTTACTGTTTTCTTTTAAAAATTGATGTAGTGACTCTTGAAACCAAAGTTCTTGCTGTATCATATTCTATTGATATTAAGCTATCTGTTGTAATAAATTATAAAAAGATTTACATTGCCTTAAGATATTCTGCAAAAGTCTGCAGTCTTTTGTAAAAGCATCAAGTTTTCACTATTCTTTTGAGTTTTCGGTATATTGTGTTTGGTTGTATTGAGTCATTGAAATGCATTCACAGATTGCTTTCTCATTTTATATATGTTTCTACCTATCTTAAATAGTATTCAGTATTAATCTTTCGTAAAGCAAAAATTATTAATGGGTGTTCAGTTAAAATGAATGGAATATTGTACTTTTAATATAAATAGTACATTCTAAAAAACAAACATTTATGTTAAGTTGCTTGATATATTACTCTAAAATCATCAACATCTTATAAGCCAATTTATAAGAACATGAATATATTTTGATGGCAGATTTTAAAAACTAATTTTGATGTATTGAAATGGTTAAAACTTAGTAAATTTTATATTTTAAAATGCTTGGTAGGGTAGGTAAATGGGTAGTAAACGTAACCTCAGTACAAAAAACATGTTTATCTTTTTTTTTTACAACTTATAATATTAAAAGTCACTGATTATAAAATATATATATTTATAGGTGATCAAAACTTTCCACAGATTCCTTTATTTCATAATCTGTGAATTGGCATGTATTTTTGGGAAAGATAGTGGAGTGGTTTCCCAATGCCTGCTCTACAGTTTGGAATTCAGAATTTCTTTTCGCTTGTTTACCAAGACTAGAGATCTTGGTTTACCTTATTATTTAACTCATAGTTGAGGAGAGATGAGATAAATTCATGCTTTTTATAATGTTATTCGTGTGAAAGTGAAGAAAACAGATTAAGTGAGAGTTTGAACTCAGTTCTCTGGTTCCACTTTCTTCACTGATATCTGTTACACTACCTGCACACACACACACAGACATGCACACTCGCATGTATGTAAACAGTGCACCAATAAGCATGGCAGAATTATTAGCTGAATTTTGTTCTGAGATATTCACTGTATAATGTTCAGTTTATGTGATTAATAGGATTAAATGCATTTGCAGAGAAAAAAAATTGATGCACCTATGTTTGTGTGTGTATATATATATATATATATATATATATATATATATATATATGCTAATAAAAAATAATGGCACATGTAAGCAACAAAACTACTGTTACAAATAACCTGTGGTAAATAGTGATAAACTATTCTGCTGATATAGAGAAAATAATCAATGCTTTATACCCATCATTACTATTTAGTAAAATATACTAAGATACAACAAATAAAGTATGTAGTAAAACCACCATTAAAAAATTCATGCAAATATGCAATCATCATGCATTGAACTACATCGTAGTATTTTATTTGTTGTGTTTATTGCATATATATATATCTATAAAATTGTCATTATTTAATTGTCATTTTTAATCATTCTTGAAAAAGAAATCTTAATACAACGATGCAGATGTAGGAAACAACACTATTAATACAAATTAAAATCATATGAGTAAATAACATAGCATTGTATAATGAAAGATTTTCTTGAAATTAACACTCTTTTAAAATCAAGTTATTCAATTTCAAAATTAATATTAAACTGTGTCCTTATTAGCACTATACCTAACACTGGTAGGGTTACCAGGTTGAGCTACATTTGGAAACCCAGTGTTATTAGGTTTTGAATTTTGTTACTTGAAACCTCTGGATTAGCTTTTAAAATAAACTGGTCTAACTTGAGCTACTCATGAGAAGAAAGTCAATTCTATATTTAATAGTGCTGTGATTTAAAATGTTGCACAATTTCTTACTGGACTGCATCATAGACCTCAGAATAGACAATATATTATACATTGGAAACTATTTGATACTCATTGTTTGGAAAAAATATCTATTATTACAGAGTTAATAGTGCATTCAATTGATGGCATGTCTCTTCAAAACATAGGCAATTATAGCTTTCTATAAATCTCTTTTCTTTATTATTGGTGAACAATAGTGGTGAGGTTTCATGTTGCCCTCTTCACAGTTTGAAATTCAGAGTTTTCCTTCTCTGCTAGAAAGCTAAGTTTACTCATATATAACAGGAGATAAATTCATGCCTTTCCCAAGGACATTAATGTGAAAGTAAACCCAACAGACTAGGCCAGAATTTGAACTCTGTTCACTGATTTCACTTTCTATTCTGATAACCATTAATTACACAACTTGCATATAATTCACTACAAGTTTAAAATTGAAAGATTTTCTTTGTTATTAATTTTTCTAAGATTTTACATTTCTTTTCTGTAAACATTACTAAAACTCCCAAAATTATTAATTTCATTTTTTCCAAAGAAAATATTTTATAGATAATCCAAAGTATTCAGAATGCATACTTTTTCTATGTAGCAATTTGAAAATTTTTAGTTTACAATGAATGAAAAAGACTGTACTAAAACTCTGTAAATTTTAATCCTTCATTTATTAATGTAAATGTACTAATGGTGTTGTTTTTACAAACCTATAATCACTATTGAATGAGGTTCACTGCAGTTTAGTTTATTTTGGTACTTGTGAAATATAACAATATATTTAATGTGAAAGGGAGGCAATTTAACTGATATTGTAATTTAATTAATTGGCAATGCCTTTAAGGAGCTAACTATAATTTGTGTAAAGCTTTCTCAATTCAGTCAACTGAAGTATGTTTTATTCTTGTGAAACTAATGATATTCAAGTGGTGCAAATACCTTGATTCTGTCTTGATTGGATCATTTTCTACTGTGTAATTTATTCCATATCACTTATGAAATTCACAAGTCTATGTAGATATACAAGTGTATGTACTTATTTAAATACGTTTTAATACTTAAGGAAAACTTCTGAATGTCATTGACATATTGATCCAACAGCAAGACTAATCTGAATTCAATAATACTTTCAGTGATATGGGAATCATAGCAGAAGTAGTAATCATTTTGATTGATTCTAAAATTAATCAATAGCCATAGTAGCACCATAAAGTGTTTTGTCATGACTAAAAAATAGTTCTGAATATCTATTGCAGAGCTGATATTTGCTAATGTAAATGATGAATGATTATATCCATTTTAATTTTTTTAATATGATGGGCTGTTTTTTACCATAACTGTTCCTTATTTAAAATGTTTGATTGTATTAATAATTGTGTCAATACTGTAAGAACAAAAATAGTAAAATTATACAGCCATATTTCAACAATATGTTAAGAAAATATTCATAATTTGATATAAATTTATGTTATTATATATTATTAGGTATAAAGTTAATATTAATTGATATACACATTCAATATAAAGCTAGTAGTATGTAGGCCATGAAAGTTACTTTAAAGGCAAGCAGTCATTAAAATTAAAATGATTTAAAAAATAATTAATGCACTTTCCAAAATGTTGAATAAGTATTTTTAATCATTGACAGAGGGTATAATAGTTTTAATGTTATTCACTGATATGTAACATGTTAATTATTAACAGAATAAAAGATAATAACAAATAATTTGTTTTATGATTATGAATGGGTAAGAGAATAAATAAAAAATACCCCATTTGAAGTCAATTAAAAAATATTTAGAATCAAAAGAAACACTAATGATTATTTTAAATTTAATCCATTGAACCCAGAGTACTAGTTTACTGATTCAGTGCTTTGATAGGAGAAAAAAAATTATGAAGCCTAACATGTAGAATAAAGTTGTTCATATGAGCAACTTTATACTTGTCATTTGCTGTTCTTCAATGCTAAATTCTGTACGTAATACTGAATTAGTGAAATTTACTCAACATGGCCATGGATGGTGTATAGGTTAGGTTTAAAGCATGAAGTTCTATGTTCTAAGCAATTCTCCAGGTATGCCAGATTTGATAAGCTAATGCACATCTTAAAAAATTGTTGATGGCTCAGAAGTAATGCAAGGTATTTTTGGTGCTTTACTATTATATGAGATTTTCATCTGCATCTTGACAACTTAAAATTCAGATATGACTAAATCTGATGGGAGTCTGGATAAAATAGAGTTCTGTTCAACATTCCTGGAAGGTTACTAGATTTTCAATCACCTGGGGAAGCTTCAAAGGCACACAAGCTAAATTCTGTATTAAAAAAAACAAGCCAGGTAAAGATGAAAGTTTAAAAAAAAATTATAAATTTTAGACAGAAAGTTAGTAATTTAATAAACTTTTGAATATATAACTTCCAAACAAGTTTTGAATAGTTATGATTCTTAACAATAATATTATAAAAGATAACAATATAAAGGGTGTTAAGTCCCCTTGCTCCATAAAGAGAGACATGTGTAACAGGTTTCACCTGCCTATCCAGCAACTGTTAGCAAAACTAAAAAAAAAACAGCAGTGTCATAAAGGTAGTCAAACTTCAGCAACTGTTAGCAAAACTAAAATGTTTTTTTTTAAAAAAACAATGTCATAAGGGTAGTCAGACTCCTTTGAATTGATCCCTCACCTGGTAAGAGAAGACATGAACAGCAGGTGTCACTGGACCATCATCCAGCAATTGTTCACATCAAACCAAAAATATATATTGAATGTCAGAAAATTAAATCAATATGGCCAGTTGGAAAAAAAACAGGAAATGATTAAGTTAGATGTTAATATTTTAGATGTATGTGAAACAAGGTGGGAATATTTTCTCAATAACAAACACAAGATCATATATGCAGGCAGAGAGAAAATGAGAGAGAAGTAGAACTTATATTAGACCAAGACATGAAGAAATGTGTTCTGAGATACTATCAACTATCTGAAAGAACTCTTGTAGTTAAATTGAAAGGAAAAACTTTCAACATACATATCATAGTCATATAAGCACTAATAGTACAAAGTAAATTGAAAAGTTTTATTATGCACTAGACAATTCCAAGGGTCAATGCAAATTTTGAGAAATTAAAATTGTCATGGGAGACCTGAATGCTGATGTAGATAAGGAGAGAGAGCAAATCTGGATTAGAAACTCATAATGAATGGTGATGTAATGAATATGCATACACCTGGGTTCCCCCTCACAATAATATGATTGGCTGGTGACAGCCATAAATACAGACTGATGTGGAGGTACAGGATGACACCTATTGCCTACGCCTATTGCCTATGCTTATTGCCTACCACTACAACGAGAATCAGTCCATTACAGTTACCTGCTAGATTGTCCTACCCGGTTACAGTAGTCAACAACCACTGTGCTACTTCGAACAAATATATCCCTTTCTGGGACATATCAAATGGCAAGAAAAATGGGTGAGGTGACCAGGTAGTAGCCAATATCTGGTTTCAAAAACACCCAAATATATATTGACATGGAGAAGCCCAGGAGGAGAAACAAAAAAAAAAAACAAATCGATTATATAACTACCAATAAGAGATTCTGGAATGCAGTTTTACACTGCAAAACATACCCAGGTACCAACTGTGTGAGTGACCACCTTTCCTTTCAGTATTATGTAAAGTTAGAGTGAAACTATGGAAATTGAAAAGTGTCAAGGAAGCACCCAAACTGCATTATGACATTTTTAAATGTCAATGATTTAGAACAGTGAAAATCTTTATTTTTAACTTCTGTTTTGTCAAGAATTATTAATTATAGAATATATTCTGACTTATCTATGAACCATCAAAACTAAAATTTATACATTTAATCCAAGTTTTGCTTTCAATAACATTTTGACATTTAATTACCTTAAATATTTTTAGAGATTTCTATTAGATGTACATCCTTTATTATAAATAAGTCTGGCCTTTAAGAGTTATAAAGCAGCTATAAATATTAAGTATATTCTCATTATTCAAATTAAGGTTGTTAATTAATCAGAATAATTCAAGTCATTTTTTAATAATTTTTTTTTAATTATGTTCCCCCAAAGTAAAGTTTTACTGATTGAGGTTGTTATATGGATGTAAGAGGAGGAAGTAAGTGCTGATTATGTAGGATAGATAATGGCGGACCCTAGACTTGAAGGGCTTAGGTAACATGAGGCTTGCAATGTTTTGTATGCAAAAAAAGATGTAATATGGATAATAATTAATCGCCTACAAGGCCAAGAAGACATTTTTTAACTCTGTTAAGGCTGGAAAGTGAGGATTGAGAAGCTCCAACCTAGATAAGACAGCAATACTCTATTTTTCGTCTGATCTGATTTTGTAAAGATAAAGATAGGTAGGAGGTGTCAGGTGCTTTCTGAAGCGGCACAAATTACTTACCTATTTCTTCAGCATATTTAACAGTAGATCAGATATATAAGTTCCACTTTAGATCTGGGGTGAATTGATTCCCAATAGACATTCAAGGCAAGGAATGTCATTGAGAGTGTAAACGTTCATCATGACTGTAGAAAATTCCGGGTCTAATTGGTGATGATAAAGCAATACTAGCTTGGTTTTGGAAGTACTAAATGCTACAAACTAGTTTTTTTCCCTATTGAACCGTTAGAGCAAGATCAGAGGAAAGATCAACTGCTTGGCTCATCTAGATTTTTGGAGGTGCATACATGAACCATGATATCATCTGCATAAATATTTACTAAAAATCTGATAATGCACCTGCATAGATCATTAATATAAAGCAGAGAA
Source organism: Acanthosepion pharaonis (assembly GCA_903632075.3). Classification (NCBI taxonomy): domain Eukaryota; kingdom Metazoa; phylum Mollusca; class Cephalopoda; order Sepiida; family Sepiidae; genus Acanthosepion; species Acanthosepion pharaonis. Next base: position 3,990,195 of record CAHIKZ030000001.1, read on the forward strand.
AGGGCAAAACCAAGCAAAAATCCAGAAGACTGGCTGTTAATGATGACCTTCATGGACCTACCCAATAAGAAGGACTTGACAATTGCGAATACTCTACTAGCAATGACATAGCTGGAGAGCTTGTATTGCAACCTCCTGTGCCCAGTTTTTGAGATATCTAAGGTGATCACTCTAATGATTAGTTTTTTCCATTGCTTCACTGATTCTGTGTAATCACAGAAATTTAGCAGCATATCTAGAAGTTCTGCTGAAGCCAATTTATTATATTTAAGAAAACACTTGTTAGTCAAAGATCAAGTTTTAAAGACAAATTTTGTTTCTAATGTTAAAAGAATATATCTATATTTAAAATTCTCTCTGCATCTGTCTGTCTGTCTGTCTGTCTCTCTCTCTCTCTCTATATATATATATATATATATATATATATATATATAGGATTAATGTGACTAAAAGTTTGTCAGTTAGCTGATTAATGTTACCTTCAGCATCCCGACTCCAGAATTTAATAGGCGAACCTGTCCATGCACTCTTCATATATATATATATATATATATATACATATATATATGATGTAATTCTAACCAGATAAAATTATTTTTCTAATTAATCCTTTATTTTTTTAATTAGAAATATTTTCTTTATTTTTGATGGCATCAATTGTCATAAAAATAAAATTTAATTTATTTCTTACTTTTCATTGTTTTATCTAAACTATTTCTGGTAACTCTCATATATTTTCAGTTAGTAATTTTTTAATTCTTGATATTTGTAGGTATACAAATGCTTCAGAGTATAGCTTAATAATAATCCAGTACCATCTGCTATCAGTTTATACTGACAATTTTAGAACATTAAACTATTTTATGATCAATATAAAAAAAAATTTAACCTTCTGTCTGCACCGGTTGAAATGTTTGCATGCTGATAGTCTGTGTTGAGACCATAACATATTCATAGAAATCTGAATAAAATGTCTTGAAATTTGTTATTATATAAATATGTTATCTCTATCAATGTTATTTAAATGATCATAAATTTTAGCATCAATGGAAAAACTGAATTCAATTTATTCAAAAGACTTTTCATAGAAATAATATTCTTCTTTTATGTGTCATGTCCCTTCAGTATGTGGAATCATGACTCCCCACAACTTCCTATTCTTTGCAGCACTAAGCAATGTTTGTCCCCTACTATCCATCCCTGTTCATGTTCTGCCATCCATTTACATAAGTTCATTACTTCCAACAAAAAATAAAGAGATGAATATTTTGAAAAATATTTTAGAGTAGGTTTCCTTGTCAATTTGATTATTATACATTTCATCATGTTATACAATGAAACCTAATTCTCTTCTATAAGCAGTTGTAGATCATTCATAAAAGAGATAAGATTTCTAGAATTTCTCAACTGGTAAGATTTTCCATTCTGTAGTTATCAGGGAAAATCATTTGTGTTAGATTCTTCATCATGATAGATAATAAGGAAAAAGTATTCTCCTATTGCAAAATAATATATTTGATAAAAAGGGTGGCCTAAAAGTTATTTTACCATAATACTATTTTATTAACATAATTATATTTTAACTAAATAAAGTGTATATCAAGTTATATTTTCAGTAAATGAAAATTACATTATATAACTAATCATTCAAGTTAAACCAAATGTTCAAACTTCCTACTTTTGTGATTTAAATAAATGAATAAAGTAAGAAGTGCCACTTACTTACCTTGATACAAGCAGTGAAAATGAGTAAATGAGAGAAAGAGTTTTTATAGATAAAGACCAGAGAATTGTAGGCAACAAATGTCAGTATAAAGAGGGATTAATTTTTTTTTCCATTTTGTTGTTTAGCTGGATTTAGAATGCTAGGTTGCCTCAAGCATTGCGATCAGAGTTAAAAAGAAGAGAGAGAAAAAAGAGGAGTCATAGACGAGAAAACAGACATCTTAGGTTCAGTCAAGAACTGGTAATGAATTTAGCACCCTTTGTACATAGTCACTAATTATATAAAATAGATAAATAAATTTAAAATAACACATCAATAACAAAATTAATGAAAATACATGAATTTAAAACAAAGCTAGAATGCATATAAAAGCTGAAAAAACAATTATGGTTGAGCTTAAATACAACTGTGTTATAAAATAGTATTATGGTAAAAGTGTACATATATATATATATATATATATATATATATATATATATATATATAGGGTGTTATATATATATATATGAGTTTGGTAGATATAATAGCAAACAGATAAATTATTGATTAAGTGGATCACATGACCAGAGGAAAATGTTTGAACATCTAGATCGCCATTTCTAATCTATCCTCTACTACTATTTGAAGCAAACAGATACAAACCACTATCCCATTACGTTTTTCCTTTTTGGACTATACAGATTACTGTTTGGATCAAGTATTGTCAACAAGTTCATAGTGAGCGTCTGAACCAGCATTGTTCAAGGGCATACTATAATTGTATCAGCAATTAGAAAGTCTCTACTACAATGAGCATTTTTAAAATGACAATGAGTATTCGTTGGCATCACAAAAGTGGCAACAAGGATTCTAGATTCCTTGAACTTACACGAGGATTCGTTCCCGGAGTTCAGCAAAATGGAAGAACTAAACTATCATTGTCCAAATTTGAATCGCAACTATTTTCTAGTCTATCCTCAACAACATAAGTTTTTTTGAGTTGTTTAAAACCCACTCCAGATATAATTCAATCACCGAATTTTGTATACAATCCAGATGAAGGATAACTTTTCCAGCTTAAAAGATATGAAGGGATTTTCAAAAGGAGATGATAAAAAAAATTTATTTGAAATTGTTTCCTGCTGAGAATTATATTTTGTTAAATTTTGATGAGACTGTTCTAACTCTATCAAAAACTTTTGGTGATAGGAGCTCATTATTGAATACATGATGGCAATCTCTTAATTTGGTAAAATCAGATGATGAAGATTTTGTCACTTATGCAGGAGTCATGAATCGAGAATGTAAGAATTTTAAGTTAAATGTATTAATTCCTGATTTATTTAAATGTCTGATATTCATACAGGGTTTAACTTCTAATAAGGAGGTGGAAATAAGATCCACGATACTTACTAAATTAGAAATGTATTCCAAATTAACTCTCCAGAAAATAGCAGAAGACTGTCAATGTATTGTAAATCTGAAACTCGATACCACAAGGATTGAGGAAAAAAACAATTCACAAGTACATAGTGTCCGACCATCTAAGAGAAAAAACTATAAACGTTCTTCAACTCCTAATAGAACAGTAAAAAATAATGATAACCACCACCCCCTCAGTACCTAATACTTATCATGGTTGTGGAGGTAAGCATTTTAAAAGTGATTGTTTTTTCAAGAACAAAAAATGTTACAAATGTGGGAGATTAGGACACAAAAGTATGTGTTGCAGATATAAAAAATGGAGAAAAAATAAAATGTATGTGAACATGATAAATACATGGAGTAACAATAAGAAGCCTAAAAGGGAAATTAACAAGATATCTCAAAAGAGGAAATTTGTTTTTGTGCAAATTAATGATGTAAAAATAAAATTGCAACTAGTTACAGGATCAGATATCATTATCATAAATGAACAGACATGGAGAAAAATGGATAAACCCAGTTTATTGGCATCTGATAAGGTTGCATATGGAGTCTCAGGAAAGAGATTGAACTTCTGGTTGAATTCAGCTGTAATGTTTCTTTTGTTTGAAGAACCAAAAAAAATTGGCATTTGTATTAAAAAAAAATACTGCTAATTTGTTTGGAACAGAATAGATTGCATTATTTGATCTTTGGGACTTTCAATTAACTTTTTTTGCAACAAAATCAATGTTGTTACTGCCAGTACTAATACGGCAATTGAAAAATTGAAAAATCAACTGAAAAAGGGTTTTCCAGAAGTTTTCACAGAAGGTCTAGGAACATGCATGAAAACAAAAGCCAAGTTTGAGTTAAAAGAGGATGTAACACTGACATTTAAGCCAAAAAGGAATGTATTTTTTGTGGCCTTGGATCCAATTAATAATGAATTAAGTGTGATCTCAAAAATAGAGTATTTCGAATGGGCATCACCAATAGTCTACATTAAAAAAAAAAAAATAAAATCCATGTATGTGCTGATTTCTAAACGGGGTTAAATGAAAGTTTAAAACAACATAACTACACATTACCAAGTCCAGAGGAAATTTTTGCCAAATTGAATAGAGGTAAATTTTTTTCTAAATTGGACCTGTCAGACGCTTATCTACAAGTATTAGTGGATGAAAACTGATCAAAACTATTAACAATTAACTCTCATAGAGGTTTATACAAATTCAACCAACTTCCTTTCGGTATAAAGGTAGCACCAAGCATATTCTAACAGAATATGGATACCATGCTTGCTGGTTTGAATTGTGGTTGAGCATATTTGGATGATGTACTTAAAAGTAAGACTTGAAAGCAACATACGGAAGATGTAAAGAAAGTATTCGAGAGAATCAAAGAATATGGTTTTAAGATTAGTGAAGGAAAATGTGAATTGCTTATGTTCAGACTTAAATATTTAGGACAGATTATCAATAAAAACAGTAGATGACCAGATTCTTCAAATTGAGCACAATAAAGGATATGCCTGCTCCATAAAATGTAACAGAGTTACAAGCATTTTTAGGGTTTGTTAATTACTATCATATATATATATATACACCAAACATGCATGAATTAAGAGCACCCTTGAAAAACCTGCTATAGTAAGGTGTGAAATGGATTTGGACAGATAAATGTCAAAGTGCTTTCAAAAAGATCAAGAAAATCTTAACATCAGATTTGTCACTAGCTCATTTTGACCTTAAATTATTGTGGTTGCATCAGATGCAAGTGATACAGGTATTGGAGCAGTGATACTGCACAAATATAAGGATGGAACAACTAAACTAACAGTTCATGCTTCAAGATCATTGATTGCAACTGAAAAAATCTACAGCCAGATTGAAAAGGAAGCATTGGCAATCATATTTGCTATGAAAAAGTTTCATAAATTCATACATGGTAGAGAATTCTTACTGAAAACAGACCATCCATTATTATCCATATATGGATCAAAAAAGGTGTTCCCACACATACAACAACTAGATTGCAGCGCTGGGAAATTATCCTATTGAACTATAATTACAAAATGGAGTTTTTACCATCCAAAAACTTAAGTCATGCAGATGGATTATCTAGACTAATACCAAAATTCTGCAAACCATTTGAAGATACAGTAATTGCAGTGATAAGGGCCGAAAATGAAATTAATAATGTATTATACGATAATGTAAGCGAACTGCCCATAACATTGGAGGAAATAAGATGACTTTATAATGAAAATGAAGAAACAGTTAAGATTTAAAGGAAAAAATATTACTGGAAATAATATATTTTCATTATGTAATGATGTACATATGTACACAGAAAGAAGTGTGATACCAGCATTGTTGCAAAAACATATGCTAAAGGAATTTCACATAGGGCATCCAGGAATTTCTAGAATGAAATCCTTAATGAAGTGATATACTTACTGGCCAAAAATGTGTCAAGATATCAAAAATTTAGTGAAATCATGCAGATGTTGTGCTCTGGCAGCAAAGTCAGTGCCTATCAAAGTTCAACCTTGTTTGAAAACTGATATGCCATGGTCCAGAATACCTATGGACTTCACAGGACTGTTAAACAGAGCATACTATCTAGTGGTAGTTGATAGTTACTCTAAATGACCAGAAATATTGAAGTGTAGAAGATTGATTACCATGGTAATGATAAATTTCTTACACAAGATTTTTGCAAGGTTTGGTGTTCCTGGCTCTATTATTTTAGATAACGGGATTCAATTCATGTCTAGGGAATTTAAGTTTTTTTGCAAATCATTAGCAATAGAACATATTACAACTCCCCCTTATGACCTAAGATCAAATGGACAAGCAGAACGGTTTGTTGATATGTTTAAAAGGGCACTAAAAAAGTCAGAGGTAGAGGAGTCAGATGAAATAATGCTACAACAATTTTTGAGTGTTTACGGAATAACACTAAACCTGAACACCAGGTCTGGGATGTTGCCTGCAGAGTTGATGTTTGCCAGGAAGATTAAGTCCGTATTTAACAAATTACTACCAGAACGGAATACAAGAACATCAAGGAATTAAAATAATAAATAAATATTTTAAACCTGATGATAAAGTGTTTTTTAAAATGTACCAACATGGAAAAGAACTCTGGGAAAACATAGTTATAAAAAAAATGGATTGGAAAACATAAGCAACAGCTTAATCAGTTACTGATTTAGTAAGTCCACGAAACCCGTGACTATATCGTATGACATGTTTGATATACCCATGCTACTAGAAATTAGTGAACCAAGGAGGTAGATTAAAAGTAAAAGAACAGCAATGGAACATGTGAATATCGAATTTAAGCTGAAGAAATATAGACTCCAGAGGAAGTCATCTCAAGGGGGAGGTGTTATATAGGAATAAAGTGTTGCTGCCAGCACTTCAGTTTGAACATAGATCGCCACTGAGCAAACACAGGCGATCCCATTCTTGAATTAAGTGGATCACGTGACTATAGAGGAAATGCATATATAGGAAGTCATGTGATGACTAGATTGATCGCCATTTCTAGTTTATCCTCTACTACTATTTAAATCGCTATTTCTAGTCTATCCTCTATTACTATACAAACCACTATTCTCTACTCTATTCATGATACTATTTCTCTTTTTGGATCACTATACAGATTACTGTTTGAGTGAGTATTATCGAGCAAGTTCTATTATTGTGAGTGTTATCCAATGGCGTCTGACACCAGCATTGTTCAACAGCATACTATGTATCAGCAATTAGAAAGTCTCTACTACAACAAGCATTTTGAAAGTGACAACAAGTAATTGTTGACATCACAAAAGAGTGAGAAAGAGAAAGAAAGGAGAGAGATGTATTTGTGTAAGATTTGGTAAATTTGTATTTACTCAATCACAAAATCCATGAGGTCAGGTTGTGACACAAGGTCAATTTAATGCAGTGAGCCCAAGCACGTACAACTGGGCTAGGAACAAAAATTCCCGAGCCCCCGCAACCATCAGTTGCGCTGGTCTCAGTGCATGCACTGATCCCTCTATTTAGCGCAATGAGAGGGTGTGGCTTTGGGCAGCAGTTCCTCAGGGCTGGCACCTCTCAGTATAATTGTCCTTTGAAGGAATTACCTCTGAATGCACTCTGCCCAAGGACAGAGATGCAACTGAGAGATGATAAATAAGATGTTACAAAGTACTCAAGAGAGAGTAATTTACACACTGTAAATTAATTTAAATGTGATTTGGTAAATTAACAGTTATAGGAAAAGTGAATTATATGTCTGATGTCATCTTTTAAATACTTGATTAATTGATCAAATCATTCTTTGTTGATAACACATTGTAATTACAATATTTTTTCTTGTTTCACACCAAAGCTTTTGTTGGCTTACCAGGTTTTTTAGTTACAAGAAATATCTGGGATATTTCTTCATATATATTTGTTTCAGTACTCATGAATACTGATGACATTATAGCCATATCTTTATATTTGCATTTAGTTAAAAAGAAAAATTAAAAATTGAAAACATTTTGCTTAACTGATTGCTATTAACCATTATTAATGTTTTACTGGTATTTATTTCATCATAATTCCTTCATTTCTGATTCACATTATATTATCATGCTGATTTTATTTACTCCTCTGTGCTCTAGACTTTTTTCTTCATCATCCAAGAGTCAAAACAACTTAAATCATCTCCCCAACATTTTAAGCTGTTCTGAAAGTACAGTAACATTTTTTAACTATCTTATCAATAATAGTTGTTAGTAGCATAATAAAAACACCATTAAAATGTTTAGGGAATAAATTAAGAAAGCCAAAAGTTAAAATTTTAAAAAAATAATAAATACAAAGTTAAATTATAATTTTTATAAAATCACAACTTTATTTTCATTTAAACATTTTGGTTAAATCACTTTGAATAATTTTACATAGCAATGTTCTTATTCATTAATTTTTGTGCTCAGAGTAACTTTTATCATATTTTTTATAATTGTGCTTTATGTATTAATTTTTTTATAAAGACTTATAAAATTCGAACTATTTACAATGAAAACTTTTAGTCATTATCAAAAATTTTTCATTTACAATTTTACCTGCTTTGCATTATAGATAAATTCTTTGTACATTTTGAAATTCTCTTTAGTATTTTCAATTTAGTTTATAAGCAGAATAAACAATGTTTTTAACATTTAGAGGTAAATTATAAAAATATCTAAATTTAAGTCTTTCAACCTTTATTTTTCATTCAGATTTCATTTACCAGTTTAAAGAGTAGTTTTGTTTATGTTTGTGTGTGCTTTATTTATTAAAAGCAGAATTATATTCATAAGAAGTAAAAATATTTTTCATTTTAGTTAAAGAAATCACTTGCTTTTAAAATAAATCTAATAGAATTAATTAATAATTTTGTATCCTTTCCGCATCATCCCAAAATACCTAACCAGTCATCCAAAATTTTTATCATCACAGGACCACATTAATTTTGAGCCCTGCTGCAACTGTTGGAAAATTGTTAAATATCTTGATTAATTTCCAGATCAGCAAAATGACCATAAAAATAGAGTGTGTGGTGCAATGATAATCTGTGTCTTTCTTGAATGTTTAAAGTTACCTGAAATGAAAATATTTATCTTTGGCATAAAGTTGAAAATTCAAAGTGATGTACTAATATATCACCATCCATAAGTACTTGCCTTATTCAACCAATGTTTTTTCCCCACCCAGTATATTGCAGACAAAAATTTTAATTTATAGAAAACTGTGAGTCCAGCTGTAACAAATTATTTGTTTAATGTTATCTGAACATAACATTTTTTTTCAGCAGTCAGTTGTTTAGTAATAGTACTTACACTTTGTTTCAACACAAGTGACAAATATTTTCAGTTGGCAAAAGTTAATCTCAGAAACTGTTTTTCCACTAAGCATATATTGGGCAGTAAAGATATCCAAGGCCAGACATTGTGCCAAATGTCTGATCTTTAGAGGAATTTTACCTGCTCAGACAATAGATATATCTCAGACTAAAATATATGATCAACACAGTTCAGTATGCAAGTATATCAATTTTCTCAGTGAGTACACTACTCTTTGAAATACAGGTAGACAGAGCTCATTAGCCTTGGTTGGCAGATCACTGGTTTTAAAACCAGGCTAGAGGGGACTCATTAGTCACCTTCATGACAACTCTTTAAGTGGCCAATGGCTACATTCTTGTGATGAGGGCAGATGAGCTGCAGTTTGGTAGTCAACTTTCTGAGTAATGGCTGGAAGAAGATTCAGAACCCTCCAACATCACTTTTATGGACTTACTGGATGTGCTGGTGATGTAATGGATTGTGGCTCTGAATGAGAAATCAGAGAGCTGGGTTTGAATTCAAGTGGAGTTCATTATATTCCCTTATGCACAAATAATTCTTTGCATAGATGTGAATCTAGCTCTTTTCACCCCAGCTATGGGTTAAATAGCAGAATAAACTTCTCTAGCGATGTTTGGCAACCAGTCAAGGAGAAGGACTATTCTGGATTTAGAACCATAAAAGTTGTCCATGATCCCTGTCCCTCTGCAATGAGCATGGGAAGAAGCATAAGCATGCAGTTCAGTATTTTATTGCATGTAGTTAAAATGAAAGGTTGTAAAATTGTTAGAAATGACTTTTGAAAATGTAATGAATTATCCAAATGATTCATTAATGTACAGTTAAGTTGATCTTTTAGATATCATTTCCTGTAGATAACATTGCATTACCCTATCACATCATAAACTTTTACTCATTAGTGTATTTTCCTCTTTTAAAAAGAAAAAATAAACCTGAGGCTTGCCTTAATTAGTCAGCTCTTCAATCCACTATGTTTATACCATGTGAATCACATTAGCACTCAAAATGTAAACTTTTGATCATGTCTATGGTTTTTACCATCCTATTCATTCAAAGATTTGCATCAAAAGAATGTTATTGACACACTGCATATTATTTGGTAAAAGTTAATTTTTATTACTTGTTCAAACAGCTGACATGGAGCTTTCCTTAATTCACCATCCTTTACTTAATAATCTTTACATCACTACATGGTAATCAAATTTTTGAGTACTGAAAATATAGTGGTGTTTCTGCTACATAAATGAAAAATGCTTATCAAGCATTAAACATGGAAATGTAAAAAGTAAAAAAAAAACAGATGATAGTGGTGCATGATTGAATTTCCAAAACTGTTTGTTAACCCTTCCAACTTTTATGTGTGTTCTCTGAGAAGTTTTATAGATGACATTTTCTGTAAGAATTTTGACCAGACATATTATTTCTTGCTTGCATACTTCACAGACAACTAAGGCATGTAGCATCTAAACCATTTCTATCATGATATCAATGGCACAGAAAATATTATAATTTGATCCAGTGAGGTCATCAGGAAGCAAAAAATTGTAAAGAACTTTTTAGATACCAACTTCATTTCCCTGAGTGCATGTCTCTGTCTTTGTTTTGCCTCATTTTCTTTCTGCAACCTCTTGTTATCAGATCAAAGTTCAACTGTATGATGTCATTTGGAAATTCCTCACCTCATTAGCATTTTTCATAAATTTCTCTCCATAGGATGTGGGTCACTGTGCACAGTAGGGTTCCAGGATTTCAAAGAAAGTCATAGTCACATGAACTAAGTTATTTCTTTTTACCATGGATAAGATAGTGTGACTCACAAGCTTATATAGAAAGGTAAGAATAATTCCTTGGACTCCAAGTAAAAACTGCAAAGTCTTATCTACCTGTGAGAAGCAAGTGTAAGGCAACTAAAGTTTCAACAAAATGCTGGGAGAACATTACATTGGTTGCAAGTCTACAAAACTTTTCTCAAACAATCTCACAACCATCATCTAAAAAAAACTAAACCACCATTTTGTACATTGATTGATTTAAAAATTGCTACTGAATGGACTTTAAAAATGTTAGGTTTATTGTCCATAACACTTGAACAAATTGAACTACTGAGTTAGTCTTATGCATATTTCGTTATATTGAAGCCAAAATTTCCTACATATGTTCTATGCTTTTGGAAGAAAATTAAGATGGTCCATAATCCTTACATGGATGGAATAATCCCTTCAGACTACATTAGTTATAAGTATGATCAGTTCTGGTGGATTGGGATGACATCTGAAGTTGATTTTCAAAGCAAGTATGTTGTTGTTATGTTCATGCACTTACATAGGTCCTCAAAACAATGGCCCTCAAAGGATGATATTTGCTGGTTATCATGGGATGATGTTAAAGTCAAGAGAACTCCACCAACAACTAGATTAGGACATATCTATGACATTGAAGAAGATTACCATTGTATTTTTATGTAATTAATCTTTGTCTTGTATAACTAATATTTTCCAATTAACTTTCACATTCAAATATAAAAACACAAGATAAATACAATTCTTTCATGTTAACTGAAATATTCCTTAGTACTATATACAAATCTTAGATTTTAGCCATTTCAAAACCCAATTTTGAGAGGCTCTTGATGTATGGGTATTCAGCTACAAAATATTTTCAAATTTATTTTTGAGAACTTCCTGGTAAAATGAGGTCTTCAAAATATGATTTCTGGATTACCCACCCCAAAAGAATAATTCAGTACAAATTTCAAAATCATTTTGATGAGAACTTATGATTTCCTGACATATTCATATTTTTTTTTCAAAATGGCTGTTTTTCAGAATATCCCACCTGACCCTGCCAAAAATTTAATTGGCTATATCTTTTGAACCGTTTGGTGTAAGAACTTGAAATTTTGGGAAACATCATCATCTTTAAGTACAATTAACAGAAAAATATGAAGGCAAATTAATTTTGGTTTGGCCATGGCCTGGATGTTCTGAGAAGGAATGACCCCAAAATAAAATAGAAGAACTTAATTTTAGTAATCTTCCTGAGATTTAAAATTTTTCAGAAAATTAATTAAATCAAATAATAACTTTTATTTATTGCTCAATAAAGAGAGGTGAAGAGATTTAATTTTAGTTACAACAGCTGTTAAAGAGTCAAATATAAAAAAATTACTGCTACAGTGTCTTACGAGTGAGTAATGTACATTCAGAGAGGGTGAAATTTATTATTATTTTGATCAATGTTAGAGGGAAACTGAAGATGAAATATAAACTATACGATATATAAGAATATATATATCAAAATATAAAACTTTCAAATTGTCTCATAGAAAAAAATTTCCTTGCTTTGTTAAGTTTTTTTTTAGTTAAACATTTTCTTTCTAAAAATGTGTTTTATAAAAGTAATTACTTTTGAAATATATCATCAATTAATGGTTATGAGAGACAAATTGGAATACTTAGAGAAACTAGTAGAGGATAGTAGCTACTACAAATTAAAGATGGATGTCCAACATTTAAAATAGAAAGGAATCTGTCACAAATATTGAATAAGAACAGAAACCACTCCAACAGCAAATACAGACAGCTTAACCATCATAATGAACAACCAGATACTACAGTCTTTATGATTTATTTATTTATTTATGAAGAAGGCATTCCTACATGACCTATTGTCAAGTGTCAGTATGTCATCTATTAAGTAGATTTCTGGTATGAGTAGTCAGCCTGCTAACAGATAAGTTTTCATTCTATGTAATGAATTCAGCCCACTTTATAAAAATACTTTTTAATGTTGCCATTCAATACACCCAATTGGTAGGCTTTGACATTGTAAACCTCTTCACCAACAAATGAAGCCCTCTCAGTAATTTGAGAAAAATTAGAATCTGAACCAACACTTGGCAAATGAACCAGTATTCCAACCCAAACTAATGGAAATATTAACATTTTGTTTGCAAACAAACTTCTAATTGGGTTCTGATGATTATCAACAGGAAGAAAGTATGTCAATAGAGTAACTATTGTTTTCAGTGAAGCTGATATATGACTGGAATACTCTGAGAAGACAACTGTAAGAACATCATCACTCAGGCTAACCTTTTTGTTATGATATGTAGATGACACAGTACACTGGGCTCACCAAGAACATGTAGAAGTGCTGCTGGACCATGTGAACTCTATAAGACTCTTAAGGCAGTTCAGTATACAGAAGGAAAAATACAAGGATGTTTTAATGTTGCAGGAGTAAAGGACATTCAGTCACCTGTGTTTTATCAACATTCACAGTATAAACATAGCATTTGCACACAGATGACCAAAATTAAGGGCATCCTTAAAAGAAATGATGACTATTCAAGTATAATACCAGTCAGTAGCAACCACCAGCAGATGTGTGAGTTTAGAAGGCAAAAACTGACTACAACAATTTTACCACATACACAGGGAGCATGGTGGAGAAAATCCAGAGAATTTGCAATCCATACAACTTGAGAACAGAATTCAAATTAATTTACACAGCTACCTCACAAATGTAAAACCTCCAAGGGAAGAAAATGTATCTAAAAGCTGCATGTATAGCACTCCATATAGATATAATGGGGAATAAAAGGTCAAGACCAGCTGTTCACTAAAAATAAGAATTGACAAGCATTGGAAAGATGTAATATATGAACAAACTTTGAACTAAAAATCATGTCCACAAGATGAAAAAAACTTACCAACCTTTGTGGGAGAAAGCTGAAATTATTGGCAAGGAGTAGTACAAGCAAATAAAACAATTGAAAGATTCAGTACATATGCTATGTTCAACTCACATGATCTAAAGGTCAATCATATATGTCAGTAAAACATGAGAATTACCAAAAAGAAATACTGCATTTGAGGTTTCAAATAGATGAAGAGACACTGGATGTGACATGTTTGGAAAGAAATGCATATACCCCAACAGAACAAATTTCAGTTTTTAAAAATGAAATTGTACAACCTAAACCAGAAAGCAATGAAGCACAAGAGAATTAGTCTAAACAAAGCAGCACAATATATAATCAGTTCTTCCTATCAGTATCTCATTCATAAAGAGTGTGCAAGAGAGCTTAAGGAGTTTTTCATACATTTTAGAAGCTATTATTTGGATATTTGCCATCATCTCTATTCAGTACAGAAGTGTGATTAGAATTTATAGCAGTTATTTCACTATTTTTGTGACCATTGTAATAAAAAAAAAAATTGAGATTTTAGCAGAAAATAACAATAAGAATGTGAGTAATGATAGCAGAAATGATTAAAAGTTAACTGTGAATGATAAGAGAAATAAGAAAAAGAATCAAAACTTATAAAATAGTTGAAGTAAACAGTTGGAAGTGGAGAGAAATATCAGTTGAATTAGAATTAGTTATATCAGATGTTGGTCTAGACTAATATAAGTTCTGATTCAACATTAGCTCTGCATAAACAATTTTACTTGAACTTTAATCCATATTTGACAGGGTAAATATCAGTTGATGGTTGCCATTAGCTTTGAACCTCTATAAAAATTGGAGAGAATGGAACATTCTTACTTCTTTAATTTCTGACATTTGTTTTCTTTTATTTAGATAAAGAAAGGAAACGATTTTTTTTGTATCCCTAGTTTTGTTGATTTTCAAGCAAATTTCAAATCAAACAAGCACTTTATCACCAAAATGGTAAATGAGAAGTTGTATATTTTGATATCTAATTATCCCTCCACCCCAGAATGAAATATATATATATATACATGATGAATGGCTAAATAATACTGGATGTAAAATGTATTCATTTTAGCTGATAATATTTTCAGCAAAAGAAATGAAGAAAATACATTATTTTTGGTAATACATGATGTTAGCAATGAAGAATATGAGAAATGTTATGAGTAATACTGTTACTAATTTTACAATCACATTGTCGACACTGATGACAACTGCATTAGCATTGGTGACAATACGTCTGTCCATTTTCATTTTCTCCTTTGAGCAAGTGATAGATGTTGAAGTGGTGTTGCTAATACTACTGGTATGCTTTCTATGATCATTTTCTGATCCCTCTACTACACCATTCTATTCTGTATGTGTGTGTGTATGTGTTTTAAATTGTTTGTATTATATATGTGGTTTTGGAATGGTTAAATAATCTATTATGTTATATCTTGGAAAGATACATCACACGTGTTTGTGCATCTGAGTGTGTGCACAGACAGATGGATTCTGATAATTGTAAAACTCACCATACAAAAGCACACACCTACACACACAGACATGTTTTGTGAAAGTACAACTCATTTCTTATTGTTTACAAGGGTACATCAATAAGTCTGAAGCCTGACTCTTATATATTTATGAGCTGTGTGATTAATATTAAACTACTGAATTAAATGCATTGACAAGAAAGGAGATTATGTTGAAAAATAAATATCTCTCATGTAAAAATAAATTCTGTTTTTATTTTTCCATCATTAGGTTGCAGACTAAAGTGATAGCAATGAAAATGAGATGTAAAAGAAATGATTGTCTTTTATGAAACAATAATGCTCATGTTGGAGCTTAAATTTAAGCAAACCACTTTTTGCCAATAAATAATAAAACTACAATATATGCTTTTTTAACCAGATGTGCATAGCATCTACCCTAGGTGGTAGGTTTAGCACTCTTTCTCTATCTTCCTTATGGCTGACGCTTGATCTAGCAGCGGTGGATATAAACAGGCCAAAGTAGTGGCACTGACAGTAATTGTTTGCCATTGCAGCCTGACTGTAAAGTTAGTAGTAGGAAGAGATAGTAAGGGTTATATTATTAAAGATTTGTCATTAGTAACTATAGAAACTTGTTTTGTATTGAAAAACAAAATTATGGTTGGTGGCATGGGTAAAGGGAAGAAAGATTGTTATAATTAGTTTGCTTGCTATTAAGTTTAGTAATAGGCATGAAAAGTAGAAAATAGAATAGCAAAAATACTTTGATACTGTTTAATGTTTATGGTGCTATTGTTTTCATGATGAAAGAGATGATGATGATATTTTTAATGCTGATGATTTTTTTTTTTTGCTGTTTACATTAATAATAGTCATTTTTGTCACAATAATGGGGAGTACGAACTGAGTATTGATCTTCATGCTAGTGAAACTAGTACAGAGATGAAGTTAATCACAAGGTTATGAGTGGTGACAATATTGTTATTAAGACCGATGATCACCAAAAGTGTTGTGTCTGTCAGTACTGTCACAGATGAGGGTGTGAAGGCTGAAAAAACATTGTTGTGGCTTTAAGGTTACAGACAATTCTAGAGTTATAATATTGGTAACTGTAATAGTAGGGGAAAAATGTAGTGCTAGCAAAAATGGTGAATTTGTTAGAGAGGTGGCTACAATACTGTTAAATGATGTTGGTGATCTTGTGAGAGAGGTGGTGGCAGTAAAGTTGATGGTGATGACAGTGCAGCGATGATGCTGTAATGTTAACAGTGATGATGAAGACCATGTTAGAAAGTATAATGGAGATTATAATATTTAAACTTATTTATAACCATGATACTGATAGCGATGATAATTTTGATGATATAAGCAATTAAAAACATTGATAGTGGTAAAAATGAAGCAGATGAGGATACTGAAAATTAATTATATTTATCTTTAATTTGATAGCTATTTGATAGCTTTGAACATTATAAAAAGAATATTTGTAGTGACAGTGATGTTAGCAAAATGTGTAAATAATGATGTTAGCATTAAGGATATTATTTATGATCCTCATATAGATGACACTGCTGATGATGACAATCACGTTGAAGGTAGACACTGCACAAATGACTTATCTGGCATTAGTAGCTACAACACTAGTACTTGGAGATGATATATTATCATGGGTTGACTGGAAGAGGTAAGGTATCTTTGTGAAGGGCAATATCAGCTTTGTAAGGATTCATGATCATCATTTATATTTATTAATGAATACAGATAATGCTAATGATAAAATGTACAGATCAAGTGCTGTTTTAACTGGATGCAGTGGGAATTAAATTCAAACTGCTGGTAACAGTGTGTATATGGATCACGGCTGGTCTGTGTCAGCTTCCTTCACAGCTGCTGCAAAGTCTACCCTCACTTTTTATTTACCTACATAAGTGTTTGTGTGTGTGTGTGTGTGTGTGTGTGTGTGTGTGTGTGTGTGTGCCTGTAAGTGGAAGGAGCAACATTCCACTAAAATGCTGTTTGACAAGGTTATTCCTTCAATTTTTATTGATTTTGTCTTTATTTTCTTTTATTTTCCATTTAGTTGACTTTACTTAGGTTCTCTCTCGGGTAATTTTCATTTTTCTTAAATAAAGATACTGCATATTTGTAATGAGATTTTAACAGAAAGGATTAATAAATAAAAATCTATTGAAAGATTTGGTGTAAAGAAATGAATACAATTATCTTGAAATTTATTTAATTTTGCCTATGAATGTATGTATATACATATATTTCTGCATGTAAACTTGATGATGGTGATGTAATGATATACATATAAATGTTTATGTATAGATATGTATAAACACACATGCATACACACATGTATGCTTATAATATCATACCAAAGATGCATATTCCTATTCATATGAATGAATATATTTCTACAAACACACTCAAATACTTACGTGTGTGTAAAAATATGTGTGCATCCAGTTTTTCATATAGATGCACCTTTTATTGTATTTTTATTTGTTAATGTACATATTAAAAATATGTATTGTTAAAATTTAAATGCATATCTGTGTGTATTTGTTTATAAATGCATATATATATATATATATATATATATATATATATATATATATATATATATATATTCATCTGTATATTTTATCTTATAATTATATGTGCTGGTGTATATTTTAATGTCTATAGATAAAAATTAACCCTTCCCATGCAATATATACTATAATATATAATATTACATACTATATCAGATTTTATCATGCCAAGATATTAACTAACCAATGTTAGTAAAATCTTCAGAATATACTTCTATTTATATGATAAATATAGCATGAATTTCAGTTTATATCTGTTATTAGAGGAAAAATTTACAATGTCTTATTTGGCTGTGTAAAATTTTATTAAACTACTTAACAGTTGTTTATCATATTAGAAATACAGTCTGCCTGAAGTTATGCAAATCAAATAAACCTAAATAACTTGAAGTTGCTTTGAAAAATCTTTGATAGATTGTAAATGATTAATTTAGACATAAAAATGCTTGAATTAAATGTTTAGGTAGTTT
Organism: Acanthosepion pharaonis; assembly: GCA_903632075.3. NCBI lineage: Eukaryota > Metazoa > Mollusca > Cephalopoda > Sepiida > Sepiidae > Acanthosepion > Acanthosepion pharaonis. The sequence continues at coordinate 4,008,471 of CAHIKZ030000001.1, forward strand.
TAATATACTTTATTAAAGTTATTGGATTTATTATAAAAAACTGCAGTCTTAAGTTATTATGCAGATTAAACTATTAGTTTTGAGGTCTATTAAATCTAATAGATGTTATTTTTTTCTTTCTTTCCATGATATGAGAAACATGAAACATGAGTAATGGAAAGTTTCTAACAAATGCTGAAAAACCAAAAAAAAGTTATTGAGTGAAGGAATATTCACATTGGAGATATCAAAGGAGCTTTGCAGTGATAATCAAATGACTACTGAAAATATAAGTTGAGTCCTAAAAGCAAAAGAAAAGGCTTTAAGAACATGTCTCCTTGATGTGAATGTAAACTAAAGCATGTTATAGCAAAACAAACACTTTTGATCAGTGCTCAAATCTTTGAGTAGGCTTGAATTGATGAAGTCAAGAAGGAGAAAAGATGTAGAATACTTTATAAGTTGAGATCTGTCAAAAAATCTAGAGAAACTTCTCTCAGTAAAGCAAATATTTTTAAGTGTCAAAATTGGACCAAGAAATACATGAAAACTGACTTTTCTAAAGTAATTCTCATGGTTGAGTCTCAGGTGACAGCGGACAATGATAGATGAGGCAAAGGATGGATTTTATCTGATGCAGATGTGCAGCAAGGAGGTGGCAGATATGGGCTAGAATTACCAGCCAAACCATTACTGGACTATTCATTGTTGATGAAGGAATTAAACTGAATAGTACTAATTATTGCAATTTCATGTACAAGACTTTCATTGAATGGTACAAGTCCCAGCCTTGCAATTTCAAAGTGAAGTGTGTATTTATGCTTGACAGTGCTCCTTCTCGTGTATGTAAGGTTACCTGCAAAGTGTTTGAGCATAAAAGGTTTACAGGAGAGAAGATAATGGAATGGCCACCATCAAGCCCTGATTTGAATCTGATTGAAAATCTATGGTCAGTTGTAAAGATGAAATTATATGAAGGTTGTAAACAATAAGACAGCAAAGCAGTCCCATAGGAAACAATTAAAACCACCAGGTCAAAAATTGAACGTGCTGAAGTAAAATATTTTTAAAAAATCAATGAATAATAGATTGCTGGCTGTTATTAAGAAGGGTCACTATATTAAGATGTAAATTCTTCAAAGACCTATATATGATTGTTATTTGTTCTATTATAGTTGTTGATCAATTGTTGATGATTTTATTAGTTTGTTATTGAAGTAAAAAGTAATTTTCTAGTTTTGCATAATAACTTCAGACTGCAGTTTTTACAATAAATCCAATAACTTTAATAAAACATTTTGAAATTACCTAAAAACTTAACCCAAGCTTTGTTTTGATGTCTAAATTAATCATTTAAAATTTGACAAATGTTTTCAAAACAAATTTGAGTTATTGAGTTTTATGTAATTTGCATAACCAGATATATATATATATATATATATATATATATATATATATATATATATATATATATAGATAGATATAGAGATATAGATAGATATAGATATAATATAGTTATTGATATTTATTTTTTAATTTCAGATGCATAAAGATTTCTATGGCTCATATAAAAATATAGCCTCAGAAGGGAAAAAGTTATAGCAACGTTATTTTGTCATGGGAATGCAATGTTGGAATTTTGAACAGAGATTATACAACAAACAAAAAAGAAAATGAAAATATTGACAAGAACAAGAAAAATAACTTTCAAAATGTCACGAAAAGAGTTTTAAGGAAAATAAAAAGGGTAATAAGCAAGAAAAGTGATTTTAACATATAGAAAACATTTGAAGAATCTGAAGTTATAAATGAAAAAAAATGAAAAATGCAGAATATTAAGATAGGCTAAAGAAGATAAACTACCATGTTTAAGTAAACATCACAAAGAGAAACATAAGTTGGATGAAGAAGTATATGGAAATTATTTCTCAAAATTAATTTTTATGGATTAATGTAGTGCCAAATTGCATGGACTTGATGACTAGAGGTTGGGTCCTTCATGAAAATAGTTTACTAACAAAACTTAGAAGACAACAGATGGAGTAATGTTTTGATCTAGTATTGTAGGCAATAAAATTTGTTTCTTCAAATTTGATTATGATAGCACAGAATTATTTTAAGGTCTTGGACAAGATATTTTTTCAGAGGTACATGTTTGAATTAAGAAGCTTTAAGCTAAAGATTATATTTGTGCAAGATAATGCTTCTTCACATTTTGCAAAGCTTGCTAAAACGTTTCAGTGACACCAGATTAATGGAACAGTCTCAGCCTTTCCAAGTAGAATAAATGTAGGTAGAAAAAAACAAATGTTGATAAGCTAGGGAGGGTCACAAATTACTTCCCAGGGTCCCCAATCAGCCCCCACCATTCAGTGAAGGAGACCATATTAAATGTAAAATAATAATTTATTCAGGTATTAATGAAATTGATCATCAGGTCCATCAAAACTCTACATTCATCACTGAAAATTATTTTGTAGTAATCAGTTTTCATGTACTTCTTTACTTACTTTAGATGCTTCTCTGTGATGTTTGTTTAAATGTGGTAGCTTGGTTGCCTTCATGCCTTTTGTCAAACTTAATATTCTGCATCTTCTCTTTATTTTTATATTTATAACAACAGCTTCATTAAATATTTTCTTGTTGGTCAATACATTTTTCTTGCTTATTACCCTTTTAATTTTTAAAATCTTTTTTTCTGACATTCTTAATGTCAGTATTTTTTGTTATTATTTTGCCAAGGTTTTCAATTTCTTTTGATTGTTTTGCAGACACTGTTCAATGATTTTGTATTTCCAATATTGTGATCATTAACTTTACAATATTTTTTCACTCATTAACTTTACAATATTGTTTTGGTTTTTTGTAAAGATTTTTATGACCTCAGGAAATCTTTACAGACCTGAAATTAAAAAATAAATGTTAATAATTGTAATGTTATATTTATTTATAATATGATGAATAACACTCCAGTAGCATTTTAAAGTCTCATTTCATCAAATAAGTTATTGTAAATATTTCTTTATAAAAACAGATATGAGCTGAAATTCACATGGTTTATTTATCATGTAAGTAGTAGTATATCATTAAATTTTTATCAACATTATTGTGAAAACATTGACTTGGAAAATAAAATTTGAGAATATATATTATATATTAAATACTGTACTTAATATTTATTTCAATCACTATTTTTTTTTCTCCATTTATGGAAGCTATAAAACCATTAATTAGTATTATGCTGCTATAATGTATCATTAATGTTTATGAAGCATTGAGTAATTAATAATGATATTTTTTACGCTCTGTCCCTTCAGTTCATAGGTGATAAAGAATCTACATATAAACTTTTTCTTTTTTAGTGAGTTAGCATGCATTTTGGGGAAAGTAGAGTGGCTTGTCATTGCATTACCCATAATTTGGAATTCAGAATTTTTTTTCTTTTAGACTGATTGCCAACCAGCTAGTATGTCCAATCTATGGAAATAAGATAGATTTATGCCTTTCCCAAGGTCATTACTGTGAAAGTAAAGGCAACATACTAGTCTGTAATTTGAAATCATCTTGCCAATTACACTTTCTTTAAAAATATTAATATATTCTTAATAATGATGATATGAGAGCTTAAATACAATTTTTTTTTTATTTTGGGTTGGATTGTAGGCAGAGTGTTGCTTCAGTTTACAGTGTTTCCAAGGTGATCCTTATATGTTAATTGGAGGGTCATCCAAATTTAACTTCATCCAAATTGATAATTACCATAAAAATGAGAAAATATTAAAAAAATGAATCATCTAATTATCTTTACAACTCTCAATCATTTTCCTGGATTTCCATAAGTGATTTCTTAACATTAATATTCTATACTTAAGAAATTTATTATCTAAATTATAATTAGAAATAGTAGAAATATTCATTATACATACTTAAAGAAAACATTAAATTTATAAGGAATATAATCTTTTTAAAATAAAGTTTAACTTATATGTTGAGAGGCTGAAAGCTTAAAAATTTAAGTAGAAAATGATTTGATCAGTGTTCATTTTGAGTGTTTTCATTCATGTTTATAAATAATTCCCAGAATGTTGTTCCCAATGTGTCTAGCATAATAACTGGGGGAGGGGGGTCATGGGGGGTTGAAGTGTATGGAAATCATGTTTTTAGCATATACAAACATGCAAAATGCACACAGATAGAGAAACACGCCAGTATAAGTACTTGCTGAATGTAGTTGAAACTATCACACAAGTTCATTCTTGCCTCACAGTGAGAATTTAATACAGGACAGAACAAGTATACAAATAGAAAATTAATCTAATGATGAAAAAAGTGTTTATTTTATAAAATATATATTTTTCAACATTATCTTTGTGAATGCACTTAATTTAGTACTGAATACTATTAACTTTTTAATTTCAATTTTCAGCTATTAACTATGTGCCAGTTTAAAGATATATTGATCCAATATCATATATGTATCAGGTCATCCCATAAGTTCTGTCTGAATTTTAACTTTTTTTAAAATGAACGAAATTTAAAGAGTATTTTATAATGTCTAATGGAGCTGAACATTATTTTTGTTTAGATGCATTTAAACTGATCAAATTTTATTTCAGAGAACAATAAATTTAAATTTTGTTTGATTAAAACCCTGCTAACATGGAAGTACCCAAGAATCATTTGAGGCACATAATGTTTTATGAGTTCAAGAAATGAAACTCAGCAGCCGAAGTGGCTAGAAATATTCACTCAGTTTATGCAGAGGAATGTGTGAATGAAAGAACTTGCAGAAGATGGTTTGCGAAATTCAGAGGTGGAGATTTCACCCTTGAAGATGAAGATCGAACCGGATGTCCAGTTGAGTTTGATGAAAAGCTTCTTGAAGCAGCCCTTGAAGAAAATCCTGCTTTATCAGTTGAGGAATTGGCAGTGGTTCTCAGTTCAAACCATACAACTGTTCATCATCATCTTCAACAACTTGGAAAAGTTCCTAAACTTGGAAAATGGGTGCCTCATGAATTATCTGAAAACAACCTCAAATCCTGAGTTGACATCTGCTCTTCTTTCCATTCTCGCCAACTTGTTTCACCTTTCTTGGATAGACTTGTGACTGGCGATGAAAAATGGATCTTTTATCAAAATGTTAAGCATCGTAGACAGTGGCTTGGTAAAGGGAAGGACACCAGCCACAGCCGAGAAGGGAACTTCATGGGCAAAAGGTTCTTTCAATCTGGTGGGATCGCCAAGGAATAATCCACTTTGAATTCTTACCACCTAATGCAACAATTAATGCTCAAATATACTGTCAGCAATTAGAGCGTTTGAACATGCTTTGAGGAAAAAAAGACCTGCTCTAGTGAATCAAAAAGGGGTTATGTTTCATCAGGACAATGCGCGACCCCATACAGCAAGAATCATGTCACAAAAGATCGAAGAACTTGGTTGGGAGAAAATTCCTCATCCACCTTATTCTCCCAATCTTGCTCCTTCAGACTGCCATTTGTTTTGTAGCTTACAGAATCATTTGGAAGAAACAGCTTTTGTAAGACAGGAAGAGGTTAAAACTGACATTTGTGCGTTCTTTGAATCAAAGCCAAAAGAATTTTACAGTAATGGAATTAGTAAGCTTGTTAATAGATGGAAGGAAGTCATAGATAATCAGGGAAAATACATTGTTGATTGAATCTGTAATTAAGTGTAACATTTGGTCACTTATTTTCTTTATTCAAAATTCGGACAGAACTTATGAGATGACCTGATATATATATATATATATATATATATATATATATATATATATATATATATATATATCAGGTCTATCTAGATATAGATATATATATATATATATATATAGATAGATAGATAGATAGATAAATTGTCATCTAAATTATACAAAAATGAAAATAACATTGACATCCCATTTTAACAGATATATTTACCAAAATTACACAAAAATATCTTGAAATATTAAAGAATATATTTATTTAATAAAATCACAATTGGCTTCAACCACTACCTCCAGATGACTTCAGAATCTCCTGCAACTCTACTGGAGAGTCTCCTTGTTTAAGTTGGTGAATGCTGCCATATTCCTTGCCTTCAGTTCATCTTTGGTACTACAAGGAGTTTTGTTGGTCTATTACTCAACTGTACCCCACACATAATAATCAAGGAGGTTGCAATCTGGGGAGTTCAGTGGCCAGTTGTAATAGGGTGATGTATTCGCAGAAATTGTTTCACTGCTATGACTAGGTTCTCCTGCACTACTTCCTCAAGGCACTTTATGTAGGCCTACATGTTGAGTCTGAAGTTTTTGGGAAGATGAATGGAAGCATAACATTGCCATCAATAATGATCACTCCAAACATTGTGATATTGATTGAATATTTGGTTTTCATCACTTGCAGGACATCTTTTGAGCACACAGTATCCTCTGTACTATCCTCAGATTTACACCCAAACACCCTAAAATGTTCATATTGGAGCTTCCAACATGAATGCCAAGCAGTACAGCATGCTGTTTTGGATTTCTGGCAGAGTGAATTGTGTCATGGCGCTCTTTTTCTCAAAGACAGTAATCAACTGAACGTATTATACTGTGTGGTTGGCAAAAGCAAAAACAAACAATGCACCTACAAGAAATTAAAAATATAAAATGGTAACAATTTACCTGTCACCCCCTCTCTTTCTCTCTCTCACTCTATAATATATATATATATATATATATATATACACGCACACACACACACACATATATATATATATATATATATATTATATATAAGGGTTCAGTCTACCCAATTTCACTCATAAGGCTTGGCTCAAACTTTGGTATGGTTTTCAGGCACTTTCCAAAGGTGCCACATGCTGGGATCACCTCCTCCTTCCTGAATCAACCATGGTGAGATTCAAGCCCAGGTCTCATGGTCAGAAAGTGAACATTCTAACCACTCGGCCAAATTAATGATTAAAATGTACGTAAATTTAAAAGTTGTAAATACTCCCGCATGAGTGTAAAATATGAAAGAAACTCATACTCACGATCCTCAAAATAAATGAAGTGACTGAAAAAAATTCTCCTTCTGCTTACTTAAAGAAGGTTACTGTAATATAATGCATACAGCTTCCAACACTTGCAAATGGTATTTGGAATAAGCTTTATGCAAAACAGAGAATGAGTTGATAGAAAATTTGGAAGAGAATTGTGCCACTGAATTTCCTTTTTGGGTAAAAACTGGCATAGATGCTTTTGTACCTTCACAAAAGTACTAGGTAAAACCACAATCTTCTCCTTGGTTCACACCTGCCTGTTCAACCACTAGGTAATAATCATAAATTTGTCCTCAAAGAGGTTATGTCTTGTTTGCTGACAGAATGGGGCACCATACAGCCTCTAACAAGTTTGGTTCTCATGGCTGCTGACAGCTCTGTAATAGTGTTAAATAATAGTAAGTTTTCTACTTTTCCTCTCTTCACTCTGACATGTTAACATCTGCTGATAAAGCATAATGTTTTGCTCATAAACTATCTCCAAATTTTACTCTTGAATCAGTTGGAGTATCTTTGCTTGACTTTCCACTTAGAACGGAGTCTCTAATGAGTCATATGCATATCACACCATATATGGTTTCTGCTATCATCTCTAAGCTAGCTCCTTACAAAGCATGTAGACTTGATGATATCCCTGCAATAGTCCATAAATTTTCTTCCAATTTCACTCTATTGAATGATATGTCCATAACACATCTATGGTTTCTGCTATAATCCCAAAACTCGATCCCCAAAAGGCATGCAGACTTGACACTATCCTTGCAATTGTACTAAGGAAATATAATCCTGAGCTAATTCTTCTTCTCTGAACCCTACAATAAATGACTTGCTGTTACTGTTCTAATGAATGGATTGGTTAAGCATCTCACATCACAGCGTTTTCTTTCATATAAGGCTTTTGCTTCTCTATGTCAACTGCTGATGCATTAACAATCATTGCTGTTATCAAGTTTTAGATACAAAAGATAAAGTTGGAGCTGTTGCTTTGGATATTTTGAAGTTTTACAGGGTTTGGCATGCTGGGCTTCTTCAAAGTTGAAATGTTATGATACTTCTGGACAAATTTTAGTTCCGATTCAATCTTTCTTATCAAATCATGAAATGAAAATTGTCTTGAATGGCCACTCTTCTAGTTTTTTTTTTCATCAATGCAGGTGTCCTTCAGGACCTACTTTGTTCTTAATTTTCACCAGTGACTTTTCTGATGTCATCAATTCTCAACTCACCATCTATACTAATGACACAACTATTTACTCTTATCTTAATGGTAAGTTTGAGCAGTTCATTAAAGTCAAATTGGCAGCAGATGTCGAAAATTACAAATCTGTTGATAACTGATGCAAGTTATGGCTTGTTAATTTTAATGACTTCAAAATGAAATTCCTCTTTTTTCATCTTTTTAGAGAACATTTTTACCTTCTATCAGCATGATTGATACTAACCTCCTGGAGAGTAAATTATTGTGCTGTCTCAGGTTAATGTTTTCCGCTGACATGAAGTCGAAAGATTATAGGGGTTCACTTGCTAGTTGGCTGCTAGGAGAGTTGGTTCAACAAACTTTCCTAACAGCTGACCTAGCAAGTGATTCACTGTGTCATGCAAGACAAAAAAAAATTTTCTTACTAGAATCTATCTTACATATTTATAAATCTACTATTCATCCATGCATTGAATATTCCTGGCCAATTTGGTCTGGTGCTTCTGCTTTGTATTAAGGGATTCTTGATAAAATCTAAAGAAGAATCTGCAATGTTATCAGTCCTTGGCTTTAGTCACTTCCCTACTACCATAACATAGCTTCCCTGTGCCTTTTCTATAAATAGTTTCATGGTAATTGTTTAGATGATCTTTTCTCTTTGGTACCATGATTGTATATAAATTTAAGCACAGTACTAGATTGGCAGCTAAGTCTCCTCATTTTGCTGTTGAAATGGCTAGATGTAACCATAAGTTATATGCTAACATACTTCTCACTTGTGAAACTCCCTTCTGGCCTCTTGCTTTCTTGGCCTGAGGAATTTATTCCAGTATTTATCACTTTTAGAAATTACTTGAAAACCATACCACAAATTAGCCCAATCCTTCTGAGTAAAATTGCGTAGATAAAACTGTTCAAAATCATTGACGCTTGTGCTAGCAAAAAGTCACAAAAATGCAAAGGTAAAACAGAACTACAAGGATGGATCAATAAATACATAGCCTGATATGTAATTATTGAAATTGTTACTGTATCATATTCAGTCAGTTAAGTGTATTGACAAGGAAGGTGCAGGTTAAGGAAGGTTATTTTGGAAAATACATAAATCCTTTTTTCATGTATTGATGTACCTATGTTTATGTGCATATATAATATACTTTATATTTTAAAAGAATGAATTGATTGATTTCTAATCTGACGTTATTTTTAGTGTATACCCCTGTTTGAAATACATGCCCTGTGTTTTTTATTTTAAACAGTGTTTATTACATTGACTAGCCTGCACACTTGACAAAGAGAGCACATTTTCTTTCTTAAGCTTTCTTTAGTGTACAGACTGATAGATGTAAAATAATAAAATGAAAAATGGGCCATTTATTTCAAACTGAGTATCCACTAAAAATAATGTCTGAAATAATAAAAATTACTTTATATACAAATATATATAATTTTGAATATTGAAAATAATTAAATTCTATTTTACAGTTGATAATAAATAATTCATTTATGCCAGATTGCTAAGGTTTATATCTATCTCAGAACTTATAATATATATATAATTATGGTCATGTCTTGAGAATGTCTGATGACAGGATACCCAAGATCCTAATGTACAGCCAGTTAGATCAGGGCTACAGAAATGTAGGACACTAAGATACAAAGACAAGCTGAAAAGCAACTTGTCAGCAGTCAATATACCACATAACACCCTTGAGCGCTTAGATTTGGAGTGGGTAGAATGGAGATCAGCGTGTTTTAGTGGACTCAGAAATTTTCAATCTGCTTGTCTGAATCATCTTCAAGAAGTGAGAGAAAGATCTAAAAGGTCAGCCAATCTAACAGTGATCTCATCTCACAATCCTCACAATCGCTCCATATGTGGCCTCCTTTGTAAATCACTAGCGGGTCTTAAATGCCACTTAAGATTATTGCACCAACTTTCATAACTGAATCAATAAGTTGTCAGATCCTCATATGTGGAAACCGACAGGAGGGTCCATTATTATATATATATATATATATATATATATATATATATAGAAACAATTATATTATGGATTATTCTTGATGTATAAAATATATGCATCATATATAATCATTACATTCCAATCAAACTTTGATATATACAGTATGATTTCTATTGAAATAAATTTAAATAATAATAATAATAATAATAATAATACAATATATACACTGCTCAATATATATATATATATATATATATATAATTAAAATAACAGATGTATTTTTACATAAATAATGTACATAATAGGACATTCTCTCTCACTATATATATATATATATATATATATATATATATATATATATATATATATATATCAACAAATTGTATTAAATACATATAACTTAGACAATCTTGCAATAGGCATTTAACACTTTTTTCAATAAATAATTGCAGATAATTTCTATTCTAATAATAACACCAAAATAAAATGGAGATCATTATCACACGGTAAATCTGATTTAATGTTTCTTGATAGATCTGTTATCACAATGTGAGATTCTTTATGAGAAAAGTGATAAAAAAGGCATAGGGAAATTGAATGAGATCAGATAGACTGCAAGTTCAGACCTGCCTGAGAAAAAGAATTCAAATTTAAAATTGTAAAGTTTCAGAGTTCCCACATCTTCAGCATTCCCTCTTGGTACATAATTGTATCCAACACTTATGATTTTATATTTCCCCTCTTTGCCTACACATATATAATTCCATCTATAAAAACATCACTTTAGTCTGATGAAGTCTTTCTTGAGGGTGAAACATATAACACAGGATTTTATCATTTATCTGCCTAATGTGTGTATCTATCTATCTATCTATCTATCTATATATATATATATATATATATATATATATATATATATTGTGCATACAAAAAGCAGTAAATACTAATAAATATTGTAAACTCCTATGAATATATAATTTTTATTATGTATATGGTCTTCAGTAATGCATGTGTCATAATTTGCTTTGCAATATTTTTGTTTTTCTGTGAATTTTTAATTTTTGAGAACAGATTTATTTTCTGCCTTTGCAACAGCCAAAAATCAAATGAATAAAGTAAGGGACTGAAAATAATTTGACCTTTCTTATTTATTTATTTTTAGTAATCGTATTTTGATATACAAATATTAAACTTCAACCAATGTATCTACACATGTATGCTAAGAATTAAGTACTTGTATGTGCATAATTGTTCCTTATTGCATAGAAAATTAAAACTTTGTAGCTTAATTATTGCTCATTTAAACATTAAGTGTTTTTTCATCACATTGTATAATCATCTTTTGAAAAATATAACAAAATTAACATTTTATATATTTATATATTTATTAAAAAGTATACATTTTATGGGATTCATTTTTCTTATTAGTCCTATTCTCTGACTTTTTTTTGCTGTCTGCTGTTGAAACATCCACACAACTTTATTCTGGCCTAACAATGGATGTTTCTTCAATGAAATATTTAAAATGTATATAATAAAAATATTACAATGAGTGTTATCATTATATAAACAAATAAATGACTTATGATAATATAAAATATTTAAATGTATTTTTATATAAGGAGAAGCAGGATTAGTTATATCTTAAGTTCTAATATTAATTTTAAATTTCAGTGTGTGAATAAACACATCTATCAGCTTTACTATAAATGCTCAGTTGTAAGTTTTTTCACATTCATCATCTTTCTTGAATTTATTTTTGCTGGTTATGACATTTTATTTATTGTATTATCCCTGGATCACTCAATGACATATGATTGCATTCAAGATGACAAAAAGTACAGGGACAAAAAACAAGTGTAATCATTTCTTGAATTTATGAGAAAATTGGAGTTAATTCAGAGTCAGTTTGTGAAGAATTTATGATTATGTTATAAATAAATTTTAATAGAGAAATTCTGTTAGAGAAAAATAATCCTTCTCAATTAAATAATGAGTAAGTTATGAAAAATCTAAAACTTTCCTGATCTTGTAAAATAGTTTATGGAAGACAGCATAGAATTACTCATTTTCTTTCATGTCATGTCTCTTCGGGTCTCAGGCAATTGTGGGAAAGATAGTGGAATAGTTTCCTATTGTCTTTTGCATGATTTGAAATAAAAGTAGTCATTCTCTTAGACTGGCTGCATTCCAAGACAAGAGAACTTAGTCTATTCTGTTATTGCTGGAGGTGGGGGGGTTTAGGACATTTGTGCAAATTGTGAATACAACAGACTAGTCTAGAATTGGAACTCAGCTTGATGATTTCACTTTTTGTGCTGATAATCATTAAACTACCCATACATCAAGTTGTTCACTTACTGACTCAAAATTACCCAATTTTCTCCTGTATAATTTTTATTTTCAGATATATGTATCATTTATTTGTAGTTATATATGAAGAGGCCACCAGAAAATTCAGCCCTGTAGGCTGACAATGACTGGAAAATGCATTAACTGAGATGTTAAATATGACTGAGATAAATACATAAGTCACAGAAAAACTTCTAAAAATTCAGTAATATCTGACTTAACTGCAACCAAATTGTATAAACACCATGTACATAAACACTATACACATATACACTCACATGTAAAAGTGTGTGTAAAAGGAAGATGTATGAGCTAGTTGACAGGTTCTTTGTGTTTGTAGATGCATCAAAGGGAACCAGAGGGCATAGTATGGACTTGTGCAGGCCTAGATCATACAGGTTAGGTATTAGGAGGAACACAATTAGCAACAGAGTGGAGAATGCATGGAATAGTCAAGCTGAAGATATGGTAAGTGTGGAACATGTATGCTGTAAAATCAGTGCTTATCTGCTACCATTAAAAAGCATTTGATATGCTTTGGCTTTTAAATGCCTCAACACAAATGACAAAAAATTTTGCATGATTATCAACTGAACTGATCTTTACTATAAGCTGTATTCAACTGCAATGCTTTTCTGTTTTTTTTTTTTTTTTTAAAATTTTTCTTGTGTGTGTGTGTGTGTGTGTGTGTGTGTGTGTGTGTGTGTGCATACATGCATATATGTATGTATATTCATTTCTGTGTGTTTGGTCTGTATGTGTGTGTGTTTGTGCATTGTATTTCAGTTTTAAATGAAAGTATGTTAATTTCAATGAATGTTCCAGTGAAGTTGTAGTGTTTCAATGGCCATTTCTTTTGCCTTATCCAGACTGATAAGGTTGTTCAAAATATTTTCTTTTATAATTTGAAATGAAAGAGAAAAGTATTAATTAAAATTTTAATAGATTTCCTTCACAATATAGATATTATTGATAAAGAAACATATTGTTTCAGATCACTGTGTTTGGTTTCCATCACCTGTTATAATATATTGAAAGACTTCATACTTATACAACACATTACAATAGTAATTGTTCAAGGATTACTGTTGATATAGCAATTGGTTATTTTAATTAATTAGGTAAAAACCAATTAAATATGTTCAAATAAATTAGAAATCACTTGGAGTTGCCATTTCAACATTGTTTCTTCACTGGAATTATGGCCATTATTTTTTTTCTTGCAATTTCATTGTCAAGTCTGAAAGAGGTATAAGAAATATCTGATGCATGAATGTCAATATTTAAAAAAACAGTAAAAATAAAAACAAAGCACAAATAAATGCTATATAATCCATTAAATTTCAAGCTGGGAGTAGAAATGTTGATGCAGACACATTGAAAGGCTCTTGGTGAACTTCTTCAGCATGTCAAAATGCAAGTTTGTAGATCCTTTATTTATGTTAATTATAGCATCAAATTAATAGACTTTTAATCAGAAATCTTATACTTTTGCCATTATAATCATTGTTAATAAATCATAGTTTCTGATTGTAGTCTAGATATTTGACAGAAAATAAATACTATGTTGTACAAGTAGACAAGGGATCTGATAAATTGCATGTCTCTGCTATCCTTACATACAGACTTTATTTGCTATAAAAAATGTGAACATATTTAACAGATATGTTACTTTTAATTCAGGTTAAGGTAAAATTATTTTATTACAATTTTTTAAAAATAAGTCATGCAAAGACTAAATGTGTCAGTAAATGCTCTGCTAGTTGTGGTACTTGAACTCAGAATGATAAAGAATAGAAACTTTGCATCATATAATTTGCAGCTAATGTATTTACATGTACCAACAAAAATTATGCTGCAAATCACTGAATTAAGTAACTAGTTTTGTTACCTAGCATTTAACTGATCTCATAAATATTTTTATTTTATTTTTTATTGTATGAAGCATTATCAAATTCTATTGCATTGGAGCTATAACATTAATTTGAAAATAAGTACTAACCAAAATTGTCATTATTATTATTATTATTATTATTATTATTATTAATGGTAACAATAATAAATAAATACAAAGGTCGATATGATAAGATTGGGGAATATATTCAATGGAAAATTTGTCAAAATTATAGTGTCATATGTGGAAAAATGATATGAACATTGCACTGAATCAGTTATAGAATACCATAAAGTTAATATTCTTCAGGATTTTACCATTCATACTGACACACATATAAAAGCTAATGGACCAGACAGTGATTAAAGACTAGAAACAACAAATTTGCCACTTTGTAGATATGGCGGTACCCTTAAATAAAAAGGTATCTATTAAAGAATATGGTATAATAAATAAATATAAGGATATTGAAATTGGAAAAATGTGACACCATAAAATTATTGTTCTACCTATAATAATTGGAGTCCTGGGCATGATAAAAAAGATACAGACAAGAACAATATCAAAATCCCTGGCAACCCCTGTTTACAAGAGATTTAAAAAATTGCACTCTTATTCAGGAGATTATTATCAATGTAAAAATATGTACACCATACATATTAAATATCACTTAATATCAAAATTTGTGCAATGTCTATATTTACAACATCATCTTAGCCTAGGTTCAAGTAATGACCAAATAAGGTATTGTAAAATCAAAAGAAGATAATAATGAAATAATAATAATCATCAGTTTTGTAAATATAAACATTAAAATTTATTTTTTATTTACCCAGATAATGAGCTAACTTGTCACCATAGTAAAAAAGTTATTTCGATTTATTCAAATAAAATACATTGATTTATAGTACTAGAAATCAATTAATTGTTATTTAAATGTAAAATAGCTGCCAAAAATCAGTTAAAAGGAAATCTGTTGTTTTGTAATTATAAATGTCAGCTGCTTTGTCCAAATGTTCTTTTGTAACTTATTTCAAGGAAAATGTAGAGATAAGCTTTCAAAATCTTCATTTATTCCAATTTAATATATATATTATCCATTATTGGTAAAAGTTGATTATTTCAGCAGTACTTGTTATTTTGCATTATTGACAGATACTGATCAGTAATGATTTTTCTTCATTGATAAATTATTATATATATATATATATATATATATATATATATATATATAATAATGAGAGAGAAAATAGATATATTTCTGTCTTATATTATTGATTATGAAATTAATTTTATTCAATTGTACTGCTGATCTCATAAATGTTCAAGTCAAAAATCAGTTGGAAGATATTTTATATTCATTAGTATATGTAAACATACAAACAGTTGTCTTCATTACCAAAAACCTTTATTTAACTTTAAAGCAATTATTATTAACTGATATCTAAGACAAACTATGCTTTAGTCTTTTTCTCTTCTCTTTTTAGTTTATCTACATATTTTAGATATAAATGAAAAAAAGAATCAAAAACTGACTTATTTATTGTTTGTTTAACTATTAATGTATACAGTGGAAAAGCATCAAGTTCTCCAGAAATTCATATATTTTTATATACAATCATGCCAATCATTAAAACCCATTAGCAAGTAATGACACTTAATTATATCAAAATACTGATTTATTACAATTAATTACCTGGCATTTTTTTAACATCTGCTTCACTAAACTAAAATCTTTATCTATTGGAAGTTTCAGTTTAGTTCAGCTAGGATATTGTTATCTTTATCTTATAAATTTTAAAAAATAATCTTCAAATAGGAATAACCTTAATTTCCAATTAATTTGGAAATAATTTATTTTTATAATTCACCTTTTTTTTCTAAATATAAACAAATACATTGATCAAGTTTAGGTTGGAAAGCACTCTTTTTCTGCAGCTAATGTTGCAATTATTTGTTATTTGAAAAGAGGATAGATGGAGCAAAGTCAGGGGAGTAAGTAGTATAAGGCAAAACTTTTATAACTTTTTATACAAACGGCTATAATCTTTTCATGAGTGACTGCGGCAGTATCATGTAAGAGCAACATACCTTTACAATTAACAAGTGCTAGAATCTTTTTCTGCAGATTTTGGTGCAGTGCTTCAAATTGATGATAATAATTCTCTGCATTAATTATATCATGTTGGTAAAGCACTTCATGATAGAAAATACACTTGATGTCACACCCAACACAGAGCATAATTCTTTTTGAGGGTCATTCTGGTTTTGAGATGGATTTTCTTTTTCCAGTGATTGCCATTGTGATTTTCGTTGGATATAATTATAGAGAACTCAGTTTTCATTATTGGTAATGATTCAAATCAGAAAAGATTCAGGAGCAAGTCTACTCTTCAATGATGAGCAGAGGGCAAGTCTTTGATTGAGAAGCAGTCAGATAATAATTGACCCAGATTAGGCATTTTACAAATTCATGAAGTTTTTTTATGATTGAAGTGTAACCTGTTTTGACCCATTTTACTAATTTTCATGCACTTTGCTTATGATTTTCCTTAACTACAATTTGCAGAAGGTTTATACTGACAGAACCTTCTTGTTTATATCAAGGGGAATTTTTCAGAGAAATTTTCCCATTTAAAACTAGTCAAGCCACATGTATGGGCACTTAAAGCTTCTTTTCCATATACAAAATGAATATTTCTTGTTACTTCTAGTGAAGAGGCCTTTTTGAATTTATACAGTGTACTGTGTCTAATATGGATTTGACCAAAGTTCAATTTAAAAGGGTAAAATAAAAAATTAACCCAGGCTGATATTAAGAAAGAAAGAAAAAACATTACAACATAAAAGTTAAATACTATTTTACCATATATAATGTTGAAATATAAATATTTTTCAAGATCTAAAACTGATGAAGTCCCATGACAGTTTCATTTGATATGCCATTTCTTGATTTGCCAATATTCTTTGCCAATTTGAAGCAAAATAATATAATATACTAGCAATATCAATAGCATCTGTTGATTATTTATTTTCAATTTTTTCACATTAGCAATATTGTTATTGGTGATTATGGTGATGAAGATGTATTATACCAAAGTTTTGTGTAATATAACTGGATGCTTGCAAGATTTTTTCACACTGATAGTCATGTTTGAATGTAAATACTTTTAATAAGTAAATTAAATAGAATAATAGTCTGCTGGAATGAAGACTATTTAAAATTAAGCTTACTTTTCTATTGGGAGAAAATAATACAAGCATTTGCCAGTTTGAAAAAAAGCACAGAAAGAAACATACAATATTGAATCTATTGGTCAATGTATAAAGAGTTGATAGAATGAGAATCAACTAATGATTTCAGTAGCAATTTTTTTTATAAATAAAAAAATTCTTATTCAGATCTTGTTGATCAATATCCCAATAGTGTATGTTAATGAGAACACCTATATAAAATTTGTCAACTTCTTAATATTTAGATTTACTCAACCAGTCACCTTGTTAATTAAGGTTCCCTACAGGACTGATGGAAAACCCATGCAAATAAATTCAGTACTGCTTGTAGTTCCAAATTTATAACAGAGACTGACATTTTTCATTTGATGATTTATATATAAAATTTAAATACCTTGTAAATATTAGTTAAGGAAACTAGTTAATTATTAAATTCATTTCATTCAAGTGTACTATTGTTCAATTACATCTCAAGTCAGAAATCAGATGGGAAATATTTTCTCTTCATTAGGATGTGTAACTTCTAAACAATTGTATTCAGTATCAAAATTTATTTTTGGTTACATTTTAAGCAGTTGTTATTAATTGATATCTAAAAATAACATTTACATTTTACACTGATTTCTTCTATGAAAATTGTACAGAAAATTAACTCATCTAAGAAAATGAGCACACAGAGGCATTTTAATATTAATAATAAATTTTTTAAAAATGTTACAACCTTTGGACAATACAATTAATTTAGCATGAAATTAATATTGAAAGAGGAACAGTGTCTACTCAAGAACATTAATCCAATTTTTAAGAAATTAAACAAAATTAATCAAAAGAAAAGTTAAGTATTTCTTCATCATCTTAATTTTTTGATGTTCTCACTTTCCTGTTCTATATATACTTTATTAACCTGAAAGGACCTTTTACATGAATTTAAAATCAAAATTAAGGTAATCAGTCTAAACAATGACATAAAAACAGTTTACACTTTAAATATGAGTTTTCCTTTTATCTGCAATTACTAAACAGTTATTACTTCCTTCCTATGAAATTCAGAGTATTTATTAAATTAAATCTGACATAATTCACTTTTCATTTTTTATGAAAAAATAATGTTTAAAAATAATTAGATATGAGAAGAATTACAGTGTTGAATGAAAAACCATATTTGTGAATGATATGTGCTACGTATGTGTGTGCATGTGGCATGGTTTTTATTAGGTAGTCCATATGCACATTTTGTTGTATTTTCTCACGCTCTTCAGTACAAAAACACAACACAGCTTTTTACTAAATCATAACTCATCTGTTTTGTTAACTTACAATGAAATCTTATTGCTCAGCTTTGGTTATTTGAAAGAAAAACAGACAATTATTTGTTTATAATTTAAAATATTTTAAAAATCACAATAATGTATGAATCAAAAATACTTATATGCAGCCATATATATATATATATATATATATATATATATATATATATATATATAGTGTATCACAAAAGTGAGTACACCCCTCACATTTCTTCAAATATTTAAGTATATCTCTTCATGGGACAACACTGACAAAATGACACTTTGTCACAATGAAAAGTAGCCTGTCTGCAGCATATATAACAGAGTTAATTTATTTTTCCCTCAAAATATAGCCATTAAAAGCTAAATCCCTGGCAACAAAAGTGAGTACACCCCTTAGGAAAAGTTGTCAATATTAACATACAACATGTCAACTGTCAGTATTTTGTGTGGCCACCATCATTATCAAAAAATGCCTTTACTCTCCTGGGCATGGAGTTTACCAGAGCTTCACAGGTAGTCACTGGAATGCTCTTCCACTCCTCAATGTCGACATTGCGGAGCTGGGGGATATTTGAGACTCTGCACACATTCACCTTCTGCTTGAGGATGGCCCAAAGATGTTCTATTGGGTTCAAGTCTGGAGACATGCTTGACCAGTCCATCACCTTTACCCTCAGCCTCTTCAGTAAAGCAGTGGTTGTCTTGGATGTGTGTTTGGGGTCATTGTCATGCTGGAACACTGCTCTGCGACCCAGTTTCTGGAGGGAGGGGATCATGGTCTGCTGCAGTATTTCACAGTACATGTTGGAGTTCATGTTTCCCTCAATGAAATGTAACTCTCCAATACCTGCAGCACTCATGCAGCCCCAGACCATGACATTCCCACCTCCATGCTTGACTGTAGGCATGACACACTTATCTTTGTACTCCTCACCTGGTCGCTGCCACACATGCTTAAGGACATCAGAACGAAACAAATTAAATTTCGTCTCATCAGACCATAGGACATGGTTCCAGTAATCTATGGGCTTTGTTGACATGTCTTCAGCAAACTGTTTGCGGGCTTTCTTGTATATTGCCTTCAGAAAAGGCTTCCTCCTGTGGTGACAGCCATGCACACCAATTTGATGTAGTGTGCGGCGTATGGTCTGAACACTAACAGGCTGAATCCCAATCTCTTTAATCTCTGCAGCAATGCTAATAGCACTCCTACGCCGATCTTTCAAAGAAAGCATTTGGATGTGACGCTCAGCACGTGCGCTCAGCTTCTTTGGACGACCTAACCGAGGCCTGTTCTGAGTGGACCCTGCTCTTTTAAAATGCTGGATGATCTTAGCCACTGTGCTGCAGCTCAGTTTCAGCATTAGCAGTACTCAATTTAGACATTTAGGGGTGTAGTTTCTTAGGGGTGTACTCACTTTTTAGGGGTTTAGTTTCTTAGCGGTGTACTCACTTTCGTTGCCAGGGATTTAGATTTTAATGGCTATTTTTTGAGTTATTTTGAGGGAAAAATAAATTAACTCTGTTATATATGCTGCAGACAGGCTACTTTTCATTGTGACAAAGTGTCATTTTGTCAGTGTTGTCCCATGAAGAGATATACTTAAATATTTGAAGAAATGTAAGGGGTGTACTCACTTTTGTGATACACTGTATGTAATCCACAGACAGACTGTTTTACTGTATCACAGCTCATCAACGTGGCTAGACATCTGATTGCCTCAAGCCAGGATTGAAACCCAACTGATTTGGCATCAGTCAGAGATTTTACCACTGACCCAGTAGAGAGGAAGACAAATTTTTTGTACTTTTTGAATAAACACAACAACAACCAAGAGGGCTCAGTTCATGGAAGAGTTTGCAGTGTTAGCAGTACTAGGCATTGTTTACAAATTCACACTTTCTCTGCAGAGTGCTTGACTGTAATTAAATTTTCCATGGGCATATATATATATATATATATATATATATATATATATATATATATATATAATATATTTATATATAATATTTATATAGTATATTATATAGTATATATAATGTATAATATATATATATATATATATAATATATATATAATATATATATATATATATATATAATGTATATATATATATATATAATGTATATATATATATATATATAATGTATATAATATATATATATATATATATATGTAGATATCTATAGAGATATATATACTGCTTCAAATGTTATTTTTTTGAATACACATGTTTGAGTAGATGTCTAGTTTTCTTTTAAACAGTGTGAATTACATCTACTGGCCTGTACATTTGAATGAATTAATAAAAAATGTGATCTCTGGCAGGGTACAAATCTGCATCTCTCTTCATATCAGAAACCACTGTCTGATCCAGCTTGCTTTAGACTGCTTAGCCACAGAGAGTATAAATTTACCCTTTTAAAGACTGCACATCCTCTTTTTCAGATCTTCTCAAAAGCCCAAACCTGCTCATTTTTTATATATATAAAATGTAAACACAATAATTTCAAAGCAATAAATAAATTTATTATTCAACATTATTTCCATCTGCTACAAATGTTATTTTGTGGATACCCATGTTTGTGTAGAGACACTGTTTTTTTTTTTTAACAGTTTAAATTATGTCTACTGGCCTGTACATTTGAGAAATTTAATACAGAGAATTAGCTCCATGGCAGGGTTCAAACCTCCATACCCCTTTGTTGAAGAATCCATTGTATGATCTGAAAGGCTTTAGACTGCTTGGCTGCAGAAAGCAACAAAGCCCACTAAGGTTCTATTTATTCTTTTGAACAATGCATGTCCTCTTGTTCAGATCTTCTCAAATGCCCATATTTGCTCATTTTTTTTGTAATAAAGTAATTTCTAATGAAGGAATCAATGGATTTTTACCCAACATGATTTCCTTTGTTTTATAATGTTATTTTATGGATATGCACAAGGTATTTTATACATGAATGTATAAAATCATAAAAGTCTTAGAAGATTTATTTAATTTTACTTTCTGGGCAATAAAAGTTTAGAAAAATATTCTGTTTATCAGTCTTTACATAAAACTAAATTGTTCCAAAGGAGTGTTTAAGAATGCCTTAATGTCAATAAAACCAAGAGAAAGTGAAAAATATAATTTTTTCTTTGGCACATCTTTGTAACACAAAGATTTATAAAGTGTTACATTACACACACACACACACACACACACACACACACACACACATATATATATATATATATATATATATATATATATATAGAGAGAGAGAGAGAGAGTGGGAGATAGACAAATGGAGCATATTGTGTTATGAATTTCATTATTTAATATTTACTTTTGAAATTCTTTATTTCAAATAACCACAAAATTACTGCTTTTTAAATTATCTTAAGAAATATTTCAAATATATCATTTCTGTGTTTGCTCACTTTTTTATTTGAGTTTTAATCAATTTGTGACTGAAAACAAAAACCCTGTATTTATTGTCTTTAAACATTTGCCACTGTTGTATTCAATTGTTAACAGTGATTTATTATTATAATCACCTTCTGAATAGCCTTCTCTAAATATGAGGAATGCAGTATTAAAATTAATACAGTAGTGATAAATTTAATTAAGAAGCATAATATAGGTTCCTTAATATAGGTTCCTTTTTCTATTTTTTTAAATACAAATCTTTTTAAATAAATTTTATTGAGTTGCATTAATTTGTTACATTTTTAAATACTGTACTATCATCAGTTCATTCAATAAGCTTGATTTTCTTAAATTACTAAACATTTATTTTTCTACACATAAACTTTCAGATAGCTACAAAATTCCACCCTTTTTTGTATTAATGTTCACCCAATACAAAACCCAAGAGCCACTCAAGGTAGAGGGTTCTTGCATGGTCTTCTATGAGCATAAGAAAAGACAAGAAGTGCAGTTCATGAAGTTAACCCTAGACTTGAAGAGCTCAAGATTGTTGTGATTGGGAAAATATCCTGCTGAGAGACTGTTCCACAAAGCAGAAGTTCTCAGGAAAAACCTGTCTGGGTGGAACTTACTTCTTACTAATGGAATACAAAGCAAATGAGGATGATTCACCATTTTCCCAGTTGCAAAGTTCAGGGCCAATGGAACCAAGGAATGTTGCTCATCAGAACACATAACATGAAAATAGCAATAGAGTAATTAGAGGTTTATAACATTTCATCTGTGGGAAAGGCATTGTAGGAAGGAAAATAATTCATCACCCACAAAGCTACATAGATACTTTTAGACCCTATCAAGACAGCCAAGTGAGAACTGGGCAGCTCCAGCATAGATATGGAAGTAATACCCCATTTTTAATCTGATCTGGATCTTGTAGAGACAGAGTATGGCAGCAGGAGTTAGATACTTGAGCACTATAATGAACCAACCATATTTCCAGCATCTTTAGGAACAGATCATATATATGAGTTCCACTTGAAGTCTGGAGTGAGCTTGACTTCCAGTAGACATTCAAGGCAAGGAGACTCTTTGAAAGAATGCCCATCCATCATGATATTGAAAGTTCAAGGCCTGCTCACTGGTGGTGGAATATTACTAGTTTGGTTTTGGACATATTGAATTTTACAAGCCAGTCCCTTTCTGACTGAGTCACCAAGAGGAGAGATCAGCTGCTAGCTTCTGGTCATCCTGATTTTTGGCGGTGCTCCTATAAACTGATGTATCATCTACATAGATATTCACTAAGGATTGGCATGCGTTCTTAGGCAAATCATTACTATAGAGTATAAAGATTATAGGACTGAGAAGAGAACCCTGAGTTAAGCTGGCATTGATTTCATGGGCTTTCAGTGACTGGCCATTAACAATGTCCTACAAGGATCTACCTGTTAGGAAGGACTTGATAATTTAAAAAGTTCTTCCAGAGATTCCATAGCTGGAAAGTTTATATAACAGCCCCCAATATCACACCTTGTCAAATGCCTTTCATATATCTAGGACATGGTCCTTGTCATGAATTTATTGTCTTGCACCTTTCTGATTCTGTGAGTAATGGCAGTTAAGACATCAGCTATTGATCTAGCATACTTTTCATATAACAAAAGAAGAAAATATATCAAATAATCATTAATATTAATCTTCCTTAAAAATTAAACTGCATCCAAGATTAATTTTACTCTTTTTTTTTTGTTAAATAAATTATAAATTTATAATCTATTTAATGAAGTTTTGATTCTATTCAAATAACACTTTAAAATACTAATGTTAATAACATGCTAAGTTGATAAAATACTCATTTTCACCCAACATGTGTTGTCTATCTTTTAATCTTGTCTAATTGTGTAGGCAATTGGTTTTGATTGGTTTAAAATGAAGTTGTTGAAAAGAACTTTTGTTCACTTTGTTATAAATTCTTCTTTTGCTTCATTCTGCAATTTATGTTTTCTGATTATATGCCAGTGTTTTTAAATGTTTCATAGGAAAGTGCTTTTATAAAAGTTTTTGATAAAATGGATAATTTAAGACGTTTATGAAATTATAATATAATAATCATAATCATTAAAATTGCCCTGAGAAATTTGGAATGTTTAGTAATAACAACTTTTTTGTACTGAAGAACTCAAAATCTGTTCCAATATTGTTTCCTGATCAAATTATAAAAATATGTTTATATACAGTTTATTTATTTGATTCGAATGGACTTTTTCTCTAACAAGGATCACTAATTTTATTGAAATGTTTTTAAACTTTTAAATGTAAAGTTGAAAAATGATAAATGATGATAAAAATTAACTAAAATCTACTCTTGTTGCATATAAAATAAGAATGAACATGATTCTACTTTTGCATTTCTTAGTAAATTTGTTCATTTCCTTATTTGTTTCTAGATATAAGACTACAAGTTAAGACAATAAGAAATGCTGATTGAAAAATAATGGGAGTTTTAAAAATGACTTTCTTTAAATGAACTAGTATTAAAAAAACCTTATCAAAATAATTGAGAATAAAATTTTAAAATAATATTATTCTAAGAAAAGGATTTTTGATGAAGTGAAACTATCTTGATATGTCTATTTGTCCTCATCAGCAATACATTAATAATTACAGGGTAATTAATATTATATTTTTCAGCAAAAATGAAATTTATTCATTTTATTCTATTATATCAATAAATACGTTTTTCTGAAGAGAAATTTGCACATTTAAGATCAAGTTTATTTTGCTGTAACTATTGATAGCAATGCTCAGGCATTTTATCACTATTTATGTTATCAACTGGTTTATAAATATATAAGTATTTTAATAGCAATGGGCATAAATAGGGTTTCCAGATAAGTCACACAGAAATAAAGTAGTGACTGTTCAAATTTAAATTCAAATGATTCCTAATAATATTTTAGCATGTTCCACACATTGATATTTTATCTCAGTTTATGCATGAGCAGATTGTTCTGTATTTCTATTTATTAAATCTGGTAATCCTAACATAGGATATAAAAAATTTTAAACAGCTCCTTATTAACTTAAATTAACCTCATTTAAAGACTAAATGTCTTGTTTTTCACAAACCACAACATCTATATCTAGTTTGAGACATTTTTCATTTGGAGTTCTTTTTGCATTATGTATGTTATTACTTCAAAATATTCCTAATCTTGACTCTTGTTTCATTATGGAAACAGGAATATTGATGATAATATATTGATGATAATATATTGATATTGATGTTGCAATTGAATTTTTCAGACTAGTATATTTCCCAAGTATATTATTTGAAAATAATACTGAAGACATTCAATCAGAAATGAAATCAGTTTATTAGTTCCTATTTTTATTTTTTATATTTAACATTCCTTTTGCCTGATATCTCTTTAGATAAACAGATATAGAACTTGATGATAAAGTATATCTTCCAAAACATGAAATCCCCCAAAATATCTTTATGTCATTACACATTACTACATTCGGAGTGTCATCATTTTTTCCATTTATGTTTTGTAATAATAATCCTTATTTAAGTGATTAGTTGCACACACAGCTAAATATATATATATGTGTGTTTGTGTGTGTGTGCATATGTGTGTATCTATATATATGTAGATACAGACATACATGCAAGTTTGGTTGAAGACCAATGAGGGCTCTCTATATATATATATTATTTCAAATAACAATTTCATAAGCCATGGCTTCTGAAAGGCAAAAGGACTCTAAAAACATTAGACAAGTTATGTCCAAATTCTATATCTATAAATGCTTTATTACTGATATTGAGCACTCTTCCCTTGCAAATATATTAAATTTTAAACACACACATACACACACACGTCTGTGTGTCTGTGTGTGGATATATATATATATATATATATATAGGAGGCACGGTGGAGTAATGGATAGCGGCTTGGATTGAGGAATCGGAGAGCCAAGTTTGAATTCCAGTCAAATCCATTACTTTCACTTACATGCTAAAACCCTTGGGAAAGGTGTGAATCCTCTTTCTTTTCCCTCCAGCTATGGGTAAATAGCAGGACAGACTGAGTTCTATAGCCTTGGATGGCAACCGGTCTAGGAGAAGGAAAACTCTGAATTCGATACTGGTCTTAGAGGAGGGTGAATGGAGTCTCTCTGAGCCTTGGTTGGCAATCCATTTAGTGATGGTGTCACGATAAAAACACCCTTGATAGCCCTAGCGAAGCATCAAGAATTCAGCTATTTGACAAGATTATGAACTACACCAATCAAAGTATTGGTGAGTTCAATCTCAACTGAGGCCGCAAGATGATGTATATATATATATATATATATATATATATATATATATATATATATATATATATATATATATATAAAAAGGAAGGAGAATAAGTAATTCTAAAAGAATTTACTTATGGATTTGCACCAAAAAGAGTAGAGTGCTCCATGCCACACATAGTAGCAGAGCTAAATTTTATAAACAAAATTCCAGTAAAACAGCGACTGATGAAAACTCTCAGTTTTATGTGCAGCGCACAATCTTCAGGCGGTCAGTGTCTGTGATTGAAAATAGGCACCGTTATCCACCCAGGCAAATTCGAGATGGTAAGTTCCATAGTCAGTAATAACATGTAACAAACTTGCCTGGGGTAGGAGGATAGCCCAATTGGCCAAGATTGAAAAAGACGCCCCCCCCCATTTTTTTGCACCAGAAATGGCTTTCCAGTATGAAAAAAAGTGCTCAAGTGTGAAACCTTAAGTAAATTCTTTTTAGAATTACTTATTCCCCTTCCTTATAAAATGCTCTGTCATGTGGGGATTCATTGTGTCACTGTGGTGTAGAGCACTTTGAAGCCTATGTGTCTTTGTTAGCCTTAAAGGCATGGCTATTTTGCTCCATGTAGTATTGAGCACTTTTTCGCACACTGGAAAAACCATTTCTGTGAAAAAATATTCACACCTTCACACCTTTTTTTCCTCCTCATGGCTGATTGGCAACCCCCCCCCCCCCAGGTGAGCTTGGTTGGTGTTATTACTGACTATGAATCTTGCCATCTTGAACTTGTCTGGGTGGATAAAGGTCCCTATTTTCAGTTACAGACACTGATTGCCTGAAGATTGCACATTGTGCATGAAACTGACAGTTGTGGTCAGTCACTACTTTACCAGAATTTAATTTATTTATACATATATATATATATATATATATATATATATATGCACACTATAGGACAAAAGTTTTGGGCCTCTAGATTTAATAGTAAGTTCCATACCTTCTTTGATTTAATTAACTCTTACCTCTTACTAACCTGGGGCATTGAAACTATTTAACCCATTAGATCTAATTTTTTAGAGGAGATTGTGTAAAGTTTTTAGATTAGCATTAGGCACAAGGTAGATTAGGCAAAAAGAGCTAAGATTTTAAAGAAACTGTATACAGTAATGGATTAATATAATTATTATTATTACTATTATTGAATATGTGATAAAACATTTCATGAAGAGTTAGTCCCTCTGGCCCTAAATGAGTTAGTGAATTAGTTTTGAAAAAGGCATGCAACCTTCAATTTTAGATGATTCTTTGAAATTCGTCGGGTGGCCTCTGTCTTTGTCTTTAATGTTTTGATAATTTTAATCAGAAAAAATTGACACAGTGTTACTTAACATTGGAGATCAAGTAAAAAGTGTTACTATCAATAAAATTCAATGTTAAGCAAATTCAGAGTTACTAGTATTACAAACCCAAGCTTGAAACTTTTAGCTTTTCTTTTTTAATTTTTTCTATTCTATAGTTGTATTCTGACTGTAGAATCTGTCTTATTTTCTCATATATATATATATATATATATATATATATATATATATATATATCTATATATATATATATATATATATATATATATATATATATATATATATATAACTGTTGGCATGTTACGTATGCATATTCTTGCTAGCTATCCTTGCAGTTATCTAATGATGAATACATTGATATCTCTCTCTCCCCTTTTCTGTCTCTCTCTCTCTGTCTCTCTCTGTCTCTGTCTCTCTCTCTCTCTGTCTCTCTCTCTCTCTGTCTCTCTCTCTGTATGTGTGATTTTTATATTCATTTGTGGCTCTGTTTCCTGACTGGTACTGCTGTAAGCTAATTATTGTCTTTAAGCATGTCATGCAAACTATTTGTATACCTATTCATGTTATGATGACCCTATCTAAATATCTGTCTATATGGCTCTGTGCTTATCTATCTATCTATCTATCTATCTATCTATCTATCTATCTATCTATCTATCTATCTATCTATCTATGCCCATTTCTATGTCTTATTCTGTCTCTAAACCTGTCTGCTCATACTCCATTATAACTAATAGTAAGCATGTATTTTTTTATATCTCTGTATCAGTCTATATTCCTTAATCTCAGTCCTACAAAATCTTTTATAGCATTGAAATTTAACATTTATTGTCTTATATTTCTTTTTCAAAATATATTTTTACTGAACTTGATTTGTGAAATTTGTTATGCTAATTAAATAAAAATATGTATCATTTGAAAGTATAAAAGTTTCTTATGCAAATAAAAATTATTTATGAAAAAAGAATACCTTAAAATTCTAATTATATAATTCAATCCTTTGTATATCACATTAAATAATACTGTTTTCAAAAAATGAAGGAACTTTTGTATTTTGAGCTCCAAGTTCTCATAACTTTTACACAAAATAGTAATTTAAAAAATAGACTCACTGTAGCAAATCAGTTTTAAAAGTTATTTAATTTTAAATATCTGATAAAGTATCTGATAAAGTAAAGTGTATTATTTGTTGATTTACCTTCTTTTAAAATAGGCACTAATTGTTCTAAGTAATATTATTATAATTCAAATTTACCATCAATTTGTTGGAGATGCTTCATTAATTTTATTGATGTTGATTATTTATCCAGAATATTTCAGAATATTTTCTAGCATTGCTTCTGTTCATCTATATTCTCCTGACATCAGTTTAAACTGATGCCTTCTTTTTTCCATATATTATGACTATTTTGCTTAAAATTTGTATTTTCTTTCAAATGAAATCTTTGAAATTTTCCCTTTTCAAAATTATAGTTTATATATATGGTAAAAAGGTGTAAATTTAAACTGATGCCAGAATATGGGTTAATCCTATTTTTACCTTTATTTCATTTTATTTAGCTCTGATGCTATTTATTAACTGTGAAGCTCTATCAAAATAGGATGCAATGGTTTTTGTCAATTCCATGTTAAAATTAAATGTGTTCATCTCTAACTTATCTAACTATCTTTGTTTTACATTTTTCCTTTTATGCATGTTGGGTATTTAAAATTATGTTGAGGGAGTTCTTGTTAAATAAAAATAAAATCTTTCAAATATATCTTTTGATATGCAAAGAGTTAATTTATTTTTAATGACTATAATGTTTTTTAATGATTTCTCCATTTTAATGATGCTAAATGAATAAGATTTATTTCCTCTCTTAATTGTTTTTATAAACTATAAACTTTATGACAAAAGCTTGATAATGTTAGTTAGATGTGAAAGAGAGTTACCCATTTTATATGCTATGTTCCTTCATTATTATTTTTATTGTTTGAAATACATTTTAAAACCACATACATAGAATTTAGTACTCCAGTTATCAATGTTTTTAAATATGTTATGAATATAATGTGTGATGTGAGTTCATAGAAATTCTTTTAAAATTGACTTGTGCATTTTACCTGACATGTCTTCAATGTTGAAATTAACGACCCTTCAGAAGTTATCATGACCTATTATGAAGGCAATGGAGCAATATACAGAGAAAATTACATGTTCATATTAAACACTTTGAGCTTTTACTCTCAAAGACAATGTGCAATAAGTGTACAAATGAGAAAACTTTTAATTTATCAGTTTTAGTTAGTGATGTTTGTTTTTCAGAATAATCTATTAGAAAAAAAGCTTATGAATGTGGTCGGTCTGTACACCAATAAGATGTCAAATTTTTTTCTGCTCTCATAAACATAGCTTTTTGAGAAAAATTAAGAAAATACCTAAAAAAAAACATCTGGTAAACGCATGATAATGATGTGTGGGACTTAAAAATTATCATATAACTTTTATTATGTTCTTTTTATGATAGAGTTCAAGTGAATATATTGACAAAGAAGATAATCTCTTTATTATTTATTTTCTTATTTAGCAAAATGATTATATATTTTGTCTAAAAATGATATTTTTTTATATGTTTTGTGTTTCCAAGTGCATGGTTTCTTATGATTTTTTGTTTCTTATTTTAACTAAGAACTAAACAAAATATTAGCACTTTTTTTAATTCTGTTTTTCATTTAGTTTCTTCCATTGACATCCTTGTTTGAAACATTTATTACAAAAAACTTCTTTAAAATTACCATCAAAACTTTTTAAAAAATTTTACTTATTTTAAGAAAAAAAACAAAGAAAATATTGTCAACAATTTCTTATCATTGTTGTTCTCCTTTTCACAACATTTTGATCAGTGTACATAATGAATTTCCTCAGTTGACTTTCTTTAAGCTATTTATTATTCTTTAAACTTGCAACAAGGATTGAATCTCTCATACTAATATTTGAACTTTTATATGAGATGAAAGTGAAGTTGAGCTTATGAATTTATCTGAGCTTGAGAGATTCTGATCAAACTTTTTTACCACTTAAAGTATGATAGTAAAACTTTTAAAAGTTATAAAGTCTATATTTCAATCTATAAATAAGTATCAAGAGTGTGTATTAGAGGGTATTAGAGGTACATCCTATTTATATTTAATCTAGTGCATAAAAAAGATTATTATAACAAGATTATATAAGATAGATTTGGACAAGAAAAATTGTCTAGCACAACACAGTGTTGATTATAACACATTTTGCAAAGCTCAAAGATACTACATTCTGGTCCTTTACAACAGAGTGCACAGATACCCTGATCATTGTCAGATGTATCAATCCATACTTAAATAACCCTGTCAGTTTTTCTTTTGCTTCTAAATTAACCAATGTTAAGTGTTAGCTATTTATGAAAACTGCCTATTCAATTTAGATTAGAAGAAAAAAATTATTCCAAATTTTAGAAAAAATTATACTTTAGATTATGAAAATTTTGAATATTTTTCAATCAATTAAAATATGAAAAATTATTAATTCTATCAAATTATTTAGTGTTCCTCCCATTTTCAAATTTATATTTCTTTAAACTTTGGATTTGATCTAAAGTTATAATGGTAAATATTAACAAAAACCTGATTTATACTCAAACCTTATTTATCAAAGAAAGCATATTAGTGAAAGTTGTAAAATTTGTTTTTCAATCTACAAAGTAATGAAGATTAGATTTTTAACTTTCTTCATAAATATGGAAAATGCTGCCTTTATAACAATATGACATTCTTTATTTTTGTCAATGTAGGACTTATTAAATAATTAGTACCTGAATTATACATCCCCAAGATTACTTTTACAAAATTAGGTTAAAAAAGAATACCAAAACATTTCTTCTTAAACTCTGGATGCAGCTGACAGATGATTTAAGATGTAGCTTTAATTAATGTGAAACTGCCAATTATGACACTCATGCCCAAATTCTTGAAAGGTTATAAATCAAACATTTTAGACAAAGAAACAAATCAGATATTATTACTTTTCTACATTAGTTACTTTCTCTTGTGTTTTTATAGAACACCTTAAATAGCTTTCATTTCTTAGTTTTTTTTTATAAAAAGTGTTTACTTACAAATTCAGTTTTCTTGTTTCCTTGTTAAAAAAGCAAAATATAAAATTGAAAGTATTTCTTTAGTTACTTCAAAGAACTTTTGAGTACACATACAAATTGTTTATCAGAAAGATATTAGATAGTTGACAATCTGCCTTTCTGTGTAAATGCTTTTTTCTCTTCTTTTTGGTCACATAAACTTTTATGCTTCATGGATTATACAGCGGTAAGAAAAGACAACTTCTCTTATATATTTTATTTCTGACTGATGAGTATGTAAAGAATATTCATGACAAAATGTTGAGAAGTATCAAAAACAGAAACAACAAAGATAAGAATATTAGTCCCAAAAGAACTAAAGTTATAAACATGCAAAAAACAATAAATATTGTGAATATCATTATCATATATTTATAGGTTTCTTTTTATCTACCATTTGTTGCATGAGCAACATTCACAATATTCTGCTTGGGAGTTCAGAATGTCTGGTCATACAAAATGATTTAAAATGTTATTCATAAAATATGTGAGCAACAGGTTTTAGTGAATCACTTACTATTTTTTAGAGTAAGATTTTCAATATTTAATTAACACTTTCCCTTCCAGATGAGAGATTTCTTCTCCAGTGAAGAGGTGAGTCGGTCATGTCAAGGGCCATAGTGAGTTGCGCTCCACCTAGCAGGATACTGGTGTGACTAACACCTATCAGGAAGTATTTCCCCCCATAATAACATCTTGCTGTTGTGTTCATAAGCTGGAAAAAATATATATATATATTCATACATACAGCTGTATTTATGGAAGACCATTGAAATTTTTCTTTCTTTTCTTTTAATATTTTGCAAATTATGTTCTTCACAGGGTTTTAATTTTATTCCTAAAATCATAATAAATCTGTTCATTGATATGATGTTAACTGGAAAACGATTTTTTAAAAATGCATATTTCTAAAAATAGATTTTCATTTGATTACATTAAGATTCCTGAAAATGTTAAGAACAAAAAATAATTTTTACCAATAGCATTTCTGGTTAAAAAATAAAACCATCAGCATTTACAAAGATATTATAAAAGGTAATTTATGAATTTTTAAAAATTTAATATATGATGATTAAATTAAATAAAAGATAAAATTTAAAGAGTTTTAGAAATAAAGTTAAGAAGCTCTAATCATTTAAATTCTCCAAAATGACAGAAGAAATTAAAACAAAATATTTTTTGGATGTTATATACAACCAAAAATGGAACAGAAAGATTAATGCTTAAATTTCTTGCACTTTTTTCTCTTTACTGATTATTTGATGAATAATTTAAAGTCTATTATAATTTTTTTATTGCTTATCTTACCTTTGAAGAAAAATATTTTTCTAAATTATAAAAATAAATATTAAATTTTTTTAAATATTTAAAAAGATAAATATTTGAAATACATGGTGCAGAATATATCATAATATACTTGTAAAGAAATGATAAATATATTAGCTACAAATATGATCTGAAATCTCTGATGAGCTATTGGATTAATCTCTGGCCTATTTTTATTGTTTTTTTTTACCACTTTTTCTATAATGACTCCTTCTTGAATTTCAAAATTTATATTATCATATGTTATATTTGAGAAATATTTTCTAGTCATTGAGTTTAAATCTTAGCAGCAAAAATTTATAAATATATTTTATATACATTAACCTTTAAATAAAATTCTTACAATGTAATATCAATGAGAATATTTGCTAGATGCAGAATTCATTCAAATATTATTTTAAAAAGTTCAGTTTTAAATTTTTTATGTATAACTCTGACACTAAACATAACCAACTAAAATTTTTAAAAATCATTTACAAGAGGCTAAATTTTAAAATGTTAAAAGATGGTGTCTCTACAAGTGTGTGCTGAATTAAATCTTCAGTCCCTCCTCTCTTCAATCAATCTGAAGTTCTGACATCTATAGCAGACAAGGTTGAGAGCTTTGCTCAAAAGTTCTCTTCCAACTCCACACTTGATTCATCTAGAGTACCCATGACTGATTTCCCCCTAGAATGGAGGCTCTACTGAGTGATACACGCATAACCCATCAGTGGTTTCAGACATCCTTTCCAAACTTGACTCCCACAAAGCAAGCAGATGTCACAATATCTCTGCCTTTATCCTAAAGAAATGTGTTCCTGTGCTGACTCCAGTTCTCTTCAAACTCTACAACAATTGCCTCACTGCTTCCTGTTTTCCAGCTTGTTGGAAGTCCTCCTCTGTAGTTCCTGTTTTAAAGAACTCTGAAGAATCTTCTGACCCCTCAAATTATTGCCCTATAGTCTCTTACCACTTTTTAGCAAAGTATTCAAAGCTCTAATCAATATTGGAATGGTTAAGCATCTTACTTCTCACGCCACCTCTTAGGCAAACAATATGGCTTCTGTTTTGCCAGGTCTACTGCTGATGTGTTAATGGCCATCACTGAATTTGTATGCCAAGCTCAAGTTAAGAACAGTGAAACTCAGGATGTAGTTCTAGATATATCAAAAGTGTTCAACAAGCTCCAGAGCTATGATGACACAGGACAAATATTTGGTTTAATCCAATAATACCTATCAAATCTGGAAATGAAGGTTGTTTTGAGCGGGTTTGCTTTCAGATCCTTTCATGCAAACACGGGGGTCTCCCAAAACTCTATCCTGGGTCTTATGCTGTTTCTGATCTGCATTAATGATTTCCCTGATGTCATCAGTTCCTAGGTATTTGTGCAGATGACACTACTATTTACTCCTGTCCCAATATCAAATCTGACAAAGTATACCTAGCAGCTGATCTTGAAAAGGACCTCCAATCAGTGGTTAACTGGGGCAGGAAAGAGCCTCATTGTAAATTTTAATGCCTAAAAACAAAACTGCTTTAATTTAACCACCACAGAGAACCTTTTCTGTCTGCCACCATGAGAGCAACAGACTATTCCTTATTGGCCTCATGTTTTACACTGACATGAAGTGGAGCAATTATATTAAATCAATAGCTGCATCTACTGCAAGGAAAGTTGGGTCACTGTGATAGAAAACTTCTCTTGTCAGAATTCATCTTGCACATTTACAAATCTACGCTTCAGAAATCTGTGCATTCAATACAGCTAGCATATTTGGTCTGGTGCTTCTGCTTTAAATCTAGACAAAATCCAGAGAAGGATATGTAATGTAATCAATCCTGACCAGGCATCTTGACTTCAGTCACTTTCTTACAGATGTGATGTGGCTTCCCTCTAAATTTTCTACAAATATTTTTCAGAGCAACTGCTCTGATGAAATTTTTTCCCTGATGACCCGAATACATGAATTTAAGCATGCTACTGTTTTTACTGTTGAAATAGCTCAATGTAATCACCATTTCTACTCCAACAGTTTATTTTCCCACACTTCCCACCTGTGGAACTCCCTTCTGTTTCCTTACTTCCATGTTAACTGCAATCTTCAAAAGTTAAAATACAATGTCAATCTTGAACCCCATTCATCTTTTGTTGCAGTCTTCTCTTTCAAGTTCACTTCCTGTTACCCTCTGCATACTAGTACCATTACTGCCTTGTTTGTGGTGAAATGATTAAATAAAAAAATATTTGCATAAAATTGCTTCATTATTTTTATACCTATGAAAAATATACATTAATATTATTAAATGTGTATACTATATACACACATGCATACATATATATATATTGTTTTGTTTTAGTTCTTTTTTAAAGTAAATTATTAAACATTTTTAGAAGGTAAATATAAATTAATATCTATGAGTTTTCAGTAATCTCATTGGTATATTTCCTAATCATATCCAAATGTTACAAAATCTCAGTTAAATTGTTTGTTCAATATTTTCTCTAGATTTTAGCAAATAATTTCAGAACATGAAGCATAGGATAAAGATACCTACAGCTTTTAACATCTGTGCTGACTTGTGACATTCATAGCTGTTGATCTTCTTTTGATGCAGTGTAACTTTATGGCTCAAAAATTGCTTCTTTGCATTAGCTTTATTTATTTATGCAGCAGTCAATATCAGATACAAAGGATGTCCAAAACAGTAAGGTCCAAAGAAGCATAAAATCACCTTATGAAAGCTGTAACCACCACAAAGCTAAAGAGTTATGTAAGACTTCTTGTCACAGCATTAATATCAGGGCATACATATGTGTCATCACAACAAAGATGAATGCCATCATAAAACAGTGGACAAAGACAGCAGTAGAAAGTATAAGATGTTTGTATGTCAAGGACAAAAATCCAACAGAAATTCATCATAAACTTGTTGCTGTGTATGATGAACATGCAATGAGCAGTAAGCAGGTATTGGTTTGGTGCAGAGGAATATACAAATTTGCAGAACAGGCTTCACGTAGGGTGTTCATATTCATCAACAACAGAAAACAACATTGTGTGTTATAGCTTTGATTCAGGATAACAGATAATATAAACTTTTGATATGGCAATGGAATTTGATCTTCTAAAATCAGTGGCTTATAAAAAGTAGCATAGTAGGATTGATAACATATACACAATACTTTATTTGTATCATAATAAATGTGTTGGATAAGTATCCTATTTTTTCTATAATTATAGCTGATAATTCCTCTAAGACACCAGGAGTTACTGAGAGTGAGAGAGAAGACTTTAGTGAGGAGGAAAGAAAATAAAAGAACAGAATTCAAGAAAACAGAAGATGATAATTGACATTGATTTTTGAAGATTTTAAGTGGCGGAGAAGCAAAAAACAGAAAGAGATTTCCACAGGCCAGAAGTATAAGAAAATAGACTATTAGAATGAAACTTACAGTTACATCTAGTTATTTTAACAGTAAATCAATGAGACCTAGTTTGCTAGACAGAGGGAAGCCATATCATAGTGATGGTAAAGTGACTGAAGTGGAGATGACAGATCAGGACCAGTAACATTACAGACTCTTCTTTGGATTTTGTCAAGAATCAGAAGATATATAACTAAAGCACCAGACCAAATAAAGATGCAATATTCAATGCACAGAGAAATGGCACACAACATTCACCAGAGTTCTTAAAAACCGGATCTACAGTAGAGAATTTACAAAAAACATGAAAGCAAGAAGTAGCAAAAGTACCAAGGCTTTGTGTTGTAGAGTTTATCAGCAGTAAATGATACAACTTCAAACTGATTGAAGAGAGGAGGGTGTGATTTACTCTTGATCAACACACTTTTACAGAGCCACCAGTAATTTTGAGAATCAAACTTGTGAGAGGCTATATGGTGTCTCATTTTATCATCCAACAGAGACTTAGCCTCTTTAAGGACATTCTTACACTCATTACAAGTGGATACAAAGGGGCATCTGTTATGATCCAAACTGTTATGTTGGTATCACTGAAAGAAATGAACAGTCAGGTGTGAACTTAGTAGAAGTTTGCAGATTCACTTGGTATTTCTATGCTGGTACAAAAGTTTTGATACCAATTTTCACTCAGAAAGGAATCTTGGTGATGCAATTTTTAATGAGAAGATTAAATTTTCACACCAAGATGTGTTACAAAGAAAAGCACAAACGAGTCCCAATCAATGCACTGGTAACAAAAATATGTCCTGTGATTAGGGGCTTCTTGCCTAATAAGCAAACAGAAAGAAATATGTGTGATCAGAGTTGCCAAGAGAACAGAATTGAAAAGTGTGACAAGAGTCAAGGGGGAGGATATAAAGAACACATCAAGTAAAGAAGCATAGGGAAATTAGTAAGGGATTCTACTATTTGAATTAGAAATTCAAAATCTAGATGCTGGTGAGATCAGTAGCATTAGAGTGATAAAAACCACTTGATATGATGGGCATTGAAGTCACCAAATACAAAGATGAATGTAAAGAGAAAGCCAGTCAGTTATTATATGTAAAAGCAACAGTCATGAGAAAAAGAGGAACAATAAAGGGAGAAGAGATAACCAAGCTTAATAGTGTGTCAGAAGTATATATAAGAACAATCCAGAAACTCAATTATTTAGAAAATGTTTCTAAATTTATGAATAAGTACTTTTAATACAAGTGTATTTTTAGAATATTGTAAATATAAAATTGTTCTTGTAAATAAGCAATCAAAATACATTGTTTAATATTTGTTATAAATTATAAAGACCACCATCCCAAATTCTTATATTCACTTTCATTTCACTTAGTAAAACATTTTGAATTATATCTTTAAATATTTTATCTATTCACTAATTTCTGAATTAACTTTGAATAATATTATTTTTATATAAAAAATAAATTCACTGCCTTGTTTTAGAAAATTAAATTTTCTATATCTTTAACGCAAACACATATATTTCAAAAACATTATTTGTTCTGCATTTTAATATAAATTTTATATATTTCATTTGACTATTTATTGACTTATTGTAAGTATGTTTCTTTGATTAAAAATATTTTACTCTTTATAAAGTAAATAATTTTTGTTTTAATCAAGATCTGATTAAATTTTAATTATTTGAATAAAGCATGAATATAATGATAATTTAAGTAAATATAATGCATTTCACATAAAAATATCTTTCAAATATTGTTTACATTTAGCAATTTACATAAATATAAATTTTTAAAAGATATCAGAAAAATTAAAAAGGTAAAGCCTGTTTATTTCCTTTTTCTTTTTTATTTGCTTTTATTTTTGCTTAGTTATCCTAAAAAGCAACCTCATTATTTCAAATGGTCTTCCATGTTGGCTCACATCATAAGCAACCAAATTCAGACATCAGTTTTCAGTGTCTGAAAGCAGGTTTCACAGAATTTTGCTGATTCCTCATAAAAAAAATGAGGGGAATAGAAAGAGACCTTGAAAAGAGTATTTATACTGTATAAAATTTTAAAGAATGTGTATTAACATTGTGAGTGATACTTGATTAAAAATAATATTTAATTATAGGTTCTAGTCATTAATCTTTAAGCTCCCAAATTTCTATCATTATAAGTGACTTTTAAATGGTTTTAACAAATCAATTTCTATTTGTAATAAAAATTGTAAGCATAACATTTAATATCAAATAATATTTTATACTATATTTAATTGTTTAAAAATTTTAGCATAAAATAGAAATGCTTAGAATAGCATAATATGATGTAAAATGTGTCTTAGATACATGAATAAAATAGACTTTGATCCAATGTAGTCAGAATATTTCAATGCAAACAAATTGTACAAAATCATTCTAATAATTATTTATATTACCAGAGAAAATTTTCTAAATTTTGATTTTAGCCAATAATAATGATACTTAAGTTTATTTGATATTCTGGCATTTAGAGAAATAATATTCCAAGTGAAATTTTGGGCCATTATCATCGTTGTTCTTTTAAGTCATTATTTCAGTTGATATATTCTTCAGCCTTCTTCAGATAATGTTACACCTAGTGATATTCAAAAATCATTTAGTACTTTTTTCTTTTTTAATCTCTTCAACAAAAGTATAACAATTTAAACAAATGACATGGCAATTTATAAATGTATTTGATTTAACAGGTCATTAAACTTTAAACAAATGTCTTGTATGTATAAATATGTAGATTTCATGAAATTAACATCTATGGAATATTTATTTGATAAAAATTTCATTTGAAAATTTAAGAAAAAAATGTTTTAAATTTGTTATGAACTCATTTGAATTTGATATTACAATTGTCATCTAAAAATATTTTTAAAATAAGTTCAAGGAAATTTGTTTACTTAAATTTGCTTCAATATTTTTATACACATGAGATGGATACATTAGTATTATTAAATACAAATATATGAGTATAAATATGCATACTACACACACACACACACACACACACACACACACACACACACACACACACTAAATAACTTCTAATCACCACTGGCCACAATATAAAAGGTAAAAGAATATTCTGGCTGTAATGTTGGATTAAAAATGCCAAAGGTGAAATTAATAGCTCTAAAAATGTATGAAATAAAAAATAATTCCCTTCAGGATTTCAGGATGCAGTTACAGCAGAGTAATATATTTTTCTCAGATTTGCAAAAGCTTATTTATTGCTGTGTTCAAGTTTTGATTAAACTACTTCAAATGTTGAAACAATAAAGAACCCAACATCTCTGAAAACAACATGTTTTATCAAATTTTCACTCTGTAATACATTGAATTATG
This sequence comes from Acanthosepion pharaonis, assembly GCA_903632075.3. Classification (NCBI taxonomy): domain Eukaryota; kingdom Metazoa; phylum Mollusca; class Cephalopoda; order Sepiida; family Sepiidae; genus Acanthosepion; species Acanthosepion pharaonis. The sequence continues at coordinate 4,048,785 of CAHIKZ030000001.1, forward strand.
AATACTTTTAAGACTATACAATAGTAGCACATTTTAATGAAAATCATGTATATGGTACTGTCCATCTTCAAATCTCTAATCGTGTAATAGTAGTTATTTTTAACATGTGTAAGTTTACTAAATATTTGAAATTAATTGGTCGTTTGATGTTCTAATAAAGTTTACTGATTTAATTAACTAAATATTCATTACAATGAAAGATGTAACCTTATAAACTTTCCTCAGAGCCAAATACAATGTTAGAGGCTTAAATTCTATCTGTAACTTCTACATGAAATATGAACTTATACATATTTTTGGTTAGTAACTTCATATAAAAATAAACATAATAATATTGAGCAAGAACCATTTTCTACTTGTTTGATGTAAACATAAAACTTAAAGACTACAATTAATCCTTGTCACTTCATTATTTTGCTTGTTTATAATAAAAGTAAGTATTTTATATCCACTCATTGGTAAATATGATGCATTTCAGCATTTTATACAAATAAGAAAAATTACAATAATTATAAAATTAGAGGTTAGAAAATCATAAAAATTTGATCAAATATGTATTCTGTGTCTGTAGAATATCCTAAAATCTGAGTTTATCACATAAAATAGAACTTAGTTTATATTTAAATATATAAAAGAAAGTATATATTTAGAATGTTTCACTGTTATGCTGTCATCTCAAAAACTCGATGTAAATGTACATAAAAAAAAAGTGGAGGCCAGTCACTAACCCAATAATAATTTACTCAAAAAAAAAATGACATACAAAACTGTTCATGTCTGAATACAACAACAAAATCAAAAAGTTATATTATTTACTGATATAATTCCAGATTTCTTTACTGACTGAAATAACCTACTATCAACAGAAGTTAATTTCAGAATTTTTTTCATTTAAATGCCACTATCTTCTTAATATATGTCTGAAGGTTGATCTTTATAAATTCACTGATAGCAGAAGAGGTCAATTTAGCACTCACCTTCCAACTAACTCATTAACCAGTTGATTAAGCAGTTATTTAATTATTTAATGATATTTTTGGAGTAGCATATTTATTATTTATATATACAGTGGGGATAAAGAAATATTCGTACACCATGTTTTTTTTTTTATTTAACATAGATTTTATAAAAGAATTTTATAATCCATACAATATTGGTATACCATGGCATAGTGCTGCAATATGCAAAAGAAATTCAGAAAATTTGTTATATTAATGAAATTAAAAACTTTGGTGGCAAAAAAAGTATTCGTACATTATAATACCTATATAATACTTTCTAGCATATCCCTTACTAAATCCAACAGCAATCAGTCTCTTTCTGTAACTTCTAATCAATGATTTGCCAGTTTCCATTGGTATTTTACTCCATTCTTCTTTGTATATTCTCTTTAGGTTTTGGATGTTTTTTGGAGCTCTATTATTAACTTTTTTTTAATAAATACCACAAATTCAAGTCTGGAGTCTGTGATAGCAATTCAAGTGTATTGACATTGTTTTCAATAAGCCATTTTTTGTAGATTCAGCCATATGCTTAGGGTCATTATCTTCTTGTAAAACCCATTCATTTGGGAGTTCAAGCTTTACTACTGACCCAAACAAATTAGAGTCCAAAACATCTTGGTATATTTTTGAATTGATTCTGCTATCTATTATCTCTAAATTACGCATACCATTAACAGAAAAATGTCCCCAAACCATGATATTGGCACCACCAAATTTCACTATTGGGATTATGTTCTTCAGTGCAAAGGTTGTGCTGTCTTTTCTCTAAACATGAATCCTTGAATTACATCCATATAGTTCAATTTTTACTTCATTTGTCCATAAATACATTCCCAAAATGATTCAGGTTTATTCTTATGCTCATAAACAAATTTTAACTGGGCATCCCTATGTTTCTTTAATAGTAGTGGAGTTTTTCTTGGAGAACGCAATCTTAGTTGACTTTTATGAAGTTTATTGCTTATTGTTCGCTTCGTAACGATAATACCTGATGCTTTTAATTCTTCCTGTATTTCTCTCTGACTAGTCATTTGATTTTTGGGAATTTTGTGCTGAATTCTTCACATTGATCTGGGAGAAATTTTCATGGTGCATCAGATCTTGATTTTTTCTCATCAGTTTTCACCTTTTTATACTTAACAATAACAAAAATAATATCAGTAAATGGTATATTCAGATATCTGCTATTTTCTTATAGTTTTTGCCTTCCTTCCAATGTTTGATGATCAATTCTTTTTGCAAACTTGATAGTGCCTTGCCTTTCCCCAGGACGATAATTATTGTGTATGATTTGTGCGTGGAGATAACCTTATATAAGAAATGAATTTCGGTAATAAGATAATTGGAAGAATATAGCAAAATCTTACAAAGAATTATGTAAATAATGGTAATTTAAGCCTTTTGATATTAAAGACATATTTTGTATGAATACTTTTTTGCCTCAATTTTTTTTAAATAACACATAATTTCATTTACAACAAAGTTTTCTAATTGTTTTTTTGCATATACAATGGTGCTGAAATATTGTATGAATTTTAAGTTTTTTCATAAGTTATAACTATGTTAATTAAAAATTTCATGGTGTATAAATATTTATTTCCCCTCACTGAATATATATATATATATATATATATATATATATATTCAATTATTATTGTTGTAATTTTCTCTACTTTACAACTCACAGTTTTACAAATATTCTTGGAGCATTCTGCCATTGTAAGGGAGTTAGCTCTAATGTTGCAAATAATACAGATATTATTGGCATAAGATACTTAGTGTAAGATGTTTTGTCCTTCCTAAAGTACAGTTTTTTTTACAATGAATATGCATTATTATCTCCTATTTACTGAATGTGACATCTACCTTGAGGAAGGCCAGAAAGCAGACTGGCTAAAATATGAGATAAAAGCCGCAAAAATAAAGATATTCAGTTGAAAAATTGTTATTAAACATCATCCTAAAATTCAAACAAAATATAGAAAAATTATGCTCAACACATATTTTATTTTTTGTGTATGTACGTGATTTTGGTATGTACTTTTTCTCATTGGAAAAACTATGTCTTTCCAGGGCATAGACAATCATGGTCCTCCATGGATTCCTTTTATTTATTATCTGTGAATTGACATGACTTCTTGGGGAAGATAGTGGAGTGGTTTCCAATCATCTACTCCATGATTATTAATTAAGTATGCTCCTTCTCCTAGAAGGTCTGCCACCCAAAGTTAAAGAGTCCAATTTACTCTGCTATTTAACACATAGCTAGAAGAGCTGTATTCATGACTTTCCCAAAAGGTATCAGTGTGAAAGTGAAAGCATCAGACTAGACTAGAATTTGAACACAACTTGCCAATTCCATTTAACATGTTGTTAGTTATTATGCTATGCACACATTGGTATATATTTGTATTTATTAAAATAGTTCTAAAAGTGTCAATAAAAAATAACTCCGAAGAGATAAGTACAGGAACAAGAACAAAACATGTTGTCTTCACTAAAAATGAGGTCTATTTATAGGCTACTGAGATTTGTTAATTGATTATTAACTGGGTAGTTATCCTAAAACTGAATACTATTCAAAAACAGTACATAATAATTACCATACTACTCTCAGCATAAACACTGCATCATTAGCTCTTGGTAGACTAATTCTGGGCCAATTATAAAATATTCTATATTATTCTGCAGCATTTTATTCAAATTAAAACAAAAATACTCATTCAAGTTCTCTTCCTGCATTTGTTTTGCAATAAACAGTTGTTGATCTATATTGTCAACTATCTTTTGATGGTTATTGCACAAAATGATGTTATGTTCACACACCTGTGTATCTCTATCTGTCTATCTATCATATATATATATATATATATATACATATATATATATATATATACATATATACACTATGGCTGTTTCTGTGATGTCGGCTTGTGACTGCTGATATTATCACTGCATTCATGCATAATACCTTCTTGTTTTTGTCTTGGCTCTAAGATGGTGTCTGCCTGTGTCATTGACCATGTTGGAGTCTTCTGTGCCCTGCCAAGCCTTGCTTGTCCTTCTTCACATCAGCATGAAATGCATCCATTGCTATCATGATTTCAGGTGTTACATTCCCTTATTTTTTCTATATGTTTTGGGAAAATCAGTTCATTTCTCTTCCTTAATCAATTTATCTGAGACAGTTCATCTGTTTCTTGAACTGGTTGTTTTTTATCAATATATATTTCTCAGTCTGTCTCTACAAACTTCTTGGTCTATCATTGTCTCTCAGTATATGAATATAGCCATGATTTGTGATCTGTTCAACTGTTTTTTATTCTTCTTTCTTTCTTTCTAATTCATGATTTGGAAAAATATGTATTTCTGGCTTGCTTCCTATACTATCATGATGCATATTTTCTTTTGCTACACTATCATTCTCTATATCTTTCTCTTTCTTTTTTTCTTTGCAGATCTCATCATGCCAAAAGCAATATATCTATCACTAGTTCACCTTTTCTCAAAATCTCTCTTTCACTTGCAATATCTATCTATCAATCTATCTATCTAGCTATCTATCTCTATTTATATCAGTGTGTGTTTATGTATGCATATATGTATAAGTTTCTATATAATTGCCTCACATTTTGTGTAAACAAATGTTTTTTTCACATAATACTTTCCCTTTTCTCAGTTACATTTTATATATGTATTTAATGTCTATATATGTATGCATATTAACATAAACATATACACACAAATATACACCCATGTATTTCTTTGTTTAAATATTTTTCTATATCTCTGACACAGCTGATGAAAACTTAATTTCATGTTACTAATCAGTTCGTTGCCTCTAATTATCCTTGCTTCTGTGTCAGTCACACCAGTAAATGCACCCCATCCTTTGGTATAAATTATTCTGCTATCTGCTTATTGTCTATTATGTCTTGATGTGGTATCTTACCACAAAAGCAATTTTGCTTTCCCAGGTGTTAAACTTAACAATTCCAGGTGTTAAACTTGACAATTCTAAAAAGTATCAATGACTTGTTGAGTCCTAATTATCAATATATGATCATTTCTCTCTATATAACTGTATGGATATATGTATCTAAATTCATTATGGTATAAAATCATATACTCTGTATGTGTGTGTGTGTGTGTGTGTATATATATATATATATATATATATATATATATATATATATATATATATGTATGTATATATGTACGTATATGTGTTAAGGAAACTTGTATAGAGACGATAAACAATAATTATTAATCTTAGTTCAAGATATACATAATCAACTTATTTATACGGCCAGTAATTCTGTTTCTTCCTTTTGGTTGTTTCAATATTTTAAACTTTATTGTCAAGTTGTTATTAATTTTGTACTTAATTGTCTAATCACACTCCTTATAATGCCTTTATAATTTAATATTTGTATACATTACTGAGAAAATGAATGAATGCATGACCAACAGTGTTTTGTAGATAATACCTTCAGTTATATTTTTATGTATACAAAATGAGTGATAATTATATTTCATGTATTTTATTTTACATTATCTTTAACATTTTCCAACATTAAAACTATTTTTACATTAGATAATTTTTCACATGACATTTCAATATAAAATATATTATTTGTAAACTTGCTGTGTTATGTTCATAGTTATTTTATTTCTTGAAATAATTTTACCTAATCCTAATACTGAATATTATTATTTTCACTATTCCAGCATGATGTTTCATATTGATAATTATCTTTTCAGTTATGTAATTTTAATTATTCAAATTTATTTCTGTTATTATTTTGAATATTTTTATTGAAATCTCTCTATTTATATTTTTATAGATTTATATTTGTGCAAATATTTCTAATCCTGATAATGAATTTTTATTATTATACCAACATTTTCTATTTCACTCTAGTCATATATATATATATATATATATATATATATATATATATATATATATATATATATTAAGACATTGTTATGTTTATACATTCTTTTTATAGATACAAATATTCAAGTAAATGCTCTGTTTATAATAAACAGTATTAAACAACATTTACCGGCCTGAATGTCCGAGAAATTTTCATAGAAAATATTCGTCCTCCGACAGGAATCGAACCTGTATCCTATATGGAACTGTCATATAGCCTGATGTGCCTTTAACCGATTTGGCCACAGAGGAGTGTTCAGTTAGCAAGGTCGATTTTACTGTCTTTAAACTACAATCTTCCATGATTCTCTCACATACATTCATATTTGTTCATGGCGTATCCAAATGTAAACAAATGACATCACACATTATGAAATGGACAATGTTCGACAATTATTTTAAGACATTTTTAAATGTCTTAAAATAATTGCCAGATTTTGTCCATTTCATAATATATATATATATATATATGAAGAAATATAGTTTTAAGGTGCTATATATATATATATATATATATATATATATATATATATATATATATATATATATATATATATATAGATAGATATAGATAGATAGATAGGTAGATAGATAGTGTGATAAATAAGTACTGAATACATACCACCAAAAACTGATTAATGCATTATTTACCTACAAATATAGTATTTATCTCAAAATTACACCATGTAAACATTTCATCTTTACAAAGTAAATACATAAATATGAGCAGACATTTCAACAAATACACTAATACAGTTATAAAATGTGCATTAAAAAATGAGGAAACAAAAATTATTCAATACACATTCAGAAAAGGAGTATATTAATATCGCTGGAAAATGTAAATTTCTAGGCAATAGATTATTCTAAAACATTCTAAGCATAGTTAACCTTTTTAGGACAATAGCATGGTGAATCAGTTAACCATTGTTACAATAGCAACCATAATGCAGGAAACTAAACAACATTCTATGGATCTCAAAGATACCATAGCTAGACTTTATTATGCACATAAAGGTTACAGAGCTATTAGTAAAGAGCTACATCTTCATCCTTGCACTGTGGGTTCAAAAGTTTATATGTGGAAACAAGGTGGCTTGACAAAGAACTTCCTCACTCCGGTGCCCATTAAAAGATTAAATTAAAACATTTAAAATAATCCATCAATTATAAGAACAATAATATTTTTTCTGTTTTTTAAAAACCTTCAAAGGCAAGAGATGCAATGAAAAAAGGCAGTTGAACATTGTTAAATGTAGATAGAATTATATTATCCCTACTCTTTAAGAAAGTAATTGTTATTGATAGACACCAATTGCATCTTTCATCATTTCATGATTTAATCTATGTTTGTGCTTGAAAAGGATTTCATCTATGTTTAGTTGGTTACTGATATAAACTTTACCATGAATTCCTCTGCATAGTCTCATTGCATTAAGGATATATAAATCTAAATCTTATTTTTCATTGTTGTTTCTATTGTAAAAGTATATTAATAAAATTGATTTTCTCAAATAAAACATGTCTGTTGTGTAAATAAACTTTTTGAACCTTCAAATGCAGAATTACACATTTGTATTGTTCATCTTACCTTGGTTGCATTTAAATTTACAAAATACTTAATATTTATACAAATTTGTTTATTTCACCCTCAGTTTGTACTTGTGAATTAAATCTCTTATAAAAAGATATTTTGTGATTTTAGTAGGTTAATTTTAATTTCTTGGTTATTATATTTAAAGATTATCCTATGAAATTATGCTCTGCATGATAAGTGTGTACCATAAAACTGATTTATTTATAAGTTGTGTGTGCTCTAGTTAGTTAGTTAAGTGCCATACATAATACATGCTTGGCCAATTATGCTTTTTTTGATTCATGACTGGCTAGGTAGAAAATTTTCCTGCAGAAGATTGCTGTTTCTTTGTACGGTAAACTGGTTGCCAACCAAGTCTATAGGACCCAGTCTATTCAAAATATATAGTTGGTGGGGAGAAGAGATGGATTTATACCTTTCCCAAAGGCATTTGCACATAAGTGAATGTAACAAAGCCAACTGCAATTTAAACTTCTGAGTCGATATCTATTACACCACAACACACATACTGTGCTTAAAAGCCATATATATATATATATATATATATATATATATATATATATATATATATATATATATATATATACACTGATGCCAAATGAAATTGAAACACCCTAAATATGTGTTTCAATATACTCAAGATTAACTGTACAATTGATATAGCTAGATTACAGTATTATAATAAGAGGTGTATCAGTAGTATCCAAACCCCATATTAATACATTGTATACATTGTATATCTCCCTTGGGCATTAATAAAAGACTGTACACTCACATGCATATGCTTACACGAATGCAAATACTTCTTGTGATATATTATTCCACACTGATTGCACCTGCTGATTCAATGTTGCAAAAGTTATAGGAAGGCTAACTCAAACAAATCAGGCATTGTCTCATTATGTCTCATGCATATGCAATGAAACAGAGGTCTAAAGTTATAACAGAAATCTTGAAGATCATGTTCAGTAGCATGGGCATTATTTTAGCAGATGTTAGACTGCTGAAGCAATACATCTATGTTGCAGAAATGACAGCTGAACATGCCAAACGATGTTCTGGACATATATTGTACTGATCAAAGTTCCCTTCACAAACACCAAAGGCAAGTGAGAGTTGTAACTTATGGTACCCAACACCAAGATATTTTATTTTGAATTTTGATTGATCTCAAAATGTTTCAACAGCTTACACAAAGTTATATTAAAAAATTTTGTTTTTGACAAACTTTTTAAAACAATGAAATTTCAACTGAAATTGACACTGTTTACACCAATTTCAATTACTCTTAATACCTTAAACACTGTTATTTTAAAATGTAATTTGGTGATGGAAAACATTAGAAAACCCCTAAAATTATTGAAGCTAAATTAGGTTTCTTTTGAAAAATACTGATTTTAACAAGTTTCAACAGCTTACACAAATTTATATTAAAAAATTTGGGTTTTTATAAACATTTGAAAACAATGAAATTTCAATTGAAATTGAAACTATTTATGCAAATTTCAATTACATTTGATACCTTAAACACCATTATTCAGTGTGACGAATAAATCTAGCACTAATATTTGTAATTCCACAGAGATGCATACACGCTATCTTTGTTCAAGCTGTTTGAGAGAGGTCAGTTTGTGGACTAAGAGGCTTGATGGTCCTTTTAAAGAATTGCTGCATATGTTGGATGTGATGCATCAATGGAATTTTAATATTAGCAACAGTGGTCAAATGACCATCCATGCACCTGCAAACCAGATTCTGGATGACCAAATAGTACATAGGTTCACCAAGATCCGCATTTTAAAGGCAACATTGATAGACTACAGTTCAGATCTGATCAAATGTAATCCTAGGGGTATCATCACATGACTCTGAGAATTGTTGCAACAGAAATATAGAAATGCATATCTTGTGTTACATTTCTACTCACTGCAAAACACCATCATACATGTACCCAAGGATGTCACATGAGGGTCACCTAGAGTATTGAATAGTGCTATGCAATGTTCAGTGATGGCTGCAGGTTCTGCCTTCATGCACAACATAACCTGTGGAGTAACATATTCAACAGTGCATACATCCATATCACACCCCCAATCATACATCACCAACTAAAGCTCAAATATTGAAATTTTTATTTACTATCTCATTTCATTCACATAGTGTATCAAAATTAGTATCATCTTTCCATGTATTTCAATTTTACTTTCCATATTAGATTGTATATAAGAATTTTCCATTACTTTCTTGTATATAAAGCAACATTTATTATAAGGGTAAATACATCTCTTCTATGATCTATTTAAACATTTCTAAAGGTGCTTACTTAGACATTTGCAAAATTGCTTATTTGCATAGAAGTTTAGTTGAACATTACGCAAAGTACTTATTTAAGCATTTCCTAAAACACTTAAACATTTAAAAGATGCTTATTTAAAACTTTCCATAGATGGTTATTTCTAAAGGTGCTTATTTAAATCTTTCCATTGATGCTTATTTCTAAAGGTCCTTATTTAAATCCCTCCATAGATTCTTATTTTTAAAGGAGCTTATTTAAATCTTTTCATAAATGCTTATTTCTAAAGGTGCTTATTTAAATTGTCCTTAGATCATTCTATATGTGATTATTGCTAAAGGTGCTTATTTAGATCTTCCAATATGCTTATTTCTAAAGGTCCTTACTTAAATCTTTCTATAGATGCTTATTTCTAAAGGTGCTCATTTAAATCATTCCATTGATGCTTATTTTAAAAGATGAAAATATTATTTAACAACTACAAATGAAGCATGATATTGAGAAAATAAAAATTAAAACATGTAAATAGAACTTGAATATCTATTTTCAATTTAATACACTAGTATATAAGTATACTCATACAAATATATCTGTTGCTTGAAAATAAAAAAGAATGTGTGTCTGTACACACACACATGCACACACACACACACACACATATATATATATATATATATATATATATATATATATATATAAGATTTAAAAGTGAAGCAGGCTCTTTCATATAGTGCTCAATATTAAAAATAGAGCGTTGATAATATTATTTTTATATAGACAAAGAATTACTTAACTGTAATTATCCCTGACTCCGCAATTTTGTTGTCTGAGATAGTCAGGGATTTTGTATATCTAAAAAATATTATTATATATATATATATATATATATATATATATATATATATATATATATATATATATATATATATATATATATATATACATACATTTTGACTACAATTTTTCCTCCCACTACCATAAAACACTGATATATGCAACCATAAATAAATCCAAAATTTTAAAATTATTCAGTTTGTCTGATGATTGCAAAAAGCATGAAACCCAGGGTCACAAATTTACATCAATCCAACTAAATATACACACACATAGACACATATACACACAAATCCTGCACAATATGTATCTTGCCATTTTAAATAATTTGATAATTTGGCACCCACTCAGAAGTAACTTACTGTACATGTATGAACACATGCTCTCCCATGAGGTTTCTCAGTTAGCAGTGAGATACCATTGACTGGTTGTTGCATTTATAGTGCCTGACTAAATAGCATCATCATCTTGTGTAGTGTATTTTGCCAAAACATCACATCACCCTCCCAGCCTAACCTTGCAACAATCAGTTCAGAATTATCTCCCTGTGACTTCTAGCTTTTCAAATCTAAAATAACAATAGAGATGCTATGGATAAGACTAATGGAAATATGATGAAGTAGCTGATGGAAATCCCAAAAGGATTTTTTGCCGATTGTTTTGTAAAATGGATAGAACACTGTTATAAGTGTGTCAGGTCACAAGAGGAGTACTCTGGAGACTATGGTGCCATTACCCTAGGTAATCTGTTTTTTGATTAATATTAAATATTTTAATACTTTCCAAACATACCTTGTATATAATTTATTTGTGGAATTAAATTTCAGTTTAATACATGTATAGAGTTTTACAAGGTATTATCCATCACAGCATTTAAAATAAACATCAAGACAAAAGCAGATTCACTTTATGAATTCATTTACAGATTGTTTTTATCAAATGTATAAAAAATTATACTTTACAATTTAAAATTGTGTTTCTTTCTTGATCCTGAAAGATGAAAGAAAGTTTAATCAACCACTCAATTTCAAACATTTATGTTTTCATAGAATGCAGATTGTTGATAGGATGACTTCCTGGTATACTTAATTGAAAAATAAGAAACTACACAATATATTTATTTTGGGAAATGTATACAAATATTGAATTTAAACTTTCTTCAAAAAAATAAAATGAATCATGATTAAGATATAAAAACTAAAACAAATGAATTATTAATAATTCAGTTACTATCTATATGTATGTTTTTAATTTATATATTTGATATATTGGTAAAAATTCATCTTATTTCATTTTATTTAGTTAACAATTAATCAAATAAGATGAGTTAATTAGTAATCAATAAAAATATTCATATTTGTTGTGTGTGTGTGTGTGTATGTATATATATATATATATATATATATATATATATATATATATATATATATATATATATATATATATATATATCTTGCATATAAAACAAAATGAGCTAAATCCAAAATGTGATTTCACTTAATGACTTAGAATACTAGAGAATATTGCAGAAAGTCTTACTTCTCATGAATAAAATGTGTTTTTTTAAAAGGAATGATCATATTTTCTATAGAAAATTTTGAATTGAAGAATTATGATTATTATCTGCATGATTATTATATTTGGACCAATATACTCATCTGCATAACATTTTGGTTGTTGTAACCTGACATTTTTCAGGTGTATATATACTCAATAACCTTCATAGAATTTCAAACTGAATACTTTATTCCATTTGCAGTGCTAAGTTGTTCTTATTTTGATTTCCATGATTAGGGAATATCTCATATTAGTTAATACTCGCCAGTCTATGCAACATTATATTACTTGTCTGTTTCTTCAACTAAGCCAGATTATATGACTTTTATGTTCTGCCTGACTCATGGAGTACAGAAAGGTTTGGATTCACAACTGCTAGAGAACCAGATATATATTTTAATCCACTTGACCATGTGTTTCTTGGTATAATCCAGTAGTGTGATTTTGCAGCCTTAAAACTAATGTCTATTAAAGTGGTAGAATTTCAGAGTATCCTCTCATTCTCTTTATTAAAGGCATCCAGATGGTATTTATTTCTATGCTAGGTGTGTTCTTTCGCTTATCTTCCAATATTATTCTCTCTGTATTATATTGACTTAATATATTAATTCAGGATAATGACCGCACTTTCCTCTCCATGCATGATTAGTTATACCCAATTTCAATGTCTCTCTCTCTTTAAATTATGCCTTTCAATGTTCCTCTATCATTATATTCATATTTATTAAATAATTTCTGATTATATATCTGTTCAAAATTTCAAGTTTACAGATTATGACAGAGACCTGAAGAATGCTAGAGGTTATAACAGCTGAAACATTGTGAATCTAACAACCAAGATGAGTATACTAGTCTATGTAGATGTATATAATAAGAATGATCAGGTTATCTTTAATGGATCTGCCAACACTGTAAGATATAAAAAGTGGCCTGAGAACTACTTCATCAGGTCCATGTTTTTTACCTTGTCAGAATCCAGATTTCAACCCTATGAATCATAAAGTTGTGGTTGAATTTATTTCTATGTATGACTAATGCATTTGACAAATTGTTGTATATAAGCCCTCTTTTATGTTCATAGATACGTTTTTTTAAATTTCTGCAAGTTTCCACAATGTATTGTGAGGACATTTCATCCACAATGCCAAAAGAAAAGCACACAAAATACACAACTGCAAAAAAACAATAACACTGGATTCTTCCCAATATCTCCTTTCCTGAAAGAATTACTACTATCTCAAACCAAGATACATGACCACAAAAATAAAAAAAAAAATAAAATAAACAGTTAAATCCATAACCTCATGTTATTCAAAACATATAGCACATAAATCACTCCTAATCCAAAATAATTTAAATACATATACATGCATGAACTCCACCCCACCAAAAAAACACTCCTACTCATTTCCATTTATTAGGCATTGAACTGTATCACCTCATGCCCATGAACTTGCCTGACTTTTCCACTAACCTGATGAATATTTATGAGCACCCCTATCACAAAAATCTGGAAAGACCAATAACATTGTTGCTTTTGTATATAAATACTTGTCACAAAATAAAATCCTTACATTTGCCTTGATAAAGTCCCTCAGAGACTGAAACATGTCAGTTAATATGTTTTCCTTCCTTTTCTTTATTCATATCTACATATACTCTATCCCTGACACTGAGCACTATTCCACCCTGAATATATATATATATATATATATATATATACACATTCAGAGAGAGAGATTCAGGCTATATGTCTTATTTAATCATTTATAATTACCTCTGGTCATCCTAACATGTCTTGTCTGCAGCCATTCAGATGATTCACATTCTCATAAACATTCATATAATCACTGATATATCTATTTGCATTTACATATAACTTTTCACATAAGCAATTAGTAATCAAATTATCAAATACACTAGAGATGACAATCAGTAGTTTGATGACCATTAATCTTATTGATTTTTTCTATTATGATTACTTCTTCATTTCATGAAGAATTTTCACAAAAATGAATCTTAATTCCTGAAATTTTTCCAAGTAAGTCATTTGGATTTTATATCTTTTCTGTGTCAGTTTGCAAATTTACAAATTGATTTATAGTAAACATGAATCATTACATCCTCAATTGTACAGTAAACTAATATCTAATATATCTAAATAATATATCTAAAAGTTCAAGAGATTATTTGCCACTGGGATGTTCATAAACATAGCTTTTAGGCATAATTAGCATTAAGTAAATAAACAAAATGAAAATTAAATTTCTTAAATGCAAAAGAAGTGTTTTAATGCTTTTTTCTATGAAGCCTTTATCTAAAACTGTTTCAAAATACATTTTAATTAAATCTATAATTATATTTTACCCTCTTATCCTTGTCCTCTGCATTTATAATTAATGAGGTATGTTTCTAATTGCTTTCATAATAGTATTTAATAATCTGTATACATAAAATGAAATATTTAAGGATATCTACTGAGAAAATATAAGCACTGAAGTTCATAAAAAGTAGTTATGACATCAGGAAACATTCAAACTATTCATCAAATTTGTGAAAATGCAACTATTTTTATCTATTTCTTAGTGAATGCAAACTTGTGGAGTATCCATTTTCTAAAATATTTTGAGTGCCTTTATATGTGTGAACACATGTATAATGCAATATTTGTGTATGCAATATAATATTTTCACATGGTTATAAATTGATAAGTTTTTAGTACTCTTAAATTGGTTATGACTTACCACCATTTTGCACTACCTCCAAAGAAAAAGCAAAGTTAAAAACACATGATTTATATTCATTTTTTATTATTGACAAATATCAGTATAAGAAAAACCTTGCTGAGAATATTGTTCAAAATAATATCATTCAATTCACTACAGAAAAATCTCTGTAATCTCTAATTATTTCTCATCCATGGAAATCCAATTTAAGAAATTAAAGACAATTTAATAAAAATAGTAATCTCTTAAAGCAGTTGACTGGAGGTTCTATACATAGGCTGCAAGTAATATAAGAATTTGTGTGCAAGAATCCCAAGTTATATGCTAAATGTATATATCTTGTTTCAGCTTATAATATTTATCTAATTTAAAAATATTGATAATAACTTGATTTGGGGGTTCATGTTTTATTATAATTATATATATATATATATTTTATATTATAATTATATTAATTATATAATTTTTTTATTTGTAAATTAATCAAAAAGATATTGGCCAGAGACAGATATTTAAAATAATCAATATACTTGAATAAATTATTATTTATTACTTTACATATTAATATGTGGTCCTTGACATTCTATAACCATCAATAGTTATTCATTCATTGATTTTCTTAACTTTTCTACTGTTTCATCTTTAACATTACTTACTGCAATTTGTATTGTTTCTCAAAGATTTTCTTTACTTGAATCTTTCACATTATATACATCTTTTTAATGTTGACAACATGATTTCATTTGGATTAATATCTGGATTCACTGATTTGGTGTCTCTTAAACATTTTTGATAAGATCAGCTTTGCAGAATACAAAGATGCATTTAGATTAAAACTACATAGTTGTGAGTTGTACCATTCAAAATGCTTTGTTCAAGAAATTTCAATAATTCTCTGTATTTATCTTGAACCATCATCAACTTTGAAGAAATCTATGATTTTACTGCCTACAGTACAAGTTCAAAAATATTACTCCATCTTCCCAATGTTGATTTCTAAGTCATGTTGGGTGACTATATTCACAAAAACAATTTTTAGCCCAGCCATCACAGCCAATATATCTCTGCATTCATCACTAAAAATGATTGTTAAAAATTGTTTTTTTTAGGTACTTCTTCAGTCAACTTACACATTTCTTTTTGTGATGCTTACTTAAATGTGTTAGTTTGATTGTTTTCCTACCTTTAGCCAATATTTTTATTATTCTGGATTGTTTCTTTCTGCTTACATTCACAACACCAACTTCCTCAAATATTTCTTTGCTGATCAATTCACTTTTCTTACTAATTACTCCTTTAGTGTCTCTCAAATCAGTTATTGTAACATTCTTGAATTCAATTTTTTTGACTGTTCTATAATCACTGTTCAACTCTTTTGCAATTTCCAACATTGTAAACCTATCATTTA
This sequence comes from Acanthosepion pharaonis, assembly GCA_903632075.3. NCBI lineage: Eukaryota > Metazoa > Mollusca > Cephalopoda > Sepiida > Sepiidae > Acanthosepion > Acanthosepion pharaonis. The sequence goes on from CAHIKZ030000001.1 coordinate 4,065,146, forward strand.
ATAACTTTACCAAATCTTGTTTCTGTTTTAATATTATATTTTAATATTCATGGTAGTCTTTATATATCTGAAATTAAAAAATAAATATCAGTAACTGTACTATTATATATATTTACTTGCAATACAATGAGCACCACTCAAATGCCATAATAAAATCTCATACCACCAAATAAGTTATTATAAATACTTCTAATAAAAGCAGATAATCCTATAGTATATGCATCATATAAGAAGTATGTACTGAAAATTGTAATGACATTCATTGGCTAATATCAATTTTAACATTAATTGTATAATAAAATCTGACATAGTGTATTCTAAAAATGAATAAGTGATTATAAATAAAAGGTAATGTTAAGGACAGAATTAATAGTAAAGAATGTGGGAGAATTTTCATTGTCATTGATGTAGTCATCTTCATCAGGCTTAGAGAATTATATTTTATGACAACTAACTTATCTGACCTTAAAGATAAAACTATTGAGTTTATTGCTTAAAACTAAATTCCCTATATGTTATATTTGAACATTTTGGGGGTTATCAATTCATTTTTTGCATGATTTCTCTGCATTTATCTCATAGACAGTTTAACTTTAAGAATGGTAATACCTTGTTGTCCCTTGGCTTGTAAGCAAACATCTATATTCTGTCATATCAACAAGTCTTTGACAGGTGCCAAGAGCATCAAAGTAAATCATAAAATGAAAATTTTATCTTCAATGTGGCTCAAATAGAAATTAATATGCTAGAAATATGATTAATATTTTTTGGAACAATGAACAAATAGCTCCAGAAAAATATTTGTTAGTAATTAATGCCTGATTAACAAATAATAAAATGTAATTGATTTTGATAACCTGTTGTAACCTAGGAAAGGTTACTGAATAGAATTAACCTGTTGTAACCTAGGAAAGGTTACTGAATAGAATTAACCTGTTGTAACCTAGGAAAGGTTACTGAATAGAATAATCACATGGAAGTTGGTAATGGACAATAATACTTAGGACATGAACAACATATATAAAATTCGCCAGTGGCGCATAGAAGAAATAGTCAACTGCTAGAAGTGAGTCAAGGGAATTCCACAATGAATCTCCAACTGCAGACCAACATACAGTATTTACTACTGTATTTATGTGAATGGGGACATACCCATTATCGTCCATAGGTATGCTACAACAATAATACTTTAATGTTTTTAAAGTATTCATGCCATTATTTTATATAGTAGTTAAAATTAAAAATAAGCGAAACAAAACTGGATAAATTAACTTAAAACAAAACTTAGTGAATAACATATAATCTGCAGAATCCTGCTGATCCACACATAAATTGAAAGATGGATCCTTAAAAGCAATGCTTATCTATCATCTATAAAATCAGCATATGGAAGAATGGCATCTATATTGTAACAGCTGAAATGGAAAATGGAATTGGCAAGCCAAGTTCAAATTTCAGTCTGTTGTGTTCACTTTCACACTGATGCTTCTGGGACAGTTATGATTCCATCTCTTTAGCCTTCTCCATCTAAGGTTGAAATAGCTGGATAGATTAGGCTCTATAGACTTGAGTATCAGCCAATCTATAAGAAGGATAACTCTGAATTCAAAAAGCATGGGAAGGCAAACCACAAGAAAGTCATAGCAATTCACAGATAATAAAGAAAAGGAATGTGAAGAGCCATGATTGCCTAAATCTAGTAGGGTCAAGGCATTTAAAAAAATATACTTAAGTTGTATAACTTTAAAGAGCTTTCCAATGAAGGCATATTATCTTTTGCTATATTAAAACTCGCCTAATATTTCATATAATTTAAAAAGCAAGCTTTTAACAGTTTCCATTTATAATGACCCATGTTAAATTTGCAATTAATTACATATTGATTTTAGTTGATACATTAAATTGTGTTTCTTTTATAAAAAAAAAAAAAAGCTGCCAGTTTGCGTAGGAAAAGACCAAAATCATTTTTTTAATGTGAGCTGAATAAAGACATTTTTTAAGATTGAATCAATCAGGGAAAGCCAACATGATGGAGATAACATCTTTTCTTTTTTTATTCATCAATAATGTTAATTCAGTCTATTTTAACAAAAGTATTTTAAAACTAGAAATTGCTGGAAAAAACATGTTCAAATACTTTGGTAACTAAATTTTGCTTTCATAAATTTTGACTGTACTTAGGAATGGCTTGTTACACATTTTATGATGAAAAAAATCTAGTTTTCCATTTTTCCTTTTGAGATGCATTATGTATGTTTTTTCTCATTGCTAGATTTTAAATTGTATTTTGCCACCAAGAAGTGATGTGATAATACTTTCTTTTTTGTAAACAGTAATTTGAAAAAAAAAGTAACCAGGATGAAAAAAAAAAAATTTTACACATCATATCTCTGACCAGAGTATCATATTCCTGAAGAATATTGTTTGCAGCATAAATGCCAGTACAAATGTAAACATTTTTTATACAAAATAATACTTACTGTCATATTGGCCACAAAAGTATAGTAGAAAATCATATTTGTATATTCTATTTCTGCAAAATAGAAACTGCACCAGACTTTGTAAAGATAATTTTCAAAATCTCAAATTCTTCTTTGGATTTTATCAAGAATATCTAAATATATAGCAGGAACACCAGACCATGTGTGTCAGAAATATTAAAGCATGTAAGATAGATTCTGGAGAGAAAAATTATCTAGCATGTAAGATAGATTCTGGAGAGAAAAATTATCTAGCATGAGACAGTGAACCAATCTTCTTAGCAGCAGACTGAGCAATGGATTCAATATAATCTTTCTACTTCATGTCAGCCAAGAATATTAGCCTGAGAAGGTGCAATGAGCCACTCTCCTGGAGGTTAGCATCAGCCGTACTGATGGGATGTAGAAAGAAGTCTCTCAGATGATTAATAGAGAGAAAGGAGGCATTAAAGTTAACTTGCCAATCCTTGCCCCAGTTAACAACAGAATGTAGGTCATTTTTGCCAGAAAGAGGTAGAAGGCTAATAGACTGACAGTTCAAAGTGTCGGATGGTTCACTTGAGTTCTTGAAAGACTGGAACAACAGAGGAGGATTTCCAAAAAGCAAGAGACAGTTCAGTTTAGATGATGAATATTGGAAGTCAATCAATAAATATAAAAAGAATATATAATACATGCTAGATTATTTTCAAGTAAATATAAGACCAGTTTCTATTACTGTTAGAAATGCTTGAATGATAAATAATAATAACAATAGTGGGGATACAAAAGCAATTAGTCAAGACTATACAAAAAAGAAAAGTGACCACTTGAAATAAGATTGGTTTATACATACAGTTTTATGGGAATTTTTTTAGAGAGGTTTGTGATTCCTATTTCAGTGTGTGAAGGAAATTAAGGATCAGAGTGTTAAATTTCCCTTTTAATCAATGCATAAATGTGTACATATACAGTGTATCACAAAAGTGAGTACACCCCTCACATTCCTTCAAATATTTAAGTATATCTCTTCATGGGACAACACTGACAAAATGATACTTTGACACAATGAAAAGTAGCCTGTCTGCAGCATATATAACAGAGTTAATTTATTTTTCCCTCAAAATAACTCAAAATATAGCCATTAAAAGCTAAATCCCTGGCAACAAAAGTGAGTACACCCCTAAGAAACTACACCCCTAAAAAGTGAGTACACCCCTAAGAAACTACACCCCTAAATGTCTAAATTGAGTACTGCTAATGCTGAAACTGAGCTGCAGCACAGTGGCTAAGATCATCTAGCATTTTAAAAGAGCAAGGTCCACTCAGAACAGGCCTTAGGTAGGTCGTCCAAAGAAGCTGAGTGCACGTACTGAGCGTCACATCCAAATGCTTTCTTTGAAAGATTGGCGTAGGAGTGCTATTAGCATTGCTGCAGAGATTAAAGAGATTGGGATTCAGCCTGTTAGTGTTCAAACCATATGCCGCACACTACATCAAATTGGTGTGCATGGCTGTCACCCCAGGAGGAAGCCTCTTCTGAAGGCAATATACAAGAAAGCCCGCAAACAGTTTGCTGAAGACATGTCAACAAAGCCCATAGATTACTGGAACCATGTCCTATGGTCTGATGAGACGAAATTTAATTTGTTTTGTTCTGATGGCTTTAAGCATGCGTGGCGGCGACCAGGTGAGGAGTACAAAGATAAGAGTGTCATGTCTACAGTCAAGCATGGTGGTGGGAATTATTCTCCCACCAACATTACTAATCACTACTAACAATTTACAATAAATATTAACCACTTATATTATTATTGCCACCAACCCCCTTACACATTACTATCACACCACATCTACCATTACCATATAATCTTGCCATAATTATTAATGTAAACTACCCCCTCTCCCAGCATATTTAATACCACCATAAAAATAACCAATAAGGACTACAAACTGAAATTTCTACCAGTCACATATACACAGTCATAAAAAAACAAAAAAAAACAAGGAAATAACCAGCTTTAATATTATAACAATAATATTTTTGTAAATTAAAAATTAAATATTAAAAATTATAGTAATCTTCAACTGCCATAATTTTACACAGAATACCTATTATCAGGTTTTATACCAAAATAAATTAATACATATAACAAAATAAAATAAAACACCAACAACCACTTTTTAGTTCAAACTACCACCACTATAACTACATTTATGGTTTTATCATTCTCCCACCACCGTTACTAATCATTTCTACCAAATAACTATTAGCTAATTATATTATCATTGTCCAATCCCTTGCAACATTACTATCACATCATATCATATAGACCCACTATAATTATTAAATTAAACTACCCTCTCACCCAGCATATTAAATATTAAACATCACCATATAAAATAACCAATAAGGATTACAAATTTCTACCTGTTACATATAGACAGTCATCAAAAACAAACAAATAACCAGCTTTAAATATAACAAATAAACCCCAATTTTTTTCAAAAATTGAAAAAATAAATATAAATAATAATAATTTTTACCTATCATAATTTTATACAAACCCCACCACATGTATATACATACATGCGAAGAAATTTATTCACTGGAAAAATAAAAATATGACATGTATACATTCACGAGACATTCACGAGAAATCTTTGCTACACTCCCAATCTTTGAATTTCAACATACAAATGTGTATGTATAGACACAACACCACCCGTATACATACATATGTCATATCCAAAACTGCCCACATATGTTTATATATGTATGAGTCCCGACGGACAACCAAGTATGTATATGTGTCTGCATACATCGATGTTTGTGTTAGTACGATGACAAAACGACAAAGTTTCCCCCACCACTTCCACAATAACACCAATACACGCAATCTACATAAACCCAAAATTTTAAAAATTAATCAGTTTGTCTGACGATCGGCTAAAGCGTGAAACCCAGGGTCACAAACTCACATCTATCCAACCAAATATGTTAGCTCTATCTCTGATATTGAGCGCTTTCTAATAAGTACAAGCATATAATATATAAATAATTATACATATATATATTTATTTATATTTATATACAAACACTTTTCACACACATATATATATATATATATATATATATATTTATATATATAGGTACCTCCATGAGATTGCTAAAAAAGAGCATAGCATGATGAAAAAGACGCTAAACTTGATGAAAACAAAATTTTATTGTCTAAATGTTCATGTTATGATTAAAAGGAAAGATCAAAGTATTTTGGGGATATTTTTTTATATTTTTTAATCATTCCGAGCACATCCGAAATTTTCGTTAAAAATCTTGTTTTTTTTTTTTGAGTCAGCAAAATTGACAGATAATCGATTATGGCATCCATTTTTTTTTTCCATTTTATAAAAAAGATGAAAATCTCACTTTGAAATTCTTTTAAAAATCAATTATCATTTTTTCAAAACTTATTTTAAGAAAATCAGAAATTATAATGTTTATCTAAAATATTTTGAACCAAGGTTGACTTAGCTTCTGCACCGAAAAGATGTAATTTGGAAAATAGAACAAAGCAGGTCATAACCTTTCGCATCACTTGACAGGTGTTGAATGACGTATTGACGGATTTATGGGATCATAATTTGTTCTACGGAAGCCGAAAAGTGAAGTTATTTAGATTTAAGTGAACAAATTATTTACCTCATTATTTTTAAGGAAAACTTTCAGCATTCTAATTTTTTTTTGTACTTAGTTTTCACCTTTACGTTTACGATGCTTTATGGAAAATATATTATAAAAAAATTAAAATAAGACTGTTAAGAGTGAGATTAAATTTCACATTTCATAAGAAAGATATCTAATTAATTTATAGGTACCTTTCTTATGAAATTTTATCAGAAGTGTACATAATTTTATGTACATTTATTACATTTTACTGTGTTATTTGTATTTCCATTCATTTTATTATTAATTTTGATATTTCATTTATGAAAAAATGTCATAACTGATATTAATATAAAAATAAGATCATATAAATTTCATAATATGATACTGATACTTGTAGGTACTCTTCTCAGTTGCAATTGAAAAATCAAATTAACTTCTCCACACGTGTTTCACAAAAGAAAAGGCCTTAACAGCAGAGAACAATGCTTAACTCAAATAACGCAACTTAATTGTATTCTTCCGTACTTTATAATTACAGCCCAATTATAAACATAAAATTAGATTTCTTACTTACTGCGGATCTTGTGATTAGTCAAAATGATACAATTTACAACGCGCTAAAAAAAGATCTATCTCATAAGGAGACTTAGGAAACCTGATGCAACTTTTAACTAATTTTATAATATTTTAACAACTTAAATATAAAAATCTATTATAATTAAAGAAATAACAAATAATTGTATTAAAAATTCATTTTTCATCGAAAAAATTTTTGCTTTCAGAAAATATTGTCCATATTCATAAATACAACTAAAAGCAAATAAAAGCATTTGAAATTAAATAATATATTTGTTTCATTGAGTTTTGTATGTTACAATTCAGAGTTGATTTTCAGGTAGTGCGGATCCAATTAAAAACAAAAAAATCATGATTTGCATTCCTCAAAGCCTTGTGCTTTTAGCTATTGTAATCACTAAACCCAATGTGATCGAATTTCTAGCGTTTTCATAAAATTAGTTATGAGGGGGGTAATATAAAAAAAATATTTCTGTCATGACTTTAATAAAAAAAAACTTATTTATAATAATTTCGATCATCTATGAATAGTTTCTGAAAGTTTCATTAACATCCAACAATTATTTTTATTTTTGCAAGATTTTCCAAATTAATAATACAAAAAAAAAATGTGCTAAAAATTGTCTATGTTATTTTACTAGTTCCAGTGATACAAAGAGAAACAAGGTTTTTTTAATCAAAATTTAGAATGTTCTAAAAAAAAAGAAAAATTTTTTAAAAATAATTAAAAAAACTTTGGTCTTTCCTCTTTATAATAACATGAACATTTAGACGATAAAATTTTGTTTTCGTCAAGTTTGGCATCTTTTTCATCATGCTATGCTATTTTTTTAGCAATTTCATGGAGTTACCTATAGAGAGAGAGAGAGAGAGAGAAAGAGAGAGAATTAATAATACAAATATAAAATTTGTCAGGTAGGTGATGTTTTATAGGAATAGTAACTTGATTATCTGAATTATTATTTGAGGGTAATTCCTTCATCCACAGGAACTTGCTTTTAATGGAATTTTGCTAATATAAGATGACCATGTTTGTTCTGACCCATTTCTGAAGTGTCGATATTTTGCCAGTCATAAATGCAAGTTATGTTCTTTTATACAAGTTGAATGCTGGATACCTTGGCCAAAAATTGAAATGCTTATCTGTTATGGCTGACTCCAAATTCAAGTGAATCAACTTTTATGGGACTGGTCACCACACACTCTCACTATTGGAGGACAGATGGCTGTTAACTTGGGGAAGGGTATTACAATTGGCTAAGAATTTATTCAAGAATGGAGTTCTATATTTGAGACAAAAAATAACATAGTCTCATCACTGAAATAATTACTGAAAACATTTCAAATAGGGAAGGTAAATGATATTTTAATAATTTCTAATTAAAGCTAACCAGAAACATAGTATGAAAAAAGAATCAAGCACATTTATCTCCTGACAGTAACACATGCTTGGCACATCATACTCACTTAGAGTCCTGTCTTATCTTTACTGACTTTTACTAAGAAACTATAAAACTATGAAATGTTTGAAAAAATTATTCTTCAGACACAGAGCATTCTTCCTCCATTAATCTTCTTCTGCAATGTCCTTTCAGAATGTGGATGATCATAGATTTTACAACCTCCTAACACTTGTAGTTCTTAGCAGCATTTGTCCTTTTGCCAAGCCTCCCAACCCCTGTTCCCCCATCCATTCACACAAGCTCCTCAGCTAGGTAGCCTACTGCCTTCCTCAGTCCCTTTGCCTTCTGTATGTCCTGTGAGTGTCAAATTATCCAAGCTCTCCTTCCTTAGATTTCCAAGAAATTTCAGTTATTTCTTTCTGATTCTCAGTATAAATGTCAATTTTTTTGCTATTTTGCTTAAAACTTCTCTGTTGCTTATTTGCTCTGTCCATGGCATTCTCAGCATCCATCTGTAGAGCCACGTTTCTGTTACCTTTAGTTTTCTCTTCATCTGTAAGAAGATTATCTAGTATCCACTGCCATATAACAGAACTGATATTGCGCAACAGTTCTACACTATTTTCTAACAATTTTTTTCGGTTCCTTAGTAGTTTGTTTAGATTTTAGAATGCATCTTTTGCTATTGCAATGCACCTTTGGATTTTGATATATTTTCCATCTTCTGTTAAAAATACTTCCTAGATATTTAAACTTTTGTATTTGTCTGATGTTGCCATTTCCAATTTGTAGTTTACATTTTTGGCTTTTTCTCTTCCTGACAACCATATCTTCTAACTGTTGACGGTTAGTCCTATCTTCTTGCTTTCTTTTGCTGCTTTGTTTAGTAGCTACTCTAATTTTTCTTCTGTTTCGGTCAGCAATACAGTGTTATATCTTATATTAAGATTGTGACTACTAATAATGAATCCTGTTAGGATTTCTAATTCTCTCAAGATTGCTTCACTGTAAATGTTGAATGAGTTCAGTGAGAATACACATTCATGTCTTACACCCCTTTCTGTTTTTGTGCATTTACTGAATTCATTTTCTATCTGTATGTATGCTCCCAGTATAATTTCCAGATGATTCTAACATCCCAACCAAATAGATATAGTTTTTCTAACAGTTCAAGTAGATTTTTCTATCAGACCTTATCAAATGCTTAATTGCATAATCTATAAAACGTAAGTGCACATCCTTCTGCATTTGTATTGCTCTTTCCAATATCATTTTGATCATAAATATAGCATTTCTTGTTCCAGTGTCCTTGACAAAACCACACTGTTCTTGTCTTATGTATGGTTTAATTCTTCTTTGTTCTCTGTTCATCAGAATTCAAATTATGAACTTGGTTATGTGGCTCATTAATTTGCTAATTGTCCAGTGGGGCTTGCATTCATTTACACCTGGTTTCTCAGGTAGCTTAATGAAGATTTATATTTCATTTATTATTTCTGTGATCTTGTCAATGCTGAAATCATTTAAGGCTGAGAGCATTTCTATTACAATCCCATTTGGTTCTTCTGCTTTTTTCCTGTTCCACTTGTTTAGTGCCGATTTTATTTCAGACTTAAATATTTCAGGTCCTTCTATATTTTTGTGTATTGCAGGTTTCTCTCTCTGATCATGAAATAGTTCTCAGACATATACACTCCATCTATGAGGTAGTTTTATTTGTTCTAAAAGTTCCCTCTTGATTTTATACAACACATCTTATCCTGTTAATTCTTTTGTGCATACTTGCTTTATCTATGATACTCATTGTTTCTATTTCCACATTCTTTTAATTGATCTAATTTCTATGTTTAGTGTTCTATATTTTGTACCATTCCTTGGCATTATTTCTTTTTCATCATCTTGCGAATTTCATCTGTCACTCACTCTTTATTTTGTCTTTTTTTCCTTGGAATGATCTCATTCACTGATGTCAATAGTGCTTTTCTCAATGTGTTCCACTTTGAATTTATAGTCTTGCTCAAGCTATATTTGCTATCTGTTGATATACATCTTGCAACTTTGGTTATTCAGGAGTTTGTCATATTACATTATATGTATTGCTTTGTCATCTTTAGTTTCCATAATTTTATGGATGTAACATACAACTAAAAGGTATTCACTCCTTCAGTTGACACTTGGATATGTTTTACAGTGTAAAACTGGTTTTTAAGCTTTTGTTGATCGTTATATAATCAAACCAGTTCTTTGTGTTTTCTCCTGGGCTTCTCCATGTCCATCAGCATCTTGATGGTTCTTGAAATCAAGTGTTGGTTAAAATTTGGTCATTTGCTGTGTACTATGTGACCCATCTTTCAATGTTCATTTCAAGTTCCTAGTTTGAATTTACAAACTATTTCACCATCTCATTCTTTTCTCACCTTGGCATTCCAGTCTCCCATGATGACAGCAATATCCTGTGATTTACATTGAGTTTTGGCATTATCCAGTGAGTTGTAAAATTTATCACCCCGAGAGAAACTAGAGAAATCTGTTACAAAAAGTAAGTATCAGCCTACATTTTGTAACAGATTTCTCTAGTTTATGCTCTGAGTTATCAGAAATATCAAACTGATTTTTCTTGTAATCACTGGCTGAAGGCATCTTGTTGAAATCCTCAGTATTCTTTAATCCCTATGAGTATTAGATTATTTTTCATCTATAAATAAACTTGAAACATAGAAACATATATAAACAATATTTGAATACTCATAATACATTAACAGAACACAATTATACATAACACACATGCACATAACACTACAAATGAAATTTAATAGAGAAATAATATATACACTTTTCCTATATATATATATATATATATATATATATATACTTACCTCATTTATTGTGTCAGCTTGAACTAAAGATATCAAAAATTTCACATGCAAACATGTAGGAAATAAAACATTTTATCTCTTATCTATACACTCATTTCTTTCAGTTTATGTGTTGCTTTATTTTTTTTATTCTAACTAATGTATTTAAAGACATTCTGAATCCTGCTTTAACTCAAAGCACAATACATAAGATTGGCTATTTTTTTCAAAAATAACTTTTTTCTTGTAAAACTAAGAATTCTCAGCTTCTCTAACTGAGAGCATCTTCTCTCCTTCTAGACTAGAACAGTAATTGAAGAAACATAGCACAATATGCTAGTGAATTGTTTACATATACCCTAATACATATGATTGTCTGTATCAAAAGAAATGCCATTTCCTTATAGTTTGTTTCATATGTAATTTTCCTATTTCTTTTTACTCTGCTTATCTATTGGAAGGTGTCTTTTGTTAATCCACTGTACATTTGGATTTTGGTATTTCATTTTCCATCCTTTGTTAAAACAATTCCTAGATACTTATATTATAATTAATGCTTAGTCCTTTCTTCTTGCTTTCCTTTGCTACCTTTTCTACTAGATCCTGTAGTTTCCTTTCTATATTTGCTATCAACACTGTGTCATCTTCATATGTTATATTGTTAAGTTTGTGGATGCCAATAATGAATCCTACAAAAATTTAAATGAAATGTCAATTGCTATTTGCTGTCTTCCTGATTACTCTTTTCTCTCCCTGCTCATTAATGTTTCTGTTTGTAATTCTTCCACACCCTGTAATCCCTTTTAGTGGCTTTATTGTCTTGCTAGGTGTGAAAATGATAAAAAAAAACTCCAGTATAAAATTTCAGAAAACGCTTTTAATATATTAAATCTGTAGAGTGAGTAGTCAAATGCAAAATAAATAACAGAATAACTGTCCAACAAACAGAATTGACAAAGTTTCTAATAAGGAATAACAAGAAAAAGAACATGGCGTAACAACAAATGCCAAAATATCTTTTTTAATTTTTAATATTTTGGATTTTCTTATCATATATCTGGAGAAGATTTGAATAGAATGGCTTTGATAGTTATTCATGAAAATTCTTTTAAAATTACTTAAATTAAAATTAAAAATAAAATTTCTCAAATACTTTTAATTTCTCAGTGGGATTCATTTATTCAGTTATTCATTTCTAAAAAATAAATTAAAGTCATCCAGTTAAAATAATAACAATTAAAATATGTCAAAATTTGAGTTCTGTTAGTATTTCAGTCTGTTATTTTGATTAATTTTTGGGATCAAAAATTATAAAAGAAGAGAAATTAAGAAATTCACAACTTTGGTGACAGGGGTGAATCATTAAAAAATTCTAAAGACAACTCTAATGATATTATTCATTGTCAGGGTGATTAAACATATACTAAAAATCATTTGTTTTTCAGTTCAGATATGTAATTTTTCTATTATCTAATACTAGTGGATCAATATGCCTTTAATCAATTCTATCCCTTGTCTTTCTGATTTTGAAATTAAAGATTTCCTTTTTTTAAATAAGTTATACTAAGCTTATTATCCATCCATTTCTAATGTAGTATTCTATGTAGATTAAGGCCCAAATCATGTTTTGAGAAGCAATGTTATCATATGTAGAGTAGATGTAAAATGATGAACATTCTTTGGCATTGTCTTTTTTGGAAAAAGTATATTTTGAAATGTATGAATATTAGTTATCATGAAGATTAAATCATTTGAAGTTTTTAGAATTATTTCATAATATTAAAAGAAATATAAGATGAAGATATTAAAATCATTTTAAAGCAAATAATCTGATTATATAAATAATCAGACTATTTGCCTTCAAATGATAGCTATTTTTTCAACCAATATTTATTTTTCTGATGTGGTAAATCCATTAATTCAATTGCACATTTGCACATTAATTCAATTGCACATAATTCTTAAAGCTAAGTATTAAAAATAATTTATCTCATAGATTTTATCACATATTATTCTTCATTGCATTTTTGAGGACTACAGAATTCCTCTTAATATTATTTATAAACTAACACTGTTCATTTATCTGACTGAAATAGTTAAACTGCTTAATAACGACAGATTTGTTCAGAAATGGTTAAGGAGTGGATATTCATAAGATGTAAGAGAATTGTAAATCAGTGTATGTGAATTAAGTTGTAGAATTTTAAATTCATAAGTTGACTATATTGATGGACTGTTTGCCAAGAAATTATTATTTTAACATTCATTTGGTACACTTATTTACTAAACTTAACTGAAACTGGACCATAATAGTGGAGGGTCCACTAGAAGCACAATAGCATCAGATAGTAATTTACTAAAATTAGTTTAGTCTGGCACAAGGCCACAAGTGTAAGATACTCAGTACATGAACAATAGGCTGTATATAGCTTACTAAACATCACTTTACAGCAGAGTTAGTATTGGCTCAGAATAGAACTAATGAAGTTATCGCCTTTATTTCAAGCATCACACATATGTAGTCATTTCTTATATCACCATTCATGTTTCAATATATTTCCAGATTTCAGCTACTTTTTTTTTCATTGCTTTTTTTTAAATATCTATGTGGTTATTTCTGTAAGCTTCTTAAAATGTAAATGATTCAAAGAATGTTTTTGAATTAAAATCTTTTTTAACCAGTATTAAGCATATTCTGTCATGTCACTCTGCTCCGATGACAGATTCTTCTGCATTCTCTTTGTCAGCATTTCTATTTGATGCATTTCTAAAGTAAATTAAATAATTTCTTTTGGAATCTCAGTCAAACATTGATTTTGTTTCCTCCTCTTTATTTCTCTCTGATTTTCTTTTTTCATTCTATTCATAAACTTTAATATTTTATTTCACCTGTTCACTATATCCTTAATATTCTAATCCTGCTATCCTCTTTATTTCCCAGTCTTTTAATTAGAACATATTTAAACTTCTACACAATCTAATCTTCAATTGGCTCAAAATTATCTACATCAAGATGATGAGTTAGAAGTTGTTACCTACAGAGGTGAACAAAAATAGTTTAAGAATGGAAATGTTATAGGTGGGGCACTAGAGTGTGTATGGAATATTTAGTGTGTGTATGGTATTTTTATTATATTCTTTTTTCTTTTCTAAACTATATCTTTCTGTTATGATAATTATATCTGTACATAAACATAAGCATAACATTATCTTTCTTTGATTATGTATAAATATCACAAATTTCCATATCTTTATTATTTTAATTATATCTATTTGTACTTAGCTTATAATATTTCTGAAAATAAACCTTAAACCAGTATAAAAACATTTATATTTAAAGTGGCATTTTACCTGTTGGTTTCAAGAATGCATGATTGTCATATGGATACTCTTTGATTAACAAATAATAGTAAAGTCTAAGATGTCCCCTGGGATGGAGCTACTATCAACGAGCTGACTGGGACGCATTCCGCGTTCCGTGATTTCCTCCGCGATGTCCCCTGGGATGGAGTCTTTAAGCTCCCCATCCAAGAATGTGCTTCTGAGGTCTCTTCCTGGGTTAAAGCTGGAATCGACGCTTTCACACCATCAAGGAAATATAGGGTCAAGTCACGCTCCTCCCCCTGGTTCTCGGCTGCTTGCTTAGCCGCCATCGCCTATAGGAACCACTACTTCCACCTATTCCGTAGCGACATGTCTGAGTGCAATAGACGTCTCTTTGCCTCTGCCCGTAATGAATGTAAGCATGTCCTCAACGATGCTAAGTCATTATTTGTGGCTTGGATGATAGAACGTATTGCATCTCGCAAATTTGGCTCCAAAGATTATTGGCGTCTCTGCAAGAGCATATTGAACAATTGCAAACCCTCTATACCTCCTTTATTCAACCAGTTCAAAGTCCTGACCTCCTATACCGACAAGACTGAATGCTTCCCTCTTAGAACTGAGGCCATAATGAGTGGGCTAAACATAACTCCATCTTTGGTACTGGCCGTTATCTCCAATTTAGACCCCAACAAGGCTAGTAGTGGAGATGGGATACCAGCCATTGTCTTGAAGAAATGCGCGCCTGAACTGGCGCCCACCCTTTCTAAACTATACAACTACCCCCTCAATGAATCTTGTTTCCCTGACTGCTGGAAGCCCTCTTCGATCGTTCCTGTCTTCAAGAACTCTGGCGACCCCTCTGACCCTTCCAACTACCGTTCTATCAGTCTCCTTCCCCTCTTCGACAAAGTCTTCGAAGCCCTAATCAATACTGGGGTGGTTAACCACCTCACATCCCATAATCTGCTCTCAGACAAGCAATATGGTTTCCGCTTTGCCCGATCTACAGCCGATGTGCTTACGGCCATCACTGAAACAGTCTACCGAGCTCTTCAAAATAACAGGGAAGCCCGAGCCGTGGCACTAGACATCTCCAAAGCATTTGATAGGGTTTGGCATGCCGGCCTTCTTTGCAAGCTCCAGGGTTATGGCATTACGGGTCGATTATATAACCTAATACGATCATTCCTGTCAAACCGTGAATTGAAGGTCGTTCTCAACGGATTCTCCTCCAGTTCCTATCCCACAAACGTAGGTGTTCCTCAAGGCTCCATCCTAGGCCCCACTCTATTCCTTATCTACATAAATGACCTTCCTGACGCCATAACTTCCCAAGTTGGCATCTACGCGGATGACACCACAATTTATTCCTGCCTCAAAAACAAATCTAGTCTCGCTGACAAATCTCACCTGGCCATGCGTCTCGAAAAGGACCTCCAATCGATTGTGAACTGGGGCATGAATTGGCTGGTCAACTTCAACGCTTCTAAGACAAAACTGCTCTCTATTAATCACCACAGAGATCCTTCTCTTCCCTCCATTAGAATGTCTGATGCTCAACTTCTCGTCCACCACAAGGAATGTTGGCTCCCTGAGCTGCGCCAGGAAGTTTTTCTCCCCGGAGTCGATCCTCCAGATCTACAAATCAACAATTTGCCCTTGCATGGAGTATTTCTGCCATATATGGTCTGGTGCCCCTTCTGTTTGCCTCGGGGTTCTTGATAGGCTCCAGAGGCGGATATGCAATGTAGTTGGCCCTGCCCTGGCATCTCGTCTACAGTCACTTTCTCACAGACGCGCCATCGCCTCCCTCTGTTCTGTTCTGCAAATACTTTCATAGTAATTGCTCCGAGGAGCTGCATTCGCTGGTTCCCAGACGTCATGAGTTCCAGCGCCTTATGAGGCTGGCATCCCGCTCTCACCCCTTCACTGTCGAAACTCCTAAATGTAGCCATCTCTTCTACTCTAATAGCTTCATGTCTCACACCTCTCGCCTGTGGAACTCCCTTCCCTATTCCTGTTTCCCTGTGAGCTATAATCTCCAGCTATTCAAGTGTAATGTCAATCGACATCTCCAGTTGCTTTGATCTATCCACTACCCTCATCCTTTCTTCTATCACTCCTATCTGATCTTGCTCTAAACTTTCTGTAACCGCTTGCGTCCTAGTGGCTTCCCGCCTTGCTTGGGGTGAAATGCTTAAAAAAAAAAAAGAAAAAAAAAAGATAGATTTGGTGATAAGATTATTAATAATGTCAGTCCATTTCACATTCTTGAATTTTCAGGTTTTCTCCTTATTACTGATGATGACTACTCTCAACAAGCAAATACATAAAGACTTCTTTTCATAATCACTTGGTTTGAATTCATATTAAAACAGCAGCTTCTAGTCTTATTTTATTTATTGATAACTACCATAGATGTTTTGTAAGTCAAATGCTTCTTTTCTATGGACTTACTGAAAGTAATACCTCCTATTCATTTCCATCAAAACTATAACAGATGCAAGAGCACAGTTAACACCATTGGATAGAGCAGATTTTCAGCTCCAAAACAATTTGTAAAGTCATCATCATTGGTGATGCATTTTCACTAGCAATGTGCAAGTGCCTGCTTGATACCCTCTTAAAAATCTGCACCAATGGAAAGTAGTGATGATGATGTCATTGCCAGGAAAATATTGCCTGCAATCCATCTTTCATTAGTCTGAACAACTATGTTTCAGGTTACATTTTTATTGATCCACTCTTCTAAAACTATAATTTTTTAAACTAATTATTTTATAGATATTTGGAAAATATTCACATGTAATGGTATGTTATGATGTAATTGTAAGTATGTAGGGTGTAGTTACTTATTCAAGAGTTCATAAAGATAAAACAATGTCATATAACACAAGAGGAGATAATTGTTAGATACTTGTTAAGCTTATTTTAATCTGCTTTGGCATAGAGCGAGATATAAATGGGTTTAATTAAACATTAACCTGAATTTTTTTTGAGAAAAAAGTAAAATTCTTCTTTTATGTAGTTATCATGGCACTCCATAGCTTTTGCATTTTTTACACTTTACAATCCTTCTTTATCCCTATTCTGCTATCTCTTTGCACAAATCTGTTATTTGTTGTTTGCCCTGATTCTCTTGCCTTCAAGATATCCTGCAAATGTTAAATTTTCTAGGCTATCTTTCCTCATGTTTCCCAGAAATTTTATCTGTCTTTTTCAGGTTGTTAGTATAATTTTGCTGTTATTCCCATTTTCCTTGAGACTTTTTCAATGGTCATATATTTTGTCTACAATTTTCTGAGCATTTGTGTGTAGATATCTTTCTCATTTCAAGTCTTTCTTCATCTGTAATAAATTGCCTTGTATTCACTGCTATATAGGGGA
This sequence comes from Acanthosepion pharaonis, assembly GCA_903632075.3. Lineage (NCBI taxonomy): Eukaryota > Metazoa > Mollusca > Cephalopoda > Sepiida > Sepiidae > Acanthosepion > Acanthosepion pharaonis. The sequence goes on from CAHIKZ030000001.1 coordinate 4,082,823, forward strand.
TTGGATATTACGTAGCATTTCAGCAAACTTTTTTTTGTTTCTAAAGATATTTTCCTATCTCATTATTTTACTTAGTTTCTGAAATATATCTTTCCTGGTTCCTTTAGATTTTTGTGTTACATTTTCTATCATTTATTATTACACTGCTCACATAGTTAAATTTCTGTATCTGCTTGATTTTGATGTCCCCATTATGTAGGTGATACCTTTGGCTGTCTCTTCTTCTGATGACCGTTCATTCTACCTTCTTACAGTTAATAGTCCATTCTTCATACTTTCCATTACTACTTTGTATAAGGGTTTTTCTTTCTGAGGTTGCCATAACACAATGTTATCCATGTATCTTATGTTGTTAAGATTATGTCTGCCAATAATAAATCCTGGTAAGTCTTCTAGTTCTCTTAAAACTGTTTTGCTATATAGGTTGAATAAACAGTGATAAAATGTTACTTTATCTTACTGCTCTTTCTATTATTGTGTATTTAGCAAAAATATTTAGCTTGAAAAGGCAAGTTTGGCTTTCTTATCTTTATTGTGCATTTTCACCATTTAAGAAATACTACTCTTGCCATTGTTGTGTAAGTTCATATTGATTGGCACAGAATCACTTAAGTTTAATAATTTATTTTGGGATCTTTTGTACATGGCTCATATTATGTAATAAGACTTTGCAAATTAAAATTTCTGAGAATTTTCCACATTTGGTGCAAGTTCTCAGGTGGTTAGTGAAATCCAGACAGGAGATGCATACCTTTCCAAAATGACTACAGGGTAGAGCCTGGTATGTTTGATGTTTTCTGAATTTTCTGTGGCTTGCTGAAGCAAGCCACAGAAAATTGGCTGAAGATTGCCTGATAAATCCTGTCAAGAGATTTGTTTCTCTCTGGTGGTGGACATGAAGGTCCTCTACAAGACAGTCTTGCATCTCTTCAAAGGGGCCCTAGTACTTACTCATCCAGAGAATAGTCCTCCAAACAATTGAGTTTTTTTGTGGAATAACTTTAATGTTTCTAATACTGGCTGACAATGTTGTTGATAAAATCATTCCAATACAAGGGTAGCCAATGCTAGTTGAAGCACTCAAGTAGACACAGGTGATGCCAATATACAACCTAATAGAAATCATTATATAGAAGGGTGTAAAACATGATGACTTTGTGGATTCCGGTTTTAGTTACCCCAGACATGTTTGTGTAGTCTATTAGCCTTGATAAGCCTTACTCAATCTGTTACCTATTTCTCTGTCCAGTCTGGCTTTAGAGGATATAATGTTAGATAAGTAGGTGAAGTCCTGGACCACTTCCACCTTTGAGCAAATGGAATTGTAAGACAGGTGATTTTTTAGATTTGGTACAGATTTATGGAATAGTCCATACTGTAATTACATACTAATTTGGATAGTAGCAACTTTGAAAAGCCAATGCAACCATCCCTCACCAAAAATGTTTTTCTTGCTGGATGTAAATGTGCATTTCCATTTACACATGCAGCCAATAAGTTCCAATTCATATATATTTGAATTTAAATTCTTATGTATAACTAAATGTTATTTAGTTATAGATGTATTTTACTTTTTCATTCTGAATCTATTCTTTCTACATATGTAATAAGAGATTATTTAGGAATAAAAAACTTTTCTCACATTTCTTTGTATTTACTTTATAAAAATACCAATAAAGACAAACATTTTCATAATTATATTTTCTACATCAGCTAACTTGATAAAATTGTATTAGAAATGAGCTAAAAAAACTTTTAAACATATCGATTCAGTAAAAATAATTAAAAAAAAAAATATTCTCCATTTTGATTTTCAGCATAAAATGTATTTAGAAAGTATTTATTCCGGTTTTGTTAAAGCTATGGAGTAAAATATATTTAACATTTTCTGTTGCTTCTATTATATATTCATCTAGTGAATTTGTCAAGTTAAAATCCACTCAGTAAATTCAAAATGAGAAGTATTTATTATCTTTAGCAGATTATTAATTCATTCTTCTACTAATATCAGAATTACATTTCAATTCTTATTTAATCTGAGTGAAGCTTCCACATTGGTGTGTACATGTTTGTTATTTTGTGAAATATGATACATAGCATATTAAATATTTCTATACTTGAGCATGCCATCTTTTAGTCATTTACTTTTACATTTCATTTTGTTTTTCTATTGCTTTTTGAATTCTCACCAAATAAAAAATGTCCTATAGTAGGTGGGGATAATGTAGTGTGTCAGAAGGAACAGCTTGAAATCATATAAGTGTAAAACAATAAATGTTGATAAAAATAAGTAGTTCATCATGACATCATGTACTACCAGTCAATGGTTTATAATCATTTTCAATGCTGTAATTTATATTGTTGAAGAAATCAACTGAACTATGATTTAGCTGTAACCTATAACCAGTTTGTTGACATTTTCAATTTAGAGACAAATAATTACTTTCCCAATTCTGTTTCAAATATCCTCTAAAAATGTAATAGTTCTATATATATATATATATATATATATATATATATATATATATATATCAGATTGAGTTGTGCAGGTCAAGGTTTTTGCAATACAACTGGAATTAACCAACCAATTTTCAAGATATACTTATATGAGAAATATCAAACTTATCTGTCTTTATTAAGAATATTGAACATAACTTGTATTGAGGGTGTCAGTTTCTATTATATAAACAAAATAAGTGGAACATAAGGAAAGAAACCATAGAAACAGAAATTTAATTGACACAATATCAAATATAGATGATGAAATTCTTATTTATTATTTATATCTTAAAATGGGCTCCTTGACGTTCTGTAATCTTCATCAGTCATTTATTCAGTGATTTTGTTAACTTTTGACTTTAACATTATTTGCAGCAGTTTTATTGCTTCTCAAATACGTTTTTCAAATGTTTTTTCTATTCACCTATACATGTCTTTCAATGTTAGTTTTCTATTTGATTAATATCTGTAGAGTTTGGGGACAACATCTTATTAATTTGGTATCTTTGAAACCTTTTTTGGCTTTGCAAAATATGAAGAAGTATTATTTTGCTTAAAGTTAACTTGTCTATGACCTATACAACTCAAAAAATGTATTGCCAAAGAACTTACAATAATTCTCTGTATTTATCTTGGCACCATCATAAATTTTGAAGGAACCTTTAATTTTACTGCCTACAATAGTAGCTCAAAGCATTACTCCACCTCCCCACTGTTGTCTTCATAGCCATACTGGTCAACTATTTCCATGAAGGACTCAACCTCTAGCCCTCTGTCATCACTAAATTTTACTATTGAGAAATAAGTCTTCCTGTACTTCTTCACCTTACAAATTTCTCTTTGTGATGATGACTTAAAGGTGATAGTTTGGTTGATTTCATGTCTTTAGTCAGTAGTGTTAATATTCTGCATTTCTTCTCTTTGTTGATATTCACAACACTACCTTTTAAAAATCTATTGTGGATCAATACAATATTCTTCATTGTAATCCTTTTCATTGTTCTTTCTTATGATTTCTCACAATCTTTTATATATCTGAAATTAAAAATCTATGTTATATATGTTTATTTATTATACAATGAACAGAACTTGAGTTGTATAGTAAAATCTCACACCACCAAACTAGTTATTGTACATATTAGTAATAAAACAGATATTTTAAAATGAAATTCACATGATATATTTAGAATGGAAGTATATCCTGAATGTTTTACCAACATCAGTTGGTTAATACCAATTTTCTTGTGAAAACTTTAACAACCATCATATAATCTGATGTATACTAAATTGAATCAGTCTCAATTCAACACCTGAAGATTACATTGTGCATGAAACTCTGAATCATGCTAGTGCTGAAGAAAAAATTTATATTTATTAATATATATTATGTAATAATGTCTGAAAATTGGTACTCATCTAAAATGTTTAGTTGAAATTTTACAATGTTTTTTTTCATATTGTGCTCTTAGCTTGTTTTATATATATATATATATATATATATATATATATATATATATATATATATATATATATATATATAAAAGTTTCAAATTAAAATTATAATGTTTTATTTTATGAAAGTATTTATTTATTTATATATATATTTGATATTTCAAATTGTCCTCAATTTTTCATCAGAAATAACTGTTTGTTACAAATAAATTAAAATTACTGTTTATTAGCAAGTAGCGTCTTTCACGAGACACGGACGTCACGTGATATGGAACGTCACTGTTCGGATATTCTCAAATCTAACTGTCATAAATATTTTTAAAAAAATTTTTTTTATATCTAAAAAAAATTGTAACTATTGAAATATTTTAAAGATTTAAAACACCTAAGTCCTATTCAACCCTAGTTTATGTGTATTTAATTTTAAAATCCAATATGTTTCTTTTTTTTCTGCGTGTGAATGGAAGTAAAATCGGAATCTTCCACATTCACATGCAAAAAAAAGAAACATATTGATTTTAAAATTAAATACACATAAACTAGGGTTGAATAGGGACTTAGGTGTTTTAAATCTTTTATAAATATTTCAATAGTTACAATTTTTTTAGATATAGTAAAAAATTTTTTAAAAATATTTATGACAGTTAGATTTAAGTTAGTGGAAGTAAAATCGGAATCTTCCACATTCACATGCAGAAAAAAAGAAACATATTGGATTTTAAAATTAAATACACATAAACTAGGGTTGAATAGGGACTTAGGTGTTTTAAATCTTTATAAATATTTCAATAGTTAAGCAATTTTTTTTAGATATAGTAAAAAAAAATTTTTTTAAATATTTATGACAGTTAGATTTAAGTTAGGAATATCCGAACAGTGACATTCCATATCACGTGACGTCCACGTCTCGCGAAGGACGCTACTTGCTAACAAACAGTAATTTTAATTTATTTGTAACAAACAGTTATTTCTGATGAAAAAATTGAGGACAATTTGAAATATCAAATATATATATAGATAAATAAATACTTTCATAAAATAAAAATTATAATTTTTAATTTGAAACTTTTCTATATATACATATTAAGAAAGTATACGTGGCTTCTCATTATGATATATATATATATATATATATATATATATATATATATATATATATATATATATATATATATATATAGGGCAAGGGAGTTACTACATATTTTCTATGAATTTTATTGACAAACTATTCAAAGACATTTTGAGATTTGTTTGGATTAATATCCTTATCTTCTTATTTCAAAATTTCAATATGCTTATTTTGATGAAAGTGAAAAATTATTTATTATTATATCTCAAATTTGTCCTGTGTATGTGTTATTTTCCAGTCATTATGAAAATACATTGCTATTGTTATATTTTATAATATTCTGATGTTTTGAAAAAGGTAAAAAATAAACCAAAAATCAGATTCATTCTAAAACTTTCAACTTAAGCATTTTGCTAAGACTGACAGCAACTTATCTTCACTCCTGCTTGAATGTTAATTCTTCTGAAATAGTTTGAATTTGGCTTTTAAATTTACTTTTAAATACTGTAAGTGCTCCTTAATTAATAGGAAGTAGACTGCTTTATCAATGTAAACAAATCTCAGTACAGTGATGAGATCGCATAAATAACATAGATTCTGTGTTGACATTTTGAATTTTTATGTAGTTTCTCAGGTTTTCAAGGGAGAAGAATAATTTTTGTTTTTCTACAAAAGTATTTTTTGTGAGTAGAATTATATTTGGTATATTTTGCATAATAAAGTGTTTTACAGATCATGTATGTATGTATACATACACATATAAACATTTTTTCAAAGATATGTGTGTGTGTCTCTGTGTGTGTGTCTCTGTGTGTGTGTGTGTGTGCTCATTGATCTTTTTTAAGTATTTCTCACAAATAATCTTTATAATAACATGCCACATTTGTATAACAGTTATCAAGAGGTGATTCTTGTTCCTTTTACTTTCAGACAAAACCAAAGACAACTCCTCCACCGATTCCTATTCAGAGCAGTCTTCTTCATTAAGAAGATCAACCCCTACAATAATTTCTGATTCTCCGGCAACTCTTAAGAAGAAATCCATCCTGAAGAAGGATGCGATGAACAAGGAGGAAACGGAGAATCTCTTAGGGAATGTTGTAGGGGAGCTTAGCCTGCGATGCTCCCAGACATGTCGTCCAAAACATATCATCAAACCTGTGACGATTGTCAATGACTATGAGACATTCAACAACCACAGTAATAACGAGCATCAAAACCACAAACAACAACACCACCACCAACAACATCAACTACAACACCACCAACAACAGCAAAACCATCAACAGCAACAATTGGTAACTGCCACGCCCCTAACCACCGACATTTCGGCCATGACAGCCACTCCTCCGATCAATGTGATCGCTCCAAGTATTGATTTGGATGAAGAGGAGACAGGTGCTATGGCTATCTCCTCTACCCCGACTCCTTCCCCTCCTGGTGTAACTGAAGATATGGACACTCCAGACAGTGATTCACAGAGTAATTCCTCTGAGGACCGGGAGGGTGAGGAGCTAGAGTTCAGTGACAGTGCAGCTAGCTTAGAGAAACTAAAGTGCTGGAAAGACTTGGACAATAAAGAGCAACCGTTGCTCTGGCAACAGGACACGAGCCCCTCGGACAATATGGACAATGATGAAAGCTATCAAGGTACAAACTCTGTTGACCAGTCGGCATCAGACATAAGCCTCATGGAGCAGCCAACGTCAAGGTCATCACCCTCCAATGAAGGTGACACTCATATGGACATCGATAAATTTGGTGATAAAAGTGCGGACTATATGACCGAAAAGATGACTTCCTTGACTGCAGCTCACAATGGGGACTATCCTCTTGATAATTTGATAAATGACATTGAAAAAACTTCTGATGATCCAAAAGAGAATGTTGTTTCTGCCGATGCCAGTGGCTAATTTTTAATTAGCGGATATACTATGGAATTAAAACGGTAAGTAAAATATTTTCTCTTTCAGACAGGTAGGTTTTTCTATTAGTTTTATCTAGCATCATTTATTCAACAATTTTAGCATTGTGCATGATGACAAAAAAGTATTTTGCTTGCAAATGATATTTTATTTTACCGCTTTCTCAAAATTTATAATTTGTCTGAGTTCATTTTAAAATGATATGGCATATAGAAAAATAAAATTTAAGCAATGTTCAGTTGGTCAGTTCTTGAACAAATGATGATACAATGACAAGGTTAGTATGATGTTCTATAACAAAAGATTTATTTCTACAAAAGGAGACAATTTTAAAATTATTAAACTGAAAAATTGCATAAAATAGATATTTCTGTAGCTAACATCTATCAACACTAACTTCTAGTCTATACATTTAAAGCTAATTCTCAGGACCTAGTTGATATTTTTTTGCTGCACAGTAAATAAAAAGAAACAATTAAGAGTGCGCAACTAAATCTCAAATTTCTTGGAATATCTACATTTTATAAATATTTATTTGAATGAGGGCTTATTCTTATGGATACGAACAAAGACCTTTCAAAAACATTTGCTTCAAGAGTTATAAAATGAGTAAGGATAGTGGAAGATTGTGAGAGTCTTAACTATTTTAACAAACAAAGAATTACTAGTAAATTAACAGATTTGCAATATTACATACTGGTGAAATGGAAGACAAACAGTCAGAATTCATTTATTGAAGTTGGTTTGTCTATAGCAAAAGCTTTTCTATCATTTTAAATGATTTTGTCATTGACTGAGATTAGAGATTTTTCCTTAACAATCTATCACATATTTATTTTTGTGTACCTGAGTGCTTTACATTGATCAAATCAGCAAATTATTTTAGGATGCCTCTCAATTATGTTCATAAATATCCACTTTTTTCATAGAAGGATTTTTGAGCAAATTGTCCAAAAGTCATAAAAAGATTGAAGATCAAACTATAAAGCCAATCTAATCTTTTAAGAATCAGATTGATGTTATTGAGACTGAATACATTCAAAGACATATTTGATCAGTCGACAAAAGTAGTCTTTTAACCTTTTTAAACAACAGAGGAGGCACAATGTTTCATCTTTGTTTATGTCTTACATAAATATTCCTGCCTGTAGAACAATTATTATTTAAGTGCAGGCAGCTTTCATATGCTATTATTAATTATTCAGCTAAACTTTAGGATCAAAATTACAATGTGAAAGAGAAAAACATTAATACTAAGCTGTGTGGAATAATGAAAATTTATTCAGAGATGTTTGGGTTTGTAGAAATAACCAAATGATTATTTTTTTTCTACTGATTTATTAGAACTTAACAGATTGGTTTGGATGTGTGTATAGCACAGTGGTTATCAACACAGAAAGTAGCATTGGCATGTTAAATTAAAATTCCAGTCAACATTGTTGCATTCGATTTTGCACAAATACTCTTGAAAAAGGTATGAATACATCTCTTCTCCTTCCAGTTAATGGTTAATTGCAGAGCACATGGGACTCTCTTGCTTTGGTTGACAACCAGTTTAGGAGACGGACAGATGGAAATTAAAAACCAGAAGAGCATGGAGCTAGAAACTTCATCATGTAAAAAATACAAAAAAAAACATTTGCTACAGAAACTAGAGTAGCAACATCTAACATGGTGACATTGACTCTATATTCCACAGGGTAGTAGACACGATTAACAAAATAAAAACAAAACAGATTTGTTTAGGTAAAACTACAATTTGCAGTCACTACATTTTATCAAACTACAGTTTATTCATTCTACTATTCACCTATAGTTGAGAAATTAAGTGTGCTATTTATTAAAGTTCTGATAGATATAGTTATTATTTCACATATTTTTAGACTATTCTCATCACATTTATTATTTTTTAAATTGTTTCAGCTGAAATATTATTTCTGGTAAGTGGTTAGTAAATTCATTACTGCATGCATGGGACATTTCCCCTGTAATTCACAATGCTGTGTTTTCAAACCACCCAAGATTGAGCCAGTCCTAACTTGGTTCCAGTGCTATCCTGTTACCATCTCTATCCATCACACAACTATTTAAAAGTTTAGTGATGGCAGAGAAATTAATGTTGAGAGATTTTTTTTTCTAATTTACAAGTTCAGTTTAGTCATATCAATAAACATATCGATTAATGTCATTGGAGCACCCCACAAATTTTCTTTCACTTTATTTTAAGTCTAAATTTCAAAGGTAAAAAAAAATAACAGAAACATTAACAATGAATTTTTGAATTAACATAGAATTTTTTATATTCAAACTCCTTGAAAAATATTAATAGAATTACAAACTGTTCTTAGAGGATGAAAGAAAACATTTAGACTACAGGGTAATAGGAAGAATTAAGAGAATTTTCTTTACTTACCTTTTTATTGGATAATTTAAGGTACATTGTATTTCCTTAGTCTCTTCTTGGTCAAATCTCACTAATATGGCTTTTTTCCTACTAACAATAACTTGCAACATTTTTTGCATCTTTACCTAACAAAATATATCTGGGGACTATATCTATGTAATTACTACCTTTTCCTTGTCCAAATCAAAACTATTATTAGTAATAATTTTAGTGAAAGCATTACATCTTGCTCAGAGTAGTGCATTTGTTCTATTACAAAAGGCCAATTCATTTTTATGAAAAGAGATTTTTTAATGTCATTAACATAAGGTATTGACAACCACAACTATTTTTTATTAAACTCTTATTGAATAATGATAATAAGATAAGTAACTTCTAACACTGCAAGATGTAATGTATACTTGAGGAAGGTCAAAATATTTTGTTAGAAAAGACAAAAATAAAGATTATGGTTCCAGAAGTATGTGTGATAATTCAGTTTGCACCTTCAGTTGTAATCTGATACTGAAATCATTAACGTCAATTTTATGTCACTTGATCTAAGAAGATTCTGATAAAAACTGGTTATTTTTATTTTAAGGCTTTCATTACAATGTTGTCCATGCAGTTTTTCTATAGGATAAAAGAACTAAATTTATTTATATTGTAAGCACAATGGCTTCATAAATTTGTTGGAGAAATTATCTGACTGGCTAACAAATTTTGCTTACTTCAGACTTGAAACAGTTTTGATTTAAAATAATTAAAAAAAAAGTATATTACTTTATTAAGGTGAATGTATTACTATTATGTCACAGGATAAATGATAATGTCTTAATTGATGCTTTGATTACAAATGCTACATTTTATTTGTATCTTATGTTGGCCAATTTATCAATGAAGGTCTGTTATTTGTAATTTTTCATACAAGTGATGAAATGGAAAAAACATTATGCCTTCTAATTATTGCAATGAAGATTACCTTATTTGCATATACCTGTGCACAAATTTATATGGATAATTTGCAATGACTTCAACTGACAAAAGCCTCAGATTCAAATTTTGGATTTTTTTCATTTTATATAAACATTTTTAAGCTTCAAATCTCATCTGTCATTGTGCCTGATAAATATTGATTCTAGTTTCTTTGTTTATGTTGCATTCTTTTTGTTGTTCTTGTCACTTCTTGCCTTGAGTAGAAAAGCTATAATTCTTCCCTTTCTTTTTCTTTTGAATAATGAACATTATCAAAAACATTTGAATGATCTTTCTTAGCACTGTTTTTACCAATTATACTTTTGAAATGAACTCCTTCAGACTGCAATGTAATGTATCTTACTTTACTCTTTTTTAACTTCTTCACATTTATTTTGGCTTATTATTGTTTGTATTATTTTGTTGCATCATTATGCAATTATTAAATAATAGTTCAAAGGAGGTCATAATCTCTTCATTAAGTAGCATCTTGCACATATAAAGCTTAATAATTATTCAAGTGTTTGTACTTTTTTCTTTTTCAATTTATATACTGATTCATTCTCGTTTTCTTTCATTATCACTTCACTTCTTTCTATCTAATAAATAATTCTATAACTGCTGTTTATCTACTGGCTATGCTATATTTTGGGTTAAATTACTACAATATCAGGGAAACAGCATATATAAATATATAAAATGGACACTGTTTCATGCTTAAATGCAATTTTCAGGCCACGTGTGTTGACACATTGCCTGAAAATTGCATTTGGCTTGATTATTTATATATGCTGGTCAATGGTGAATTGTAAGTAGGTCTATTGTATTATCTAGTTTCAAGTTATTTTAGAGACTATTGAGTAGAAATGCTAGGTAAGAAAAGGTACATATCAATCATATAGAAAACTCAACAACAAACCACTATACATACACACATTTTCCAACTAACCACCACCAATAATCAAGAAAATCCCACAATCAATTAACCACAGGTTATCTGACAATTCTTCCAGTGAAACCATCTTCAACAAAGCCAAGAAAGATTAGGAAGCAGCCTTAAAAGATAGTTGGTTTTCAGCAACACTCACATTGAAACCACCAAAAAATTCAACAGGAAAAGAAACCCCATATGGTTCAACTCACCATACAACAAAAACGTAAAAACAAACATAAGAAAAAATTCATTAAACTCAAACACAAATAACTTTACAAGATATTCAACAAAAACATAGTAAAAAAAAAGCACAACAGTAAAACCACCAACAAACCATCCACACAAATCAAACCCACATGTAACTGCAGAGCAAAGAACAAACATCCCTTAAATGGCAGTTGTTGGCAAAACAATATAATATACTAAGCCACTTTAAAATCAGCAGATAACTAAGAAAAAATATACATAGAAGTAACTGACGGATAATTGGAATGGAGTTGGAATGCACACAAAACATCCTTTACAAATAGTAAATACATGATCAGTACAATGCTTTCTGAACTTACATGGGAAATTAAAAACAAAACACAAATCACACCAAAAATATCATAGAAAATAAGGAAAACAATATCAGCCTACAAGTGTAAACTCTGTCTGGAGGAGAAAATAGCTATAATTACATTCCCAGACACAAATGTTATATTTAGTAGCTACACATTTTTGATTAGACACCTCTTTTCTTATTGTAAAATTATATCTATTGGCCTGTGCATTCAAGAGTCTTAATAGAAAATATGCCTTCTGCAGAGTTCAAGCCTGTGTCCCTCTTGTAGGGGAAGCCATATTCAAACTCAGCATTTAAGATAAGTTTTCATAATCAAGTAAAGTTCAGTATATATATATATATATATATATATATATATATATATATATATATATATATATAAATTGGGATCCATCAGAATGATAAGATAAAGAACAAATAGGAAACATTTATCAATCTAATATGTTTCACTTTTTATTAAAGCTGCATCAGAGAATGATATATGGAGAAAAAGAAGAAAGAAATTTGGATATTTTTATTTTTGTGTTGTTTGATTTTCATTGGTTAATCAGATTTCATGTGCATTTGACTTATTGTTATGGTCCGGTTCCTTGTACCACGGTGATAGTCCAAGGTAGAACCAATAAAGAACTTGAATACAGATATTGAATAACAGATATATTACAAACAGGAATATATACAGAGAAGTAGAAAGTGTTAGTACGAACAATCAGGTTTAGTAGTAATTGTCTGAATGCAACTCTGTTTCGGACTGCCTCTGACTCGAATGACTGACTCGCTCGCTCTGACTGACTGACAGACTCCTGACGGACTTCACTCCAGACTTCAGACTGAACTCTCTGCTTCCTTGAGGCGCAGTATTTATTACATATGGAATAGTCCATTATGTTATTATGGGTAAGGTCCCATAGCACCCCACTTCTGAAAATTTTGCGTAGCAGGGGTTTTTTAATATCTTTTTTTCTTTGGATCTATTTCCAAAGGTTCAGTAAATTTTCTAGACGATTTTCTTGGTTCTGGCATTATTTGCAGTCTTGTGATATTTGAATATGTCGAAAATCGTGTCCAATACCTCTTCTTGAGGTGGACCGTTAGCATCCTGTAATGGTCTCTTTCTTATTTGCTTTACGTGTCTTCTGTGTGAGAATTTTTTCCTTGAACTATGTACATCATATTGCCAATTCTTTTCTTAATTATCCCTTGTTCTCAGCAAGAGGTATTATTTTTGTATGCCTTAAAAAAAACTTTTTCCCCTGGGAGGAATTTTCTTTGTGGTGTGTAGGACTGTGTTACTTGTTTTGTTTTACTTGGTAGTAATTTATTGAACGCTTATCTGATTTTCCTAGCAAACATGATATCTGCTGGTGATAATGTTGATTGTGTCGCATTATTTGGCGTTATTCTATATACCTGTAGGAATTGCTGTAATGCTTTCTCCGTAGGCACATCGTATGCTTTTCGCAATGCTCTTTTGAGAGTATCCACGAATCTCTCCGCTTGTCCATTTGATCTTGGATGGTAAGGCAGGGATTTTATATGTTTTACTTGATAGATTTCGAAAAAATCTTGGAAATCTGCTGACGTGAATTGCGTTCCGTTATCTGTTACTAAACAGTCCACTACACCAAAGCGAGCAAATACCTTGTGGAGGAAATTTATGGTCGTTTCTGTAGTAGGATTTTTGCACCAAAACACCTCCGGCCATTTACTGTAGCTATCAACTATGATTAAATAGTAGAACCTGTCAATTGGTCCTGCATAATCTGCATGTATTCTTGACCATGGACGATCAGTTTCAGGCCAAGGCTTATGTATGATTGGCAGTGCTTTCGCTGCTAAATTACAACCCTTGCACATTTTGAGAAATATCCTGGTCCATATTCTTCCAGTATACATAGCTTCGCATTAGTGACTTCATTCTATTTTTACCCGGGTGTCCTCTGTGGAAATCCTTTAGTATCCAATTTTGTAAAGTTTTGGGGATTACAACCCTTTCATTGTAAAGTAGCACATTATCGCATAGAGAAAAACTCTCCGAAATTTTCTCATTTTTCTCTGCTATTTTTGCTTTTTTCATTAATAAATTCGTCATTTTGGGCTTCATTTTTTATGTCTTGCAATGTGACTGGGAGGTTTCTTACTGTACAACATAGTACTGTTCTTATGTCTTCTTCATTTCTAAGGGCTGCGATTACCGTATCTTCCAATGGCTCTGTCTTTGTTGGTATAAGTCTCAACAGACCATCCGTGTGCCCGATTCTTTTTGTTGGTAAATATTCCAATCTGAAAATTATAGTTCAGAAGAATCATTCCCCATCTAAGTAGTCTATTTGCTGTGTACACCGGTAGACCTTTTTTTGAACCAAAAATTTTTATTAACGGTTTTTAATCCGTCTGCAGAGTAAAATGTCTACCATAGACGTATCTATGGAATCTTGTTACTGCGAAGATAATTGCTAGAGCTTCCTTCTCAATTTGTGAATAGTTTTACTCTGCTGGTAGTAGTGTTCGAGAAGTATGTGCGATAGGTTTTATTGTCTCATCTGGCATTTTATGTAATATACATGCTCCGATACTGTAGGCGCTCACATCACTTGCTACAATAATCTCTAGTTTAGGATCATGGTGTGCCACAAATAAATCCGATGTTAATGTCTTGAATATTTTTTCAAATGTTTCCTGGCATTGATCTCTCCACTGCCAAACTTTTTCTTTCTTTAGCAGTTCATTCAATGGTGCGTGACGTTTATGCATTTGAGGTATGAATTCCTGGTAGTAATTCACTAATCCAAGAAAACTTTGTAGTTCTGTTATGTTCTTAGGAACTGGCATCTTTTTTATTGCTATAGACCTTTTAGGGTCTGGACGTTTACCTTCTTGGTCTATTATATGGCCAAGATATTTAATTTCCTTCATGAAAAAATCACACTTATTTTCTTTCACTTTGAATCCGTAGCTTTGAATTCTCTTAAACACTTCTAGTACATGTTGCCAGTGTTGTTCAACGCTTTTGCTATTAATCAATATGTCATCCAGATATGCTATTGTGTATTCTAGTCCTGCCAGCATCGTATCCATTGTCTGCTGGAAAATAGCCGGTGCTACTTTAATTCCAAATGGTAGTCTTTGATATCTGTACAATCCCTTGTGTGTGTTTATGCATAGTAGTTTTGAACTTTCTTCATTGACTGGAATTTGCAGGTAGGCCTCACTTAGATCAATTTTTGAAAAATATTTTCCGCCATTTAATTTAGTGAATACTTCTTCAGGACTAGGTAGCAGATAGTGGTAGTCCTTTATTGCTGCATTCAAATCTGTAGAAAAATCAGCACAAACTCAAATTTCTCCTGATTTCTTCTTAACGTAGACCGTTGGTGCGGCCCATTTGCTGTACTCTACTTTTTTCAATATGCCTGTATATTCGAGTCTAGATAATTTTTGGTCAATCTTTTCTATTGACGCAAACGGTACACTCCTTTTTTTCTTAAAAATAGGTTGAACATTATCCTTTAATTTGATATTAGCTGCCATTTTCTTGCATCTTCCGAGACCTGCCAAAAATACTTCGGGGAAACTCGTTTTTAGTTTGCCTTTTAATTTATCTGCTTCGGTTGATAAGCTTTTTACATTCTGGCAGTAGGTGCTAATAGGTAGATCCTACAATACGAATTTTTGCATCCAGTCTGTCCCGAATAGGTTTTCGGTATTTCTTAAGACGTACAATTTTAGTTTTTTAGTCATTCCGTTAAATGTTACGTTTATGATTATTTCACCCTCAAATTTTAACTTTCTCCCTGTAACTGATCTCGCAATTTTATCCGTTTTTAACATGACAGGTTTGTTCAGTTTTAGCCATGTTTGCAGATTTATGATAGTTAAATCTGAGCCAGAATCCAGCTGTAACCTAACTTTTCTGTTTTGCATTTCACCTTGTACATATTTTCTTATATTAGTCTCATCTGTTTGGTCAGTCCTCATAATTCTTATTCTGCTTCCTTTTCTATACCAACAGTGAGAACTTTTGTGACCAATTTTTTTACATGATAGACAAGTTTTAGCACGATATGTACAGTCTTTAACCCAATGCCAAAACCCACAATGATAGGTGGTAGTTTCTTTTTATGTTGATTATAATTAGAAAATTTTGTTTTACCTGTTCTTGAGGTGGGAAAATTAGTTCAGTTTGTTTGTGAGGAGGGAAAGTTTGTTTGCTTTGTTTGTGAGGAGGGAAAATTTGTTTGTCTTCGTACTTTGTGTATGTTTGCTATGCCAGCTTGTTCTATGTCTTTAGAGCCTTTTTTTACGCTGACGCATCTCTGGCAGTCTTCGGCTAGTTTTTGAGGTGTCAGATCTTGTTTATTTTCCAATTTAGTAAGTATTCTACATCTCATTTCTGCGTCTTTGGTTGAAACCAGACCTTGGGCATAAATTAAGCATTTGAAGTCGTCAGCACCGAGTTCCAATAATCTGAAATCATCAGAATATCTATTAACAATGGATGCGAAAGTTACGTAATCTTTGCTATCCTTTTTTGTAAGGTTCATGCATTTCTATCTTTTATGAAATAGTGAAGTATTATGGCTGAAAAGTTCCATTAGCAATTTTATAGATTCTTTGAACATTAACTCACTTGTTTTTCTGGGATATAATCAACGAATTTGGTATATTCACCTGTGCCTAATTTTCTTAATAAAAGGCGTAGTTTACGTGCGTCTAACCAATCTTTGCTGTCAAAATCATATAGATCTTCATACCTTCGGAAGTAATTTGCAAAAGTTTTATCTTCGTCGAGTGCGTACTTGAAATCTTCGATATTACTCCAAATAGCATCTTGAGAGAGAACTGATTCATTTTCGGGTTTTTCCTCCTTATTTGCCATAGCACATATCAATAATTCTTGCATTTCTAGATGTTTTTGTTCATACATTTGTTGTTGTTTAAACTGGATTTTGATAAGTTCCATAATGGTTGACTTAAAATCTTCCATGTTAACGTATTTTTTTTTGTAACCTGATATTCTGTAGCCTGTGCTCGCAAAAAAAACTTTCCTTTGTTCCTTTGTTGTCAGTGAAATTTGATATCAAGAAAAGAAAATTTCTATTTTTTTTTTCTTTATTTTTTTCTAGAATTTAATCATCGTCCACTGTTATGTACGACGGGTAGCAAAAAAAAAAAATATGTCCTCTGAGTAGGGAGTTTAATTTTCTTTAAGGGTTTTCCAGATTGCCTTGTTATGTGTGACGTATAGCAAAAAAATAACTCCTCCTTTCCTTTTTAGGTGTTTCTTCATCGTCACTTGTTATGTTGACGAGAGATGATTTTGTTGTTTGTTCTTCACGTGTGAGTTCGAATCGCTCGTCGCCACTGTTATGATCAGGGTCCTTGTACCACGGTGACAGTCCAAGGTAGAACCAATAAAGAAGAACTCGAATATGGATATGGAATAACCTAGACATATTACAAACAGGAATATATACAGAGAAGTAGAAAGTGTTAGTACGAACAATCAGGTTTAGTAGTAATTGTCTGAATGCGACTCTGTTTCGGACTCCCTCTGACTCGAATGACTGACTCGCTCGCTCTGACTGACTGACAGACTCCTGACGGACTTCACTCCAGACTTCAGACTGAACTCTCTGCTTCCTCTTGAGGCGCAGTATTTATTACATATGGAATAGCCCATTATGTTATTATGGGTAAGGTCCCATAACACTTATTAAACAAACATTAGTATAATTTATGATATGCATTCAATTCAAGGAGAGATGACATGTTCCCTCAAAGTTCAAAGAAATTAACGAATTCCAAGCCTAGACATACACACACACACTCACAACTATAAATTATCATCTGAGTCCCACATAAAAAAAAACTAGAATTAATATACACTAACATACAGTTTTTTAATTGATTTCACTTCAAGCAAGGCAGTACAGCCACTAAGACACAAGAGGTTACTGGGTGTAGAAGAATAACAAAACAGAAACATTACTAAGGAGTAAGAACAAAAGAAGAGTAATCAGGTGGAGAGTAGATTCTGATTGACATTACATTTAAAGTTTCTGGAAAGCATGGAGTTGAAAGTGAGTTCTACAAGTGAGATGTGCAAGAAAAGAAACTGTTAGCATAGAACTTACAGTTACATCTAACCAACTCAACTGTAAATTGCCGAGACCTTATTGCCAGTCTAGTACTGCACTTAAATTCAAAAATTAGGTATTGTAGTGAAAAGCTCATCCAAACAATTACCACAAAAGTATTTATAGAAAAGGCACAGGGAGACAACTTTACAGTGGTGGAAAAGTGACTGAAGTTGAGCTGCTAAATCAGGATCATATATATATATATATATATATATGTGTGTGTGTGTATATATATATATATATATATATATATATATGTATGTATGTATATATATACATATCTCAGTATACAAATAATTGTATGCAACCAAAGGCTTGGTAATTTAAAAATATAGATAAGTGGATGCCATGTATTATATATATATTTATAAAATATATATAACACACACACACATATATATATATATATATATATATATATATTTTAGGATATTACATCAAGAACATGTCAAAATTGCTACACAATTGCAGTCATGTTTCGATGCATATCAAATGCATCTCATTAGGTGATTGTAAATTACTGTCAAGTGAATGATTTATTTGGATTTAAAACCAAAATACAACCTCATTTATGAAAAAAAAAAAAAGTGGCTTATAAGGTTTTGGGCTTTACTCAGATCTACCAATCAAATATAACCTACGTTAAATTTAAACTAAGCAAAGTACCAAAAATTAAGAAATTATTTTCCATAAATGGGTCATGGCCCATAGATTGGCAATCAATGACACCATAGACGTTAAACAGGTGCGGATGTTAATGGATATATTTTTTACACACTAGTCAGTGTCATTTCCTAAGAAAAAATAAGATGGAGTGGTAATTTAACAAAATGTTAAACAAGTTATATGCTTTGTGAGTTTCCTACATAAAAAATCTTTTTATAGTTGATTAATAAATAGCTTCTTTAAGAAACCAATAAATAATTAAATATATAGAATTACTTGGTAAAATAATATGAAACTGTTGACTAAAGATTTTTATATAAGATGTTGGTTTTTCCATACTTTTAAAAATTAATACCAAAGTAGAGAAAAACCAATAGGAATCTGCATTTCATGCTATATAGTTATCAGTCAATCTCTCTTATTATTGTACTTTAATTTACTTTATCAAACTGTTAAGTGCAGTTTGAGGCTCCCCAGAAAAAAATATTTATAATTATTTTTTTGGTTTAGTTTTTCTACATATCGACTGTACACATTTATATCTGGTGAGCTTAAATGTTAGGTTTTGAAATGTTATTATTGTTTATTGCAAGAAATTATACACAAAAAATAAAAATATATAGTTTGAAATGAAATACCATGAATTTTATATTTTCAATGGTTACACCTAGCAAGTAATTTTAATACAATGTCTAAATAAATATAAAATGGTCTCTGAAAATTCTTCTACTATTCAGTTGTTAACTTGAAAAATTTACCTGTACAAGAAATTGATACATTCAGACATTCTGAAATATATATGCTCAAAGCAGAAAAAGATCAGTAATAAATAAACCAAATTATTTCAACAGGCAGTCAAAGTATAATAAGCAGGTGTTGCACACAAATTTTACACGTGCTTCAATAGCAGGTATAACAGATTTTTAAAAAAATGTGGAGATTCATGCTTCCAAATTAATGAATATTGAAAAAAAACTTGAATTGTCATGGAATATATGATATCCAACATTAACAGGAATTTTTAACTCGGCTCTTTATTGCTTGTGCATACATGAGAATTAGTTGAAAATTTTACTTATTTTAATAAAAACCTTGTCTTTCAACATTATTTACTCTTTAAGTTTAATCTGGAAAAAGTGCAGTAGAAGTTATGCAATAGATCACTGAACTTTTATGGTTAAGATACAGTAGTTGTATTAGCACTTGTTTATGAAGGGAATTTAGTGCTCAAAGACAAAGTTCCCAGTGGAGGGCTTTAGAATTTCAGATTAATTGAAAAAATGTTTGTTGGAAGATGTAGGAAAAACAATAGAGGAACTTACTGAAAAATTCAGTCCACTTATTTGAATGATGCATTCAAACAAAAACGATCTTTCCTTCAGCAGTGGACCAATCATATACTGCATGATATGCTTCTTATTGCAAATGCAATACAACAAACAACCAGGGAGATGAAGTAAGAAGTTCTTCCATATGTAATGATTCTCTAGCTCTGGTACCTTCAAGTATGGAGGATAAACTGGCTTGTAACATTGAATACCTCCAAAACCAAGCTCATAACATTACATCATCACTGAGCAGACACTGAGTTTTCTCTAGTCATGATGAACAATAAAGCTCCTGGCCTGGAATGTGTATTGAGACTCAAGCTCAAGTGGAACTCATATATATGGTCCACTGCTAAAAATGCTGGAAAAATGGTTGGTTCCTTGTACCACTCCAGAAAGTAACTGACTCCTTCTTCCATTCACTGTCTTTATAAGATCCAGATCAGACCAAAAATGAAACTTTGCTGCCACATTTGGAGCTGCCCAATCCTCAATTTTCCAACCACGACAGTGTTCAAATGTATTTGTACAGCCTTGTGGGTAATGAATTGTTTTCCACACTACAACCCCTCATCCACAGTAAAAATCATTGTTAACCTCTCCTTACTCTATTGTTATTTTCTTGAGTGAACAATATTTTTTTAAAAAAAAGGCTGGAGTTAAAAGTTCTTCCTCATATAGGGATTCCCTAGATATGGTAGCTTCCAGTTATCACTTTTATCATTTCTCTCTCTCTGCTATATTCCTTATCTGATTAGATATTCAAAACATTTAAAGTATAAAATGCCTTAAAGAATTCATGGAATCTAAACCAAAAGCCTTGATTTATGATGGAAAATGCAATTTTACTAAAAGTTAGTGTATGCCTATTGAAATACTTTGATAATGGACTAATGTTGCTGTGTTTTAATGTCACAATTTCATTAAAATTGTGTGTGTGTGTGTGTGTGTGTGTGTGTGTGTGTGTGTGTGTGTGTGTGTGTATACATTTATATATGCATTGTATATTTCACTCCAATGACAGACCTAAAAATATTTCTACAAAAGAAAAACTTTAAAAAAATCTATTACTCACCAACTAATTTCCAAAAGGTTCAGTAAAATCTTATGATTATTTTTTTATAGTTTTTGTTCATCTCCAAATGTATGATTTTATTGCTCAGCTAAGACTAGGAGTTGTCTAGAGTGACTGGGAAGATAATGTATTATTCCAATGTCTTATTTCAAATTTAGTCAAACTATCTATGTGTGCATGCTTTTGAATACATTAAATAGAACAAGCACATGTAAGTCTCTTGCACACAACACTGACACACACACACACACACACATATATATATATATATATATATATATATATATATATATATATATATATATATTATGTTTATGTTTAGCCACAGAGGAAGCATCTGGTTAGGAAGGTCAAATTACTGGTTTTAAACTAAATGGTATGGCACATCAAGCTATATGACAGATCCATGTAGTATACATGTTCGATTCCTGTTGAAGGACACGTTTTCTATGAGATTTCTTGGACGTCCAGGCCAGTAAATGTTGGTAATACTGTTTATTATAAATAAATATTTGTATCTATAAAAATAACGTATAAACAGAAAATATGTTAAAATAATTGTTGAACTTAGTCCATTTCATTATGTATGATGTCATTTGCTTTATGTTAAGATATGCTTCAAGCAGATATGAGTGTTTGAGAGAAATCATGGGAAATTTGTAGTTTAAAAGCAGTAATTCAACCTTGCTAACCAGACCAGAATGGTATAGCATATCAGGCTATATGACTGTTCCATGTAGGATACTGGTTCAATTCCTGTCAGAGGACACATATTTTCTATGAGATTTCTTGGGCATTCAGGCTGGTAAATGTTAATACTGTTTATTTTAAAACAGAGTATTTACTTAATTATTTGTATCTATAAAAATAATGTATAAACAGAAAATATATTAAAATAATTGCTGGACTTACTCCATTTCATAATATATATATATATATATATATATATATGCATACATATATTTTTATCATATAAATTCAGAAAAAGTTACATGCAGTCAGTGTGTGATGGACAGAAAATCAGCTCTTTTATAATATGGATTTACTAAAATAAGCATATTACAGCACAAAGACAAATGGATAACTATTGCTATTAAAATTTTCAGAACATTTTCAGTCATCATCATATTCATCATCTTCGTCACTATTCATGACCACAATTAGAGTGCATGCCAATGTTCTTGCTTTATATATTTTGTATTGTGGCAGTATTTAATGTATTTTTGTTATAGATATCTTTATTTCAGCTTCAGATCTTTATAAATGAAGTGGGTGCCAGTTAAGGGTATGCTTGAAAAATGAAGGGAAAGAAAACTACTTTAGTAAGCATTTATACCTACATCTATTACTCTTTATGAGATTTGCTTAGATGAAATTCATACTTCATCTCCTCTATTTACAATGTGGATTTTGTATTCCAAGAGTTAAAATCTATTCATATAATTATTATTTCAATAATTAGACAGTTTACTGAGTAAACAGACCAGTTCTGTTGTCATATCTTTTAATCTTTACACACACATGTATATATACACATTTGTAAATACATACATATTTAATATTATTCCAATTTTGTCATCAAGTGAACATTCTTTTTAAAATTGATATACTTTTTCTAATTCAAGTGATGGAGGAAGCTTTATCTAATGAAATATGAAAACTTTTGTCATTGTCTTTGTATGCTTTATTTTGCAAATGTCTTGCAATTTCACTTCTGTATTCACTTTATAATTTCAGCACTATCTTCTACCATTGTAAGAATTTACTTATGGAGAGCGGGGTTTTCTGGAAGCTGAAAACACAAGTTTCCTCATGAAAATTGGTTTTGAAAATAAAAAAAGTATTTTTCTACTTTGTACCAAAGGTCAAACATTAGAAATGCTTCTGTCTGAATTTCTGGGATGAGGAATTATCATTATTTACATTATTTACAGTTAGACAATAGTCCCCATTTTTGTTATTATCAAAATGTTTCAGTCGTTGTGCCCTCCATCCTTCTTTAGGTGTCAGGTATTTCTTCAGGGTATTTCAAACTGAACAATTTATTTAATCTTTGTGAGTTGATTGTTTATGTTGTATTGTTCATGTCTAGGGATATCTCACCTTTTTAGTATTGAACATTTGACTAAACATAAGTTTGAGCTTCCAGATTACCCCATAGGATAACAGCTCAGAAGATTAAAGCGTTAGTTTATGAATTTGGTAACATAGTAATTGTGAGCTCAATCCCTGGGCTAGGTAGTACAGACTCAGACTCAATGAAAATAAGATGAGTAATAACTGAACAGTACTAAATAACAACAAGACAAGCTATCCCTAGACATGAATTGTAGAATGAGAACATTCAACCCCCATAGATTAAATAAAAAGTTCCATTCAAAATTCTATGAAGGTTATCCTGCCTGACAGACACCTGAAAAAGGCTAGAGGACACAACAGTTAAAATGTGATAATAACAACAAAGATGAGGACATTAGTCTGACTGTAAATAATGTAAATAATTATAAATGCTGTCTTCTACTACAGTTTGCTTTTTCAATATACATTTTATCAAAGTCTTAAATATTTGATTTCTCTTGTGACTTTTCTATGGCAATTATAAGTGAATGCACTTTTAGAGCAAAACAGAAAATTTGTTTATTTTGACATTACCTCTTCATATTTTTCAATTCAAAATATTTGGATGATTAGTTAGGCTAATGTTAAAATAATTGATAACATTAAAAAAAAAAGTAAAAAATGAAGATATTCTAATTAGTAAACCTACAAAAAAATAATTTTTGAGGTCCATTGAAGATAAATTATAGGACTCATTTAAATTTTAATTGTTGCGAATATCATTATAAATATTTAAAATGTTGACCACTGTTATAAAATTTTAGGGGCTTATCATTTGTGAAATATATTTTCTGAATAAAAATGAGGATAGAAATGATATACACATTTGTCATAACATCTCCTTTCGATAGCAACTTATAAAAGATTATTACTGCCATTGTATGATCACAATTTAACAATGTTTAAACATGTAAACTATCAGTTCTACTCTTCAGTTGTATTGACAGATTTGAAGTCAGAATTTTCCTTCATCCTGGTTCTCAAGTTTGCATTTGAAGTGTGATCATCTAAGTTCTTTCCTTAAACTTCTCATTTGAAATAATTCAAATCACTGACATGATCTTATGGGTAGAATTATTCAAACTAGACATCATCTTTTCCCTGTCCCCACATACAACTGATTACACACTAACATGAAAATAGTTCTCTCCAAAGGTCCTAACTTTGAATGGCAAAAGTTTGGCAGTTGAGAGAAGAACCAATCAGAAGAAACATACAGAGACTGGTTGATGAAAACTTTAAAAATACAGGAATTTTTATAATATTATCATTTATACATTGAAAATGATTACTTCCATTTATTTAAATCCACATTGTTTTTTTTAATTATTCCTATTAAAAAGTCCATCACTGCTCTTCAGATTTAATTTGTTTAAAACTTTGATATTTGTGATGTGCACTGTCACAAATGAAATTCATTTTTTCATAGAAATTCATTTTTTCATCTTAAAACTTCCTAACTTTTCAACATTTTAAAAACATTCCAGACAACTGAAAAAAGGCAAAAAAATATCTTTAAAAATGATGATAATTTTGTATTTTTTTATGAGTTCTTTACTGATGTATACATAGGTACATCAATAAGTCTGCACCTTAATGATAAAAAAGGCATTTATTTTGCACAATAAAGATTTATCTTTCAACATAATCTCCTTTGCCAAATGATTTAATTTAGTGATGAATATTAATCACATTGATTGAACTGTGAAATCTTTTGAACAAAATGCAAATAATAACTTCTTGCTGCACACTAGTGTGTGTGGATGTGTGTGTTTGTGTGGATGTGTGTGTGTGTGTGTGTACCATTGAATCTGATAGACATGGAAAAATTCTTCTAATGTCCTTACAGTATTCTTTTTGGAAGGACTAAGGGAGTGCAGAAACTGAAAAAAAAATTATCAAAGTCCTTTATATTAAACATTTAATGGCAAGCATCAATTTTACTTTATTTAACAATAGTGCAAATATGTTGGTTGTATGGAGTCATGGCTGCATTCTCTCGCACAATCTGAGATTACTATTAGCTCCACACTATGCACCAAAAGTGCTTGAGTAAATAATCATTATGGACAATTTCTGTATTTTGTTAGTCCTTCCAAATAGAAAACTAATAACATTGGAAAAACTTAAGAATAAACTTGTAAGATTTTTCTTATTTGTCACATTCAACAAAACATGTATAAAAGAAAGGTAATTGCACAAATTATATATACCGTATATACCGGAGGATAGGTCACACTTTTTTTCACAAAAATTTGTATAAAAATCAGGGGTGTGACTTATCCACTCAACATCATAGAGGATCTGAAGTAGACAGTGGCGTATCAGTCCAGGTGAGTAACCTGGGCTCAAGCAAAGGAGAGAAATAAAGTAAACTGAATGAACAAATGAAAAGTATGTTTGACAGTGATGTTGATGAAGAAGAAATTTTCGGTTTCAGTCCTGATGAAGTTTAATAACCATATCTAAATGAATAAACACCTTTCTTTTGTTTAATATATGTAAGCAAAGTTTTAAAGTAAATGTGCATATTTGAAAATATTTTACAAATATTAGTTATATTTATTTTAAAAAGGGCCATATCACTCTCCAGATTATAGTACCTACTTTGACAACCTCCAAAAAGTGTGCAACCTATCTACTGGTGCAACCTATCCACAAGTATATATGGTACATATATGTGTGTATTTGTGCATGTGTGTATACATATATATATATATATATATATATATACATGCACACACATATACTTGATGAATGGAATTGAAATATTTACTGTGTTTATATTAAGAAAACTCTACAATTCAGCCAAATGTTTTGTTCCTGGAAAATGAAAAAAATACTCTTTCTGTATAGATGATACTATTGTATACAACCCACAGGCTTGAATATATATCATATCTGTTCTATCATGCACATGAAATTATATGCAATGTACTGTATCTTAGGCATTTTTTAAATCTCATACTTAATATAACCTCTTGACATGGGTATATTTAAGCATAGGTATAGTTGCAAAGGCCATAAGCTGTTTACATTTTAAGGGAAATTAAATTCCTGAAAAATATCTTAAGCCTACCTTTTCTCATAATCCCAAAAGATATCCTGTAAGGGAAGCTCACTGCAATGTATCACCCTGTAAAGAACCCACTGCTGTAATATAGTGACATTGGCAAATGTTGCCTGAAGTCTTCTGATCTTAAAGTGTATATTTGGAAAGAGACAACTATGGATTACTGTGTGTGATAACAGGTTGCATATGCAAGCATCACCACTCTAGAGAAGGAATAAACACAACAATGGTCAGACAGAAGAGAAAAAGAAAAGCTCCAGCAGCAAATACCAAAGCAGAACTATTTGTCTTCAAGTGTTGCAACTGTGCTAGGGACTGCTACTCAAAAATCATCTCGTTCAACTACAGTTGACACTATTCTTCATCAAATTGAGTCATTAATGAGAGCTAAAGAAAATATATATACACTGAAATAAATAACTGCTTTTAAATTCTTTAGAAAGTTTTCCAGCATATTTTAGAACTCACAGCTTTTGATTTTCTAAAAGTGCTTCTACTATGTGCATATGAATTAGATATCCTCATCTTAAACTGAGCTATGCTTTATTTTATCTGTTTCCTAATGGCATTATATATATCCAGATACATACCCACACATGTGTATGTGCTATGTATTTGTAAAGAGAGAAGTGTTTCCATGATATTGATGAACAAGAGAGGAGCATGACTTCTTAAATGCTGATTCTTTATTAACTAATATCTACGTTGGTATATTAAATCAGTATTGTTAATAGAGTTATACATTCAGATAGATTAGTAAATTGCTTTGACAGATTTCTTTCTCTCTTAAGATTCTCAAGTAAGATTAGTAAAATTAAATACATAAATCATTCTACATTGACCTTACATTTTTATCACTGCATGGACTTCTTGATCTTTTCCACATCTTTTTGTAGTTTTTTTTTTTCATAATAAACCCATGATATGAATCATAATTAAAAAAAAAAGAGATTCTACAATTAGACTAAGTCTTGCTGTTTGGACTCTGTAAGGTTTGTTCTTAAAATCTTTCATACTTTTTTACAATATAAAAAGATAAGAATATTGTAGCAGTTTCCAAAAATAATTAATGCATTTTTGTTTTTTATTTTATTTTTCAGGAAAAGGTACTACTTAAACTATTTGCTGCCCAGACTGCCACAGAAGATTCACAGGTGCAGAAAGAGTTGTTTCAAAAATTTAAAAAAAAAAAAAAATAAAAAAAAAATAAAGCAAAAATTAAAAAAAAAGTTCTTGTTAATCATAAATACTGGTGTGCCACACACATGCACACATGTACACATACATGCACTTGTTCAATCACTCACTCATGTTCACATACATATACCAGCAATGTGTGACACACACTCTCACACGAGAGAAAGAGAAAAACCTCATGTGATAAGAAGTCGGCTAAACAACATCTACAGCAACAAGTACCGTTATTGCAACAAGAAGAATAGCATCAGCTCAACATAAGGCAAAGGTTGCCTATCAAAGGTTCAGATTATTTGAAAATATTTTGAAAACTCAACCAACCAAAAGAAGGAAATAACGAAAAGATTTTTGAGAGCGAGATGAACAAAGAAAGACAACTGTGTATGAATATTTGAGGGCTTCCCTATTTGAGATTGCCATCGCAAGGCATAATGCATACAGACAACAGTGCGGTAAGCTAGCAAACATGCAAGCAAGCCAATGTGTGTTGTCCGTGATCTGGTGTCATTTTATTAATATTGGACAACTCTTGCCAAGAACACTCCTGAAGACATTCTGCTAAGGGCACCTGTCAATCAAATAACAGTTACTCAGTTGATAAAATTAAAAAAAATAAATACCTCAGCAACAAAAAACTTACAAAATAAACAAAACAAAAACAAATCTACATCAGCAACAACAAAAATAATTTTACTTCCTTCATTCTTTAAACTGATAGCTTGCAATTCATCTTTCTGATATGAAAGGATTCTTATGAAAAGTTCATTAGGCCTACAATTGTTTTATTTTTGTTTTATTAGACATTTTTTAAACACAGTCAGTCGACAACCTTTGGTAATTAGCATTTACCAAAGAAAGAAAGAAAAAGAGTGATGGAAAGGGAAAGGGAGATCAGGGGAAAGAGTTTGAATAAAGAGAAATATACTTTTAAAATAGATTTCTCACTGGAAATTCTGTTTAAGGAGTATTGATGATTTATCACATGAAGACCAGCAAAACTTTGCACGTACATATTCATCTTTACATCAATACAGGCAGACGTTTTAGCTATGATCAGACCAAGCCGCATTTGTTTATTTTTGCAAATAATCTAGAATTTACCAATCAAATCAAATGAAACAATCAAACAAAAACAACATTTAGTTAATTTTTCACTTAAAAATTAACCAAACACAAAAGGATAAAAAGCAAAATTAACAGAAACAGTGATAATATTTAATCTATTTTGAGCAATTAATTTTTATTTTTTTATTTTTATTTTTATTTTATTTTTTACTATAAAAAGAAAAAAATCTTAGCAATGGTTCATTTCATTTCTGTAAACTATAAAATATATTCCTGGTATAAAAAGGATTTAAAAGAAAATGAAAGAAAGGACCATTTCTAGAATGAGAAAGAAAAGAGTAAAAAATACATTTGATTCTTTTTTTTCTCACAAAGAAGCAAAAGAATTTAATATAAAAACTTTTCTACTTGTGTCATATAAGCATCCTTCTTGTTTTTTTGTATTGATAAATTTTATATTTTGGTAAAGAATATTTATTGACAGAACAACAAAAAGGGGGTTTAAGCCAAATGTGACTAGTTCAATGTTAATCAATAACATGAGAACATCATATGATTGACAGGTGTATTATGAGGTTCGTTTAAAGAAGCAGCACCAACAAGGTTTTTTGTGAATTCTCATTTCGAACCAGTGCCAGACTATTATCAGATCTCAGGTATTCAGTATTTTTCAACTGTTGAATTCTGTTATTGTGTAGCAGTTTTCATTTATTACTAAGTGTTTTGTACCGTATTGCAATTTCATTTTGATAACTAATGATACGCATAGATACTCATATATCCATATATATGTGTGTGTGTGTTGGTGTGTGTCTGTATGCATATAGATATGTATATATATTCATGCACATGCCTTCATATGCATGTATATGTGTGTATATGTGTTTATATGTGTGCCTGATTTTTGATTGAGTGCATTGGACATGAACAAAATGTGATAATATTCAAATAAATCTTTATCTCCTTAAATTTTTTCCTAGAGATCCAGCCAAAATTCTTGTTAGCAAACTCAATGTAGATTATAAGAATAATAACAAAAGAAGTCTATAAAATGCATATATATATATATATATATATATATATATATATATATATATATATATATATATATATATATTAATTTATTCACTTACATTCAAAATTTATTGATCTGAGTTGTTGATTTGTTTTACTCTATAAAAGCAACTTAATTTTGCAAATGCTTGAAGTGTACTCATAAAATTCAACTAAATTTTGCATATATTTTCACTTGTACTTTTCTAAAATGTGTTCATTTAGTGATAGTATTAAAACAACATATTTTAATATATTTATTTTAATACCAATTTAAAACAATTCTTAAAATATTTAGGCAACAGTAGCAAATATACTTTCTTATATATTTATTTGATATTATAACAATTTAAATTATTTAATTGAATTGGCATTATACACACACTTGCATACATATATATACATGCATATACATACAAGAAATGCTTTACCGTCTTAAAAGAATTTCCAGATTGTTGGAAACAGAATTGTTTTTTGACATACAATATACCCTGTAATATAATTCATTTTTATTATTTTTCAAGTAATAATAATAAACATATATATTTAACAAAAAATTTGTTAATACATATATATATTTATAGAAACAATTTGTTTCAAAGTTTCTTTTGCATATTTTTTTTAATACAGATTTCACTCTGTACAATCACTGGTCATTTGAAGAGTCATATAAATTGCAAATTAATTACAGTTATAACTTATTTCATTTTAGTCTATAGCATAAATTCATTTCACCTTTACTTACACAAAAAGGATGTATTATTTTGATGTCATCTTGATTTTAGGTTAGTATAATCCAAATATGTTAGCCTCAACAAATATTTGCATGACTTGACTAAATTTTTAAATAAGATTAATAATACTTGTGTATCAGCAAAACCTTGATGAGTAAAATAGTTTTCTATTTTTAATTGAACTGCTATTTTTACATTTCTATTTGAAAGTAATGATAAATTTTAAGACTAGTGTAATTAAAATTAGTTTTTAATAAAAATGTGCATTAGGAAGAACAATAATTAATATAGTTAAAATCATAAGAAGGCTGGAAATTTTTTTAATTTCGGAGATATAAACAAGAACTCTTTTTTTTTCTTTTTCTTTTTTTTACTTCAGACTGGTACCTGTGGGTATATTTACTGTGCCTTCCTCTCTTAGCCACATGGGCTATGCCTACATATATACTAGCTGCTAATTTTCTAGTACTGCTCTAGTATTCACTAGTTAAACTATTGCAGTATAATTTCAGAAAGGGAAACTTCATGTTTTCTGTTATACATTAACAAATGTTTCTGACAAAAACATTAAGTACCAATAGTATAAGTCTTAAAGTACTCACACACCTACCTACACACACACACATGCACACACACATATGTATGTATGTATGTATGTATAGTTCTAACACCTTGAGATGAGCCTTTTAATTATATGTATATGATTTCATGTTTGAATTTTTTTGGTTAGATTAAATTCATTTGTCATACCTACATATGTATTCACCTATCTACTCACCCAACTAATTATCTAACTACTAGCCACCCATATACATACAAATATACCTTTCCACCTAGCCACTAGCATACATACATACATGCATACTTGGATACCAACCTGTAATTTTCCTCCTTAATAAAACTTCTAGATTTTCTTGCAAAAATGCATGGCTAAGGTCTGTTTTCCCCTAAATATCAATGAAAGTTTAACAGGAAAAGTGTTCAAGTCAAGTATGAATGACCAGAAACGTAAAGCTATATTTTGTTACATCTTTGATGCTCATTGTTGAGGTGGCTTATTTTCCTCATGTTAATTGATTTGATCCAGGAAGTTGAGCCCCTTATTAAAATGCAACTCATAACTTTGTTCTTCTGGACACATCTGACTAATTTCTGAACACTCAAGCCATTTATTCAAATAGATAGTAACAATGAACTTTTAATAAGAAAGAGAGGGAGAAAAAGTGTGAGAAAGAGAGAAATTGGAAATTAGAGTAATGACCGAATGTGATATAATTTAAGGGACTGAAATTGATTTGTTACATTGGTTAGAAATAAATGTAATAATGTTTGCAAGTATTGAGTGGTACTTTTGGAAGAATACTGAGAGGGACATGCATTCTTTTTTGAGACTGGGACCAAAGGTTGTCGAAGTATGACCACTTCCAATCTAGTGATATTATCCAGTTTGTTCATTATCAACTCTAGTTGTGCTATTATTTCCAGAATTTCAGCTATTGCTACTCTTTACAATTTCTATTTGCATCTTTTACTGCTAACATTATTAATGCATTTTTGTCAAATAACAACAACAACACTGTATTAAGACCATCCATGTTATGGTCAATAATCTGCGGGGAAGCCTGCAGGCTTTTAAAGAAAAGTTAATAAAGATAAAAAAAAAACCCAAAAAAAAGAACAATTTTCTAAGAAATTTTAAAAATATTACAAAAAAAAAAAAAAAAAATTAAAAACTGATCTTTAAAAAGCCTGGACTCTTTGGAGAAAATGATAAATAAAATACCAAAGTAGAAATTGGAACAGTGAGTGAGATGTAACTGAAAAAGGAAAATGTATGTGTTTATACCAAGCAGCTCATGTTGAAATAGAAAGAAGCAAAAATTTGCTGCTCGGACATTTGACATACCAACTCAGGCAAGCATATTTGCATCAATGCACATGTTTAAATTATGCGGATCAATATGAACAGTCACCAGATCACTTTGTTGCTTACAATGCAACAGTTTCTGTTATCTAGTTTCTTTATTATCATTGTTTTGTTTTTAGTTTACCTTTTTATTATTATTATTATTATTATTATTATTATTATTAATTTTTGCTGTTGCTTTTATTTTTGTTTAATTTTTCTCTTTCAAAGAAGAAAAAAAAGAATTTTTTTTTTCCTTAGAACTGTAAAAATAATATGGACACGCGCAGATCTTGGGGATTTCAAGGTTAAATACTTCAACAACAAGGTTCAGCTTATCCTTTCAGGTGAAGAGAGACAATAAAATAAATTTAAAAAAAAAAAGAAGAAAAATAATTAAAAAAATTTGATCTTGGTTGAAAGATCGAATTAGAAAAAAAAAAACATTTGCACACACTATCCCAAAATTAAAAATGAAAAGATGAGAGCCTTTACTTACCTACAAACCTTAAAAACAAAATGACTCTTTGATGAATAAATTTCATCATCATCATCCTTTCTTTATTTCTATAAATAACTATCTACTCTAAAAGAAAATAGAATTTCCAATATATACACACACACATATATATATATATATATATATATATATATATATATATATATATAAATGGGTGTGTGAGTCTATGTATATATATATATTTAAAAACATATAAAAGAAATTCATTGAAGTTGACATCTGGCAGCAGTTATGAACTTTTACATATAAGTTCAGTATAAATGATAAAATAATTGAACATTTTTGTAGTGCATAGGTTATAAGCTGAAAGTATTGCAGTTCACAACTGTTGTAACAAATCTATTGTATTTTAATAGCTGTGTGCATTTTATAAATGTAGAGTATATCTTTTAAGCTAGTATTAAATTAAAAGGACTCAAGTTTCATTTTAAAATTAACAAGGATCTAAATTTTCAACCCCTATCCGCACCTAAAGAAATAACCTCTTAGAGCAGCTGAAATCTGAGACAAATTTATTTGATATTTATTTTATTTCCTCTGTCTTCCCTTCCTTTTTTATTTTTTTCCTTAGAAACTAATTGATACAAACAGATGAGGATTTTCAAATAAATATTACCTCATTGTTTCTGATATAAGAAGAAAATTCACTTAAATGAATAGAAATAATGAGATTATTTGAAATGGGATCTAGTAGACTTTCCACATCTGGACCTTATATGTTTCCGTTGTGGCCACGGTTGACATGAAGGACCAATGAGAATAAACGCTTGATCCTAGATAATTGAAATCTTCAGACCCAACTACAAATACATTCCAAGTATGGTATTAAAGCAAGAATTCCGTCTTAGAAAATTTTTCCTGAAATTTCCTTCCTCACCCTATCCCTCTGAAAAAAAAAAACAAACAAAAAGAATGTTTTCTGTGTGTATGTCTGTGACAAGGAATGACAAATCAAGGTGGATACAATGATCTATAACCAGGATCTTTCTTTGCCTTAGAAGAAACAATTAAAGACCTGCAAAAGGAAAATGTTGGATTTTATTTGTACATATCAATTATAGACTGTAGAAAATATTTTAAAATAATCAAAGCAGCTCTTGTAAATTTTTAGAAATATTTTGTATTCCTGAATACAGATGTAGAGTAAATCACTCCTACATAAAAATGTATAAAGGGAAATACTATTAATTCTGCTTGCTCGTACCATTGCAGTTGATGAGAAATATATTGCAAGTAAATGCATATTAGTTGAGTTTGAACATTTTACAAACATAGTCTGTAGAAATCATTGTGTTCAAAAGTCTTTCTAAAAATATCATGCACACACATACATGTAAAAAGAAAATCTCAAATACTCATGAACATGAATAGATTTGTCATCATATTATTTTGAATCTAAAAGTTATTTTAAAAAGTAATTAAAGACTTCTCTTTGTGTAGCATTTATGTAAAATGTTAACATTTTAAAGGAACTAAATTAGTTATAATTTCCTTGATTGGAATGGAGGGAGATACTAGACTTTTTTTTACAGTTAAATGAATATGACAATAGATAATTCTTTGTTGTATAAAAGAATTTTTTGAATATTTTAAAAGACATGATCAATACTGGCAAATAATGTTTTGTTTTTATACTCATAGACTCAGCAGAGGCTAAAGTGGAACAATGTTATACCAATTTTCTATTTTCAACATCAAGTAGAAATTCATATGAAAAATAAAATATTTTCTACAATGTTCTAAATAATAAAATTATGTTTTTTATTAATATGATTAAACATTATAAATACTTCATTTTCATGCACAATACACTGTTTACTATGACAAGTGGCATGGATCTTGATTGGTTTATGAATTGATAATTCAGTGGTATTCTTTTTCTATATCTTTATCTTAAGTATTGACAGTTATATGTCATTGATAGATAAGTTCATAGCTAAGAATAGATAGTTGTTATTTAGATTAAAAAATTCTTTTGGCTTAGTACAAAAAATGAATATAAGTATCCAAATTCCTAGATAGATTAAATAAGATTTAATTAAAATCTTGAAAAAAATCTAAAATTGAAATGAAAAACAATGGCCAAACTAAAACTAGCTAAGCATTTTTTTCTATCTAAGAAAACTAGTTGATATAAATAAAGAAACCACTGAATTTGGAATGAAAGATAGATCTATCCATTTCCTCATAGTTCATCTTGTATTGATTCAAACTAATTGAAGTATAATTAATATTTAATATTTAATAGTTTTTAATTGCAACTTTGCCTGAGATTTTCAAAGTTAAACAAAAATTTAGACTAAGGTTTAATGATCTGAGTTCACAATAAGTAAACCAACCCAAAACACTTATATCCATACACTAAAACTTACATGTGACTTTTAGCCTGACTTAGTATTTGTCCATCAGTATATGTAGAAAAACTGCATAGATTTAAATTATATATATATATATATATATATATATATATATATATATATATGTATATAATGTAGATTACAAATAAATTTCTTCCTAATTTTATATATATATATATATATATATATATATATATATAATATGTATGTGTGTGTATGTTTATATAGATTTGAATAATTATAGGTCTAACAAAAATGCTTTGCAGCCTTTTGTTTTGTCAAAACATAGGAGTTAAAAAAAGATATGGGCTAAATGAAATGCAGTTTATATCAATACATTTGCATCTGCTTCCATTGTGGCTATAAAAATGGAAAAATAAGCTCTCATTTGTCTCAGTCATTTAACCATAGCAAAAATTGTTCGCATTTGTTTTTGATATTTTTTTTTAAGATCATGTTTTCATAGGACTTTGATACCTTCCTTCACTGCATTCCTTACAAAAGAAGAAATAAAAAAACAGAAAAAAATAATTAAACCATCAGTGCTGCTCTGATTGACCAACAAGATGCTTTCAGGAATTGAGCATACGGAACCGGGCAAACTCATTTAAAGAAAAAATACAAAAATACTACACATGGTGTAAGAACATTTCTAAGAAACCTTTGCTTTTTCTAACAAATATTTTCCATTTTTCTTTAATTAATGAGAATCATATTTAGTGATAAAAATATGGTTATGTTAAACAACAATAATGATTATTATTATACAAAACAATATTTCTTATTCAGAACACATCAGACACATTTTGGACTTTTTTTATTCAAAGATTTTAAAAGTTCATGATTTTTGTGATATGTGATAAAGAATATTTAACAACATTGCATTTTTTAGTATTTGTCTATAGGGTTAACCAAAGTGTACCCTGACTTCCCTGAAAGCTGCCTAGCTATATTAGTATTAATTATTTAGTCTCTCATTTTCTGTGCAGTTTTAAGCATGTTATGTCAAATATAAAGCTTAATCATTTAAAAAATTTACAAAGTTATAAAAAAGAAAAAAAAGATTTATATGGCACACTTGCTAATTCTATCATTGTAATATTCCTTTAAAATGTCTCTGACTAAAAAAAATATATATAAAATTATATCAATATAGAATAAGTTGTAAAGAAAAATTAAGACTCTTATTTGCTTGTGGTTTTATCTGTCCTTTCCTAAAATCTGTAATTTGCAGTGTTTTGATAAAAATGAGAAGAAAAAGCAAGATCATTTTCCAGTTTACTCCTGGCAGTAAAAACTGCCTCTTTACTCCCATTTCTGACAGCATTTTAGGCATTTTGACATTGTGAAAAAGACAAGCATAAAATAACTGTACTGATTTAAATTGAATTTTATAACCATGCAAAGTAATCAGTAAGTTTAAAAATGTTACAATGATGAGCAATAACTAAGTTGTTTTGTAGTAAATTCTTAAACTGTGTCAAATTTAATTTTGGTCAGTGTGGTAACTTGATATTTTGTCTTTGTAACAATGTAGAAAAGCTGAAAATGTTATCAGTAAAGAATGCTTTTTTTGTATTAAGAAACTTGAAAATGACCACAAAAATATGAATAACTTTTATATGCAAATTTATAGGAACAATAGTTATGCTCTCTTCTTGTTTTTAAAAGGAAAAAGCCAGCAAAACATTCAGAAATGCTTTGTTTGACAAAATATAGCTGAAGTACCATTAATAGTGATTGAATTCTCCAATATCTGTAAACATGTGATCTCTGACTTGGAGATGTGTAATTTTTTTTCCTTTCTTGACATTTTTTTCTAACATGGAAACTGGGTAGTTAACAATTTTCCAAAAAAAGAAAAATAATACAAAGAAAAGAAAAACAAAAAAAACTTGATGTTGGGTTGATGATGGTGCTGATGGTTACCGCTTGGTGCATATGTACTGGCCCTCCAACAAGTGGATGAAAGACAAGGTGCTGAAACTTACATTAAGAATAATTATAATAATGTTAACAATAAAAATAATAATAATTATACCAATAATATTAACACTAATATTAACACTAATAATAATAATATTAATAATAACATTATTGTGAATATGCACGGACAAAGAAATGATTTGAAAAATGGTTTGTTCTGTGGCTATGATGATTCCTTCTATAGGAAACCAAGCAGCAATTTGTACAGTTATTATGGTGTACATTTTTGCACAGTTATTTGTATATTACATTGAAATATTTCACTGTTATCTAAGGGCCGTTGTATATATTGATTGCCTCCCTTAGAGGTAATTAATGATCTGTTAACTGTTGCAAATGTTTTTGTTTATTTTTATTCTTTTTTTTTTTTGTCTAATAGATGGCGCTAGCTGCTCATGAAGTGATGAGAGTAATTGGTCCAATCACAAAAAAAAAAATGAATTAAAAAATTATAAAGAAAAAATATTTTAGTCACATGCCAAAATAAAAGACATCCAATTCCATTCCTTTTTATCTCCAATAACAACCTTTTCACAAAGCTTATTAAAAATTTTTACTCTTTATCTTTAACAGATATCAATTTGACAAATAAATTGTTATAAAAATTTCTGTGTAAAGCATTTGCAATGAGTTGTTAATTCATCAGGAATATGTCTAGCCATGACTTATCAAAACAACTACTGGTTCAATTTCCAGCCTACATATCATACACTTTGTAATGATCTTATTTACTATACTATCTATCAGCTTATCAAAACTATAACTTACGTACACTACTACAACATCTTTGAATACAACTTACTTTTCTACTTCCTGTTATTAAAATGTAAGATTTCATTTTAGGATACAAAGATTTCAATTATCAAGATATTTTTTTAGTTCCAATAAATCTTGTAAAATATAAAACTATAACAATATCATCACTATCATAATCTAAAACTTCAGTTCCTATAATAAATTTAATAGTTGGTACAAAATTTTTTTCAAGTTATTGTAAATTTTATTAATTTTATTGATTGAGTCTAAAAGTATAACAGATATTAATGCTAAATCTATTTTCTCAATTTTTGTTCAGTTTCAGTTGCTTTGGTTCAGATTAATTATATTTCAGTGTATTATTAGTAAAATCATTTTATGCAAGTACTTTTAGTATTGACAAATTTATAAATCTTAAAAATATTGATATTTTAATTATTGTTATCCCTACTGCTATTTCATCTTTTTCATTTGAATTACCACTATAGTATACTTCTCCAAAGTTTTTATTTCATTAATTTAAGGTTATGGAATTTTTAAAGTTTCATTTTGCTGTAATGTTTTGAGTTATTACAAAATAAGTATTTTATTATGCTATTCTCATACTAACATTTCCCTTTTCATTTTTGAACATGGCATACAACTTGTTTGTGTGTTAATTATTCTTTACAGTTATCTCTCTCTCACACACACACACATAAAACAACATTGCCTATACTTCTAACTAAATCAATATTTTTAACAGAGGATTATATATCTAGCTTTCTTTTCAGAACAATTTCTGATAGTGCCAAAATATAGTTCAGACAAGGACAAATTATAATTACTGACTTATTATATTTTGATAAGCATCTAAAAATACTAAATTAGATCAATTCCTATTTAGATTTTAAGGCATATGAGGTTTTGAAATTTTAAAACAAATATGTGACATAATTAGTACTTGTATTTACATAAATATCATCATGATAAATATCTTTTCTTTGCTTATGCTCTATAATAATACACACATTATGAAATAAAACCTTTTCTAATGTAAATACCTTAATGATTTGGTATTATTCTATTTTCTGCTTTAAGAACTCAGTTATTTAAATAACAGGAATTATTAAATAATAAGAAAAGCTAAAAGGAATGTAAGTTTAAAATAGTAAATAAAAAGCTTTCAATTTCCTTTTTATATAATTTTAATTTTACAAAGATAAATTTGTTCATTATTTACATTATTTGGACTATTGTCCTCATCTTTGTCACCATATTTATCACAACGTCTAAATATGGCAACAAAGATGAGGACAATAGTCCAAATAATGTAAATAATGTACATAATACCTCATCTCAGAAATATAGACAGATAAATTTGTTAAATTCAAAAAAGATGTACATTTTGTAAGTATTTATATTTAGTATATATCAATCACTTTACAAATAAAATTGAACACAAGAAGTAATCAAATCTTGTGATAGAATTGTTACAACAAATAATTCCTGCAAACAATTTCTTTTATTGTTAATATTATCTCAGCTTAAAATTTGTGGAGAACATTTTTAGGTGTGTATAAATCTGAAAACAAGAAAAATTGCACTTAAAATTTATAGTAATAAGAAATAAACTTTAAAATATATAACTTACTGATGACCTTGACTTGGGCAATACAATTGTTCATTTTTTTTTTAGTCATTAAAGTTTATTTTAACAAATACTTTTTTATATATAGAGAGCAAAGATTGAATATTTTTGACATTTATAGCAATTCATTAAAATAATTATTGAGTACAATAATAATATTAATATGAAGAATAAGATGCACTATACATAAACAATTATTAACTCTAACATATAACATTCAATATTTTTTAATTAGTGAAGATATTATTTAGAATTAATACATAGGTACAACTGCTACTACCATCCATAAATCCAACAAATAATTACCAAAGCATCCTGTGATGCTTCTCTGCACATATTTAACAATGAAAATATTCTTCATTTAAACTTTTTTATTTAACTTTAAGTAATCTTTATTTCAAAGTGGTGCTCTCTCTTTTTCTGTTGTAGACAAAGACAAATTCAGTTTATTTATTCCAAACATTTCTGTTGATTTTAATTGCAAATTAAGTTCAGTTATATTTAGATATTAATTGATCATATGCAAAGAAATAAAATTACATTATTCCTCTAACAGTTAATTTGACATTATGGATTTTTTTTTATCACTGAAATGAATCTTTTTCAAAATCTATTGTATTTTACATATTAACAATTTCTTAACACCAACTCTTAGTAATCAATAGTATTTCCTACTGTATGTAAACTTTGAACAAGCTCTTATCACAAATCTAGGACATCTAACCTTTGCAATAATAAATTATAAAGTTTTTAAAATATATAGTATGGGATACCATAAGTTACAGAATTTCCATACTGCATCACATGTTATCCAAGTGCACAAATCATCTCAAAAGAATTCTTTTCTATCTTTTCCTTGTGAACTCACTATCTTCATCCAAAATCTAACTGATACTTACCCCCAATCTCTTACTTTGGCATGTGGCTAGTGATATTATATCAGATTTTTTTCTAGAAAAAATGTGATTTGGTAAATGTGAATGATCACTTCTCCCAGGGAGATGATCCCTTGTCATTTTTTTTCTTTTTTCAAACATCCTCTCTGCTACTCATCAACTCTCAACCATTTCACCCATCAACCTGGGGTCAGGAGGTGGATTTACTGACAACAATAACTTTGTAAACTTTGTCATGCCACCACTACCACCACCACTACCACCACCACCACCACGACTACTACCACCACCACCACCACCACCACTGCTACAAAAACAACCACCACAAGACATTTGATTTTCCACCAAAACAAAAAAGAAAAACACCATTTCCAAAGGAAGATGTTTTTCCAGGTTTCACTTGTTGAACTCTTCGGTTTTTATATTATAGTATTGTGTTCTCTTCTTACATTTTAAAAACATCTAAAAAATAACAAATGATTATTTGATCATTCAATTTCTTTTTATTCTTAAACAAATAAAAGAATAATTTTTTTTTTTCATATTAATATGTTAATTTTTCTACTTGTTAGAAAAATATATGAAAACTATATACCGGTTGACAGAAAAGGAAGAAAAAAAAAGAAAAAAAAAACAAAAACTTTTAAAATATATTGTTCCCAAAACTGGATTCACCTTTTTTCTTTTTTATCAATGTGACTCCCTCATTTTCTTAGATTATGTGATACTGAGAAAGTGTATTTTGCTTGTGATAGTGTTACAATCAGTTTCAATCATTATGTAAGTAATATTACATATTTGATGAGGGAAAAATGACAGATAATTTCCAAGAAATTTGGTTTAAAAATAATTTTTCAAAGTGAGAGACATTTGATGTCTTAGAGAAGCAAAATGTCACTTATGATAATGACATGGAAACAAGAAAAAGTGACCAGAGGGTTAATTGTTGTTGTTTCATTATTTCTAATCTATTCAATATTCCTTCTCTACTTTCCTCAACAAAAGACTGGCACAAAGAATAACAAGATGCCATCATTCTACTCCAATTGCAAACAGGAAATCAAGCCAAAACTAAACATTGGAAAAGACATTTGTTTGTTTTCTGTTTCATTTTGTTCTTCAATTTCAATATTTTCTTGTTTTAATGATTTCATTTTTATAAAAAAAAATTCAATATTTTATTTGACTCTTAGCACAAGAAATGGGAAAATATTTCAAAGAATCACTTTACATTTTTAAATGGTTCTATATTTTATGTTTGTTCATTTGTGAAACTATAATTGTTTTATTTGCTCATTATTACTGAGAAACATTTGCAATGAAGTGGCTGTATAATCTGTAAAAAGAAAACACACACACACACACACAGAACTGAAAAGACAAACCAACTTTTTCTAAATTTTGCCGTGGTGGAAGCTTTGAATCTTCATCAAAGATATATTTCCCCACATCTGTTATTGTATATCATCTTTAGAAGATTCCATTGTCCGTTGCTTTTAGAAACAAGAAAACAAAGTGGAAAAAACGCGTTAATTGCTGTTGATCTCAGTTCTTGTTTACAATAACCAGAAATGAAACAAACAAAAACACAATTTTTGTTCTATCTATGTAAAAATTAAGCTCTATCAACTACTGATATTCTTCAACAAAATTTCCCCTTTCCTTTTGTTCTTTGCCCTTTAATTAAATTTTAGATCATTGTAAGAAAGATTTCTTTCTCAAATCCATAAGAATAAAGTATTTTCTCATTTAGAAAATACATTTGAAGACAAAAATAAAACTTGTAAATGTCTCTTCAAAAACCATCCTTCTGTCTCTATTCTTCTATATACGCATATGTAATTTATAAGCAAGAAGATGCAGTTTTGTATATTTCCTTAAAAACTTATAGGTTAAATAATAAAGCAATATCAGTGAAAGTTTTTTAAGTTTTGAAGACATATATCTTTATATATAGTTATGATAGGAAAAATAGTTATATATTCTATTCATATCAGTAGGAGTTATACACCCAGAGACATAGATATTTATTCACTTGAATCCTTATAAATGCTTGCATGTGCTAGTATACTTGTGTTGAAAAAGTGTGTATTTATTTAATTATATACATAAATGTATAAACAAGTTTCTAATTGCATTTTGTGATTTAAATGATGCACAAATATAAGTTGACTAACTCACTTAAATCTGTATGTATAAATAAAATACATATAGTATATGTAAGCAAACATACATACATACATAAACACAAACACACACAAGCAAATATATAAT
The DNA here is from genome assembly GCA_903632075.3 of Acanthosepion pharaonis. Classification (NCBI taxonomy): domain Eukaryota; kingdom Metazoa; phylum Mollusca; class Cephalopoda; order Sepiida; family Sepiidae; genus Acanthosepion; species Acanthosepion pharaonis. The sequence goes on from CAHIKZ030000001.1 coordinate 4,125,402, forward strand.
CACCTACAACAAATATGTTTATATTATTTACAGTGAAACAGTAGAATTATCAGCTCATTTGCTAGCTATGACATAGGATGAATTGTTAAAATAATGGATGAAATATTCAAAGCTGATGTTTGCTACAAGTTTGAATCTCACTGAAAGTGCTTTCTCTGCTTGGCTTCCAAATTATATAAATATATTGTGTGTGTATGTGTGTGTGTGTGTGTGAGTGGAATAGAAAAAATGTCTGTGAACAGCAGTCAGTAAATTTATATATGTAAGATAATTTTGTTTCCCCAATTTTTTAGTTTTATGATTTGTTCAATGTGTTCTCAGCTACCAATGCTCTGTTCTTCTAAGGAAAGCATTCTGGGCAAAAAAAGGATACACTCTCAAACAAAGCAAAACATTAATTGAGTAGATTTAAAGTCATTGACTTTTCTCTTTCCTTGTTAACAAGTCCCAAAATTAATTTATATATATATATATATATATATATATATATATATATATATATATATATATATATCTGTCTGTAGATGACAATATATATATATATATTCTTTGATGTTTTTAGATACTTAAATTATATATAGACATTTGTATAATTATAATATACCCAATTCTTGAAGAAGTATATGATTTCAAATAGTTTTCTTTGAACTCATGAGGAAATCTATTATAAATAAAATTATCTTTTTTTATTCAAATCAAAGAATTATATAACTCATTGTAAATTACTTTACTTAATGTGGATACATGTGTATGCAAATTTACATACTCATAGCAGTCACTTTGGTAGACCATAGTATTTAATTACAAATCTCTAAATTGAAAATCTTTATCAGGAGCAAATGTATAAAAACATTTATTTGATAAAATTGTTAAAACTGTAAAAGTCATTAAACAAATACTCCATCCAATGATCTTGCTAATGAATCACCAGTGCATTCTGGGATATAAAAAAATCTCTAAATGTGGTGAACAAATAATTGACTGGTAAGTAGAGAAATCTACTTTTCTGCTATTTGGTTCAGTTAATTGGCTTTTAACTTACCTAAGCTTTCCATATTGAATGTTCAGTGTTATGAAATTCTTGTGTTTTTTACTGTGGGCCTCTGATAATAAAAATGTTATCTTATTCAACACTGGTATTTTTCATAACAATACACCTTCCTTTTTTTCTTTAGATTTATTGAAATTATGACAAAGCAATTTATTGAAATTGAACAAACAGTTCTTACAATTTGTTATGAAATTATAGTTTCTTCAGATGAAAGTAAAAATATTTATTAGTGGTACATTTTTAATGTAAAATGATGATTGGATGAGACATTTACTTCCCAATCTATCTATTGACTTTGGAATGATTTGAAAGTGAGATGGAAAACTTTCAGGATCTGATATTGAAACATATTTGTCCTTTGAAAATAACAACAACCTCCACAGTTTAAACAACTATAAATAATGAAGTCAAATTAAAGTATTTCAGAGTTAGATAAGACTAAAATTCATTATTGTTTATAGGAATAAACATTTGCTACATTGTTATTTATAAAACTAACCAAAATTATTTTAAAATTTAAACTTTAAAAATAGTTAATTAATTAATTGCAAAAAGTGAATAAAAACATTTATTTAATTGATTTTCTGAATTGTTTTAATATTTATGAATGAATATATAATTAAATATACAAATTTACATTTAAAGTATGTTATGCATTTCTCAATCCTGTTTTATACAATACCTTTTTAAAATATATAATATTTTTAAGTAATATTTTTAAGCATTTTTTTTAATTTTAATACAAACAAAACTTTGTATCAGTTCAGAAATATGGAGAATTATACAGGAATAGATTCTATGAAGCACTAAATACAAAGCTATTTTATAATAAAAATTGTTCAAAGGTGAAAATGGTCCAAAAAGAATAATTATGAGACTTGTGTGGAAAGAGAAAAGATATCCTAAGTAAATAAAAACTCACTAAAACATTTAAAAATGAAATTCAATCCTTCTGCTAGGTCAATTTCTTTTGTTTACTTTAATGTCACAAAAGTTGTTTTACTCTTCACTTTTAGAGTATATGTATGTATGTATAGTTTGTACATCTTGTTTAAATCCTTATGGTTTCTTTTTATGTTCCTCTAAGATTGCAGCATTTGTCTTAAATGTCCTCCTCATAACTCTCCCATTGTCTTCACAAACAGTTGTAAGTTTGTGTTAACAGCGATAACTGTCTTATGAGGCTTGTTTTATATCAAGGAAAAACAAAAAAAACATTATCATTTTACTTAAACAAGTGAAAAGAAGACAGGAACCAGAGGATGACAGGCAGGAAGGAAACTTTTTTTAACTCACATTTTCATTCCATAACAGACAATTTTATATCTAATATAAATGCAAAGGAGAAAGTAAAAAAAAATAATTAACACTGAATCGCAAACAGATTACATTAAGATATCAAAAAACAGAAATACTAGAATTTGACTTTCGTTTAATTTTATTCACCCCAAACAATAACCTGAAAGCCAATATGTTTTGTAAATGTTTCTAGTTGTTATAGGTCTTCCAGATTTTTTGTAATCAAAAATGGGATGGTGGGCATTGATGGGTTATATATAGAAGAAACCTAGAAGCAATACCAGATTTTTATAAACTTACAATTATCCCCAGCTCTTTTTATATACCAATAATTAATACCGAATTTTTTTTTTTTTTTAGTAATCTATAACTAATACCAGATTTTAATTTTTATAATTAATAATGGATTTTAAAGTGGACATTGATACGTTAATAAAATGACAAAATGGAAAAAATCTTATGTAATATGTTTTATCTTATAAAGCACTTCATCAGGCTGAAAAAATCTTTTCATTGACAATTATTCAAAGGATGAAATGTGTAAAATATTTCCATTTTGTCATTCAGTTTCATGGCATTGTTATGATATGTAGAAATTTATATCACTTTCTCCTATGTTAGCAGATAAATTATTTTGTCAGCTTACAGATATTCCTATTTCAGAAATTATTGAACAATAAATTTGGTGGGACAAATTAGACTTTATTTAATGTTTTCTAACAACGTACAGAGTGCATTTCAGCTAATAAAGATATTTTCAACAACTATATAAATATTAAGTAAAGATTAACAGTATTATTACATTTAAGCTGATGTTATACTGATGACTATTGTGTCTTGTATATGTACATATAGACTTCTTTAATGTACATATTTTTTACCAATTCCTTTGATGTAATATGACTTAGCAAATTTGTAATTAAATATTCTCTAGGAAAGACATGATTTAATAACATGATTGTTGATACGTATAAACTGACTTAGTCTAATAAAAGCATGGGTTTGAAATTTCTGCTTTATTTTTTCTTTGTTAAAACTATCAAATCAAATGTCAATATAGATTTCTAGGAAATATTTAGTATTATTTATGTGAAAAAATAAAGGAAACGTGAGATTACATTTTTCATAAATTATTTAAAAATAAAAATAAACAAAAGCAGTTTTTTCTTCTGAAGGGAAAAATTTACATTTCCAAAATCTCTTTGTAAAGATTTATTTGGTATAAGAATTAGAAAATTTAAATTCTTATACAAGGGCTATATCTGATTTAAATTTACATGAGTTTTTGTTCGGAGATTCATTTTAAAATAAAATTCCCTGCTCCAGTATTCATTTTTCTCAAAAAAAATATTTAGATAAAAATATTAAATAAAATTCTCTACTCTAAAATTCATTTTTCTTAACAAAAACATTGATATCACTTTCCTGTCTTGCTGTCATCTCTCTGGCTTACCATCACATCATTTAAATCATCAAATTCACATTTTTTCTCATTTTACTGTGATCATTTCACCCGACACCAATCTTGTTACTTCCCCTTGCTTGAACCATGCAAGCTACCTTTCCAGTAGGTGGCACTGCTGTGTTTTGCATGCATTCATATCCTTTAGTCCTTTACTCTATTTTCTTTATTGCCCGGCCCTAATCTTACAGCAAATGTACAAATCAAAGAAGAAAATTATTCTAATTATGATAATAATAATTATTATGGTATCTAAATAAAATTTATGCTTGTAGGTAGCTCTCTCTTTAGTGGTTGGGAATTCTGAAAGCTTCTTTTATACAGCACCTGAGAATTGTCTCTTTTTCAAGAGGAGGAGGGGGAGATCGCCCACATTGTTTTCTCTAGTCTATTATTTCTAAATCTCATATTCCTACCCACCTTTCAAAATACACTCTTTTCTTAAAATTAAAAGAAATAAAAAGCTTATAACTTATCTTCCATATATCCCACCTCATGCATACTTCCTGCCTCTTGGCAAGGAAAAAAGGAAAAGAAACATATTTAAAGAAAAAAATTGTAAAAATTCGAGACACTTCTCTCTTTTACCCAATTTACTGTAATCAACTTTTTGGTCAAACAAAAATAAAAGTACCCTTCAATTTTGACATTTTTCTTCTATCTTGTTAACTGCTATTCCCCACCTATTTACCCCTCCTCCCATTCATCTTTTTCTTCTTACTTTCTCCTACTGTCCAACCTCTGAAACGTATACTACAGAATTTTTTAAGTGTACGCAATAAGATACTGGGGCAGTTCTTTCAAACTAACTCTACATTGAATTAACCTGAAAAAAATTAAATAAGATACAAACAAAAACAAATTTCTAAATTAACCTTGAGGGAAATTAAATAATATTTCTTTAAAAGAAATTACCTCAAAATTCATTTAAAACTTTATATTTTAGTTACTTTTTTGCATATTAGAACACACAATCATACAACAGATATTTCTTTGATGTTCTCTTTTCCAATACCTATCTACTATTAAACTGGGATTGTGGAGAAACACATTTCTCCTGTTTATTAAAATTTTCAATTCTCTATAAAAAAAATGTAACTGCTAACTTACTTTAAAAACTCCCTTACAATGGTATTTTAAATCCAGAAATCTTGTAAAATCCTTCCTTTCCGATATTCTTTTGAGGTAGAATTTTATGATTTGGGTTTGTCCAATTCATAGGTAGAGGTGAATTAAAGAATAAAAATTATCCCAATATTTTCTGTCAAAAATAGAATTATTATTATTTTTTAAAGATTTATCTAAAAGCCAATAAATGAAAAATGTTATGCCCAATTCCTTCTTAAATTGTAAACATTTTTTTTCATAAATTATTCTTTTTTTTTTCTATTAATAAAGTATAACAGAATGTATTTGAATTAGATGCAAAACATGCACATTCAAGTTACATGTTATAAGGTCTTAATAGAAAATAGTTTTATTATTTATTGTTTGCATTTTAACATTATTATTGAAATGAAGCAGAATATGTGTCATGAATAAAGATCATGAATTGCTGAAAGATCAATTTTAAAATTATAACATGTTCTACATTCCTTGAAAATATTCTATCAAGAATTCATTCAAGGTTAAGAAAATACTGAAAAAATTACCAAAACTAATTTTAATCAATCTTAGAAATTGAAAAAAAGAGAAAGTTAAGATTATCATTATTAATGATTATATAATCCTGTGGATAATCTTATTATTGCCTATTACTTCATAGGATAATCTTCAATGTGTAAAAGAAGCATTTTCAAATTTTTTATCTGTTATGTACAGACTACAATATCTTATCTAAATTTGTTTTCCCTTTTCCAACAAATTCTCCTAGTTGTTCCTAGTATTTCATCTGTAACGTTAACTTAACCACAACCTGTTAATCTATCTATCTATGAACTTCTATATATAAATACTATTATATCACTCTACCTACCTATCAAAGTATCTATATATACAACAATGCATCCTTTCATCTGTTTGTAAATTACTTGGAGATTGTGTTCAAACTCCCAGTTTTGCATTTCTCTTATCCCAGCCTTCATTACTGTCAGGGTGAGCTAAGGCTCAGGTGTGATATACTACTCAAAGAATTCCATGTGATCAAATTTGTTATTTCCCAAATGTTAGTTGTTTTTGATTAGGAGGCTCTATGATGCCCCCTATAAATGATAATACTTATGAAATGATGATGATACCCACTTTAACCCCCTTTCCATAGAACTTTGACAACAACAACAACAACAGCAGCAACAACAACAAGGGAATGTTCTAATTGTGTTTTTATACAGTTTCCAACAGTATTCCACTCACATTCTTTGCGTTAATAAAACAGTAGAAATACATAATTGTTTGTTATCTCTATGAATAAACAAAAACAATTTTTTCTTTATTTTTTTCTCTTTCAGTGATTTTATGGTTGTGATGTTACAGTGTTGTTCTTCCTTGAAATGTTCTGGTTATTCAAGATTTTCTTCTTTTCTATGTGCCAGGACCCTTCAGGATGTAAGCGATCATAGCTCTCCACAACTTCCTATCCTTTGTAGCTCTTAGTAAGGTTTGTTTGTTTTTGTTATCTCTCCTAACCATTTACACAAACTTGTTAAGTAGGTTATTTGCTGCTTTCCTCTGTCCTTCTCTTGCCTCCAATATGTCCTCTTTCCACATTATGTGCCCAAAAATTTTCAACTGTCTTTCTCTGACTCTAAGTATCCTTTTTGTTTATATTTTCCTTAAAATTTCTTTGTTACTCACATGTTCATTTCATGGTATTCTCAACATATTTCTGTTGCTTCAAGTTTATTCTTCATCTGCACCACCGCAGAGGAGGACCAATAGTAGATAACAGTTTAGTACTCTTTTCTTTGTTTCTCACAAAATTTTCCTGTTTCTTTAAATATAAATATTTTCTTCAAAAATTAAAATGAATACTCAGAAAACTCATCCGGTTAAACTGGGGTTATATACAATTTATAAAAAATGAAGCCCACATGTCTAGGTATATACTAAATTCACAATAATTTGGCACAAAGCCAATGATGCAGGCCACCTAACAGGATTAAACTCAATATATAGTAGTAATAATCTGCTAAAAAATTTCATTAGTGCTACTTAAACCAAAAGACACACATTTTAAGTAAACATTGTTGATTGTACATATATGTATAAAAATATGTAATCATAAGAAAAATTAAGTCAAGAAAAATAGAATGTTTATGAATTACTGAATGTTTTGTTTTATATATAAAGGTGGGTCAATGCCTGTAGCCTGTAATTATAACATGAAGTAAAGAAACTCACAACTAATCTCAGGGTCGTCAAACTGTCGTTAGCTTTTGTTCAAAATATGTCCCCTAAGGTAAGTGTTGAGAAAAATAGACAAACAAAAAGTGAAACAAAACAAGATAGAAATATTTATTTTATCAGTAGCATATTTTTCAAGGAATGTTCTTAAGAGTCTCTGTAAATAATAAAGGAAAAATTGAGCTTACTCTGCTGGTGAATCAGCAATCACATGTGGTGTACTGGCTATGATATGTAGCATCTGTTGCATGGAGTGCTGGTTTTTGCATCCTGTGACAATGTTAGTTTGAAGTGAAAGAGAACTAACCGTTCAGTTCCACAGTATGCTTGCCTGAAAGGTGAAATGAGAGTTACTTCTGCTGATAGGGTTTTTCATGCATGTGTGTCTGGCAAAAGAGTTTAACATCTGCTACAAGCCTGTCAAAAGTTAGCTGAATTTTGATCAGAAATTTTCATTGTAAAATCTTCAATCTATATTATGACTGGAGAAGCATTTAAAAGGCAGGAGATTATATGGAAAAATAAATGTTTGGTGTGTAATGTAGCCTAATGTTCACCATTAGGCTACAAAGTTATTGACTTAACTAGGTATATTTTTTTTGTAATCATTTCACCCCAAGCAAAGCCACTAAGATGCAAGGGGTTACTGAATGTGAACAAATAAGAAAAAAGAGCATGGAGCTAGAAGTGAGTAATGGAAAAGAAGAAACTTAGCATAGAACTTATGGTTACAACTAGCCAATTCAGCTGTAAATTGATGGGACCTCATTGCCAATCTAGTATTTACCATAAAAAATGATCAAAAGGCATCCAAAATAGTCCTTTTATTTTTCCATCATGTTTTATTGATTTTTCCTATATACAGAAGAAATAAAACATCTTGCAACAAAGAATATTGTTCTTCAATAATAGCAACAATATCAATATATTCTGTACTTCCAGAAACTATGCACAATATTAAGAAATGGGAAAATTTCATTAAAAGCAAAACAAGAGTGTTCAACTGTTAAGTAATATCAATTTTCTTATATGAATGCCGAACAATTACCTCACAAATGAAGATGAGTATTGAGGCAGTGGAGATGTGTTTCTCCAGAAGATATTCTAAAAATATGGAGAAAACATGTGAGCAACAAGGAAGTTTTAAGGAAAATAGGAACACAAGGTACACATGTATATAGAATCAGAAAGAGTTAAAATTTCTGGGACACATAATGAGAAAAGGGGGCTTGTAGAATTTGATACTCACAGGATATATTGAAAGCTACAAGAGTAGTGAGAAGCAACCAATAATGCATGTAATGAACTTTGTGCAAATGGAAAGCAGAACAGGAATAGGAATGTACAGTCAGAAGTCAAACATTGCTTAGTGTTACAACGAATAGGAAATCACAGAGAGTTATGATCACAAATGTCCTGAAGAGATATGGCATATAAAAAAAGATACAATTCCTACATTTTTTTGTATTTCAGATGAACAGATTTCTTCTCAAGGATTAGATTGCCTCAGGAATGGAAAATTATACAATATTACACTATTTTAATCACGTTTTTTTTCAGCATTTATCAAATTGTTCTAACCCTTTACCATTGAACATGTTGAAATCTGCCCGATAAATATCAGCTCTTAGTCTCGCTGTTTGTGTGACTTCCTATCTCATTTGCGATGATGTCCTTATATATTACGGCAGAGTATACACGAATTGGGTTATGATGGGTTGAACAGAATTGAAAGCTAGAGGATTAAGCTAAAAACCTTCATATCAAATGACACAGACTAATATTATTTATAAGCAGTGGTTGCATCCAACCAGTTCAGGCAAGCCAATTCTTAAAATTATAAATGTTTAGTGAAACGATTGTTGGATTAGTCAAAAATACTCTGTTATGTTAATAGCCGATATATAATATCTAAAAATATAATTAATACCATTGCTGTAAGTTCTGCAGAGACTGAAAGGGGTTTTCTGTGATGAACATAATTTATCCTGACAAAAGAAATCATCTTGAAGTTAAAAATTGAGCAAATCTTCTAGTCAAAAATTTGATAGGTCTTCCATTGGATCCTTAGGACTGCAGTGATTCAGTTTGTATGTGGCTAAGAAACCATAACACAGCTGATGACACGAAGGAAAAAAGCATCATACTTCTAAACAGAAATATGATGAGGACTGAATTTCAATCTGGAAATATCTTAATAAATAAATGTTTTCTATTAAATTATCAAATTGGTTTAATTCTTTTTGATACTATAAAGTGATTTGTTTCTATTTTCAGATTGAAAAGAAAATAAGCTGAATAGGTTCCTAAAAATTACCTGACTTTATAGAACTGGTTCCTGGAAATTTTGGATGCCATTATTGAGCAGAATATGTTTTGAAAGATTACTTGCCTTTATAGAAAGGGTTCCTGGAAATTTGGGATGCCATTATTGTTTATAAGGTTAGAATTTTGAGCAGGAAACCTCGTTCAATACTTTGGATCAAGTCATGAAAGCATGTTTACCACAAAATATCCAGAAAATTTCACATCAGAATAAAATATATTTCTACCAGCATACTTAATCTTTAAATAAATCTTTTAATTCATCCTTATTTCTTATTACTATGAATGTTATTTTAATGGGTACATGCTGGTACTCCAGTTATTTTTTTTAATTTTCTTCTCAATCTAGACCAGTTGTTATTAATTTCACTAAACTTAAAAAAATCTGCAATACATTAGATAGTAGTGCGTATCATACAAAAAATATTTAATTCCATCACAAGTCTTGTCCTAATGCCTTAGGACAAGATCTAGGACCAGGGGGCTACAAAGAAATATAGTCTTTTTTATTTTTTTTACCCAAGCAACTGGTTCACAGAGGGTTAGTGAAGGTGAGAGAAAAAAAAACTGTGTATAGGGGGAATGCAGAAAGGATGAAAGATGAATGGGGTTCAAGACATCAGAAGATGACGATTGCCATTGTATTTAAATTTTTGGAGATTCTAGTTATCAGGGAAGTAAATAAACAGAAGGGAATTCCACAGGCGGGGAGTGTGAGAAAAAAGCTGTTGGAGTAGAAGTGGCAGTTACATTTAACTATTTTGACGGTAAAAGAATGGAACCTAGATGCTAGTCTAGTAGCATGTTTAAATTTATGTAGACAGGGCACCAGGGAAAAAGCTTGACAGAACAGTTGCCATGAAAATATTTGTAGAAAAGATAGAGGGAAGCCACATTACGTCTGTGAAAAAGTGGCTGGAATTGAGATGTCAAGTTAAGATCGATTACATTGCAGATCCTTCTTTGAATTTTGTTGAGTACCTCAAGATGAACAGCTGAGGCACCAGACCAAATATAGCAACAGTACTTAATGCACAGACGATTTGTAGATATATAAGATGGACTCTGACAAGAAAAACCTTCTGGCATGACACTGTGTCAAATTTCCTTGTGGCAAATGCAGCTCTTGATTCAATGTAGTTGTTCCATATCAAGTCATTTGAAAACGCGAGACCAAGAAGGTACAGTGAGACACACTCCAGCATCAACCATGCTAATGGCAGTCAGGGAATTATCTCTGTGGGCAGTTTCATTTTAAGTCCTATTATCAAGTAAAAGTACCTCATCACATAGAAACACACTTGAGACATTTTCCTTATTAACTTTTCTTGTTTATAAAGAAAATGAGGATATTTTTTAAAAAATTTATATGTACCTGTACTGACATGCATATGATATACCGTACATATGAACACTAATGGGTATGTCCCAATCCTCATAAATACATTGGATGCTATTGTAAGTGGTAGTAATATGCTGTCTAAGTAGTCCACCACTAGCAGTGGTTTACCTACTTCATGCTGCTGGCGAGTATTATATTTTGTTGATGTTATAAAGATTACCATTTCATTTTCCAACCTTCGTTTTGGTTATTCCTCATTCAGTAACTCTTTCTACGTTACAATAGTATGAGAATTATATATACCTGTAATGAGGTATGTATTAAAAATGATATATAATGTTTTATACTTTAGAACAATTTTAGGGAAATCTATGACAATGTGAAAAAAGTTTTTTGTGAGATGCATTTTATCCTTTACGACTTCATTGGACTAAAATGATGTTAATGTTGATATGATTAGACATGTGCATAAAGGAGAAGAGACACTGAATTTTTAAATTAAATCAAATAGACTATATACCCAGATACATATTTAAAAATAAAAAAAATACTTTAAAATTTCAAAGTCCTCTCTCCTTTAATCACAATAACATAAACATCCCTTTCGTCTAATGAAGTTCTAAAGGAAGAAATGCCTCACATGGAAAAGTTTTTCCACTTTGTCATAGAGTCGCCTAAAATTGTTCTAATATATAAAAGTGTATATAAAATTTTATGTGTGAATTTAAAAATTATTTTATAAAGTCACTTATATAAATTGCTAGTTAAAAGCTATTTAGCAAAAGAAAATTTTGGAAGTCCGCATTTTAGTTATCAAAACCAGACCATATATGGCAACAGTACTCAATGCAAGGACGAATGGTAGATTTGTAGATATGTAAGATGAACTTTATTATTGATTAAAAAATATGTATACATGAAGAAACACTTAGAGGTAAGTTTTAAGTTACTTATACACAACAGAGTCTTTATATATATCAATGGTGAGATTATTTATGAAATTTGATAAGCCCCAATAGTTCTACTCACAATCTTACCATTTTGATTTATGTCTATACAAAACAAACATTATATGCAAATTATTAATTTGCAAACCAATTGAACCAACTCCTAAGAGGATGCCTACATAATCATTACAATCTTAATCTGTTCAAGTCTAGGGTTAACTATTATCTTCCCCACATATTCTCATAAACTATGCCTCTTTTTCTGTAATCCTCTACCTTGAGTGGCTCCAGGGCCTTGTATAGGGTGAACATCATTGTTAAAAAAATAAATATAAACTGAATAATTTGCTACTGTTTATAGAGTTATCCAGAAAACAAAGTAATTACTTTCTCTACATACAGAAAACCTGTTTTTCTTTCAGTCACGTGCCATATGTGATACATGCTTAGGCAATCATGTATCTTTCGATACATGACTGATGAGGCAAATTTTTTTCTTGCAGTAGATTGCCATTTCTTTCTGCGGTAGACCAGCTGCCATCCAAGGCTATAGAACCCAGTCTGTTCGGCTATTTACCCATAGCTGGGGGAGAAGAGGAGGATTCATACCTTTCCCAAGGGTATTAGTGTGTAAGTGAATGTAATGGATTCGAGTGGAATTTAAACATGGCTCTCCGATCCCTAAATCTGAAACACTATCTATTACTACACCATAGAATTACTATTATGCATATAAAATTGAAAAGAGTAAGTACTGATGAGAATTCTTTCAAATTAGGATAAACCGTTTAAAATTAAATTTAGTCCTATCCACAGTGTACTTTTGTTTACACTTTATTCCATCAATGGGAAAAATCAAGATTATTCAATAACTTAGAAGTCTAACAGAACTTTATGGTAGCAAAATTGAGTTTAGGTAAGTGTTGTGGCCTTGTTAAAGCCAGAAATAAAGGCACAAGAAAGGAAATGAGTTAAACAAATATATTAACAGAAACAGTGATTTCAAACAAGAGTGTTACAGCAAAAATGTTTGGTCTGACTGTCGGAGCTGACTGCTGGAAACTTTCCTCTCCAAAAGGCAGTACCTGATCCTATTTATAGCTTGGAGAGTCCATGCATGCATGGGTAAATTCCCATAACAGTAAGTATGCACCTAATAAGAACAAGTAAGCACACTTGGAATAATTTGATCAGCTGGTGCAGCATGGCACAACTGTGCAAATAACTGTCCCTTTTCACATGTCTTTTTGTTGTATCCTGATCAATTTAAAGGCCTGTATATTTTTGGAAGCAGGTGGACTAATGATGGAGTGTATATGATGTGTAAAACTTGAAACACAATGAAATCAAGGCATATTACTGACAATTGTCCTGCTATTTACCCATAGCTGGGGGAGAAGAGGAGGAGTCATACCTTTCCCAAGGGTATTAGTGTGTAAGTGAATGTAATGGATTCAACTGGAATTTAAACAGGGCTCTCCGATCCCTAAATCTGAAACACTATCTACAATTTGCCTCAACACATCTTTATAATGTATTTTTCAATTCAGTTTGAAATGGGAACCACTGTTTTTTTTAATTATACTAAATATTACCACAAACATAAATGGAGGGTGTTTGTTTGGTGTGTATTTAAGGCATAATAGTATATCTGAGTATGTGAAATTATTATTACACAAATACACAAATATTTTATTTTACATATATATATATATATATATATATATATATATATATATATAATGAAATGGACAAAGTCCAACAATTATTTTAAGGCATTTTTTTATGTTTATACGTTCTTTTTATAGATACAAATATTTAAGTAAATGCTCTGTTTATAATAAACAGTATTAACGACATTTACCAGCCTGAATGTCCAAGAAATTTTCATAGAAAATATGTGTCCTCTAACAGGAATCGAACCTGTATCCTATAAGGAACCATCACATAGCCTGACGTGCTTTACCGATTTAGCCACAGAGTAGCATTTCAGCTTCATAATGTGTGACGTCATTTGTTTACATTTGGATACACATTGAGCAGATATAAATGTACAAGAGAAAATCATGGAGAATTATCATTTAAAAACAGTAAAATTGACCTTGCTAACCGAAACGCTTGATTCCTGTTGGAGGATGCATATTTTCTATGAAAATTTCTTAGACATTCAGGCCACTAAATGTTGTTAATACTCTTTATTATAAACAGAGCATTTACTTAAATATTTGTATCTATAAAAAGAACATATAACCATAAAAAATGTCTTATATATATATATATATATATATATATATATATATATATATATATATATATATATATATATAAAAAACAAATAGGAAAATGTCTATCACTCTAACATATTTTACTTGAAATCAGATATGGGGGAAAAGAAAAAATTAAAAAAGAACATAGTTCTGTACAAAGTAAGTACTTTGAGAGCCTTAATTAATTAACATTAATGGCTGACCACTTGTATTCAAGGATACCCATCTACTAGGGCAGCTAGCTAATCCCTTGCAGGCACTTGCTCAAGCGCATTTTGTGTTTGTTCAACACCCACAGAGCTCAGCTGTGGTTTATACTGCAACTATGCTGAGCATACCTTAGTTACAGTTTCTGGGAGAGAAGTGTGTTATCTAACATGAACAAGAATCTGAACAAGGCCAGCATGCTCAAACCCTCGGTCACAATGACTTGTGTCTTTATGCTAGGACAACCGTTGACAGCTACCAAGGGTGCTGTCTACTGAGTTTTACTCACAAGGCTTGGATCAACCCATGGTATGGTTTTCAGACACTTTCTAAAGGTGCCACATGTTGGGTTTACCTCCTCCAGACTGATAACATCAGGGAGTCTCCTTCCTGACAAATCAACCATGATGAGATTCAAACCCAGGTCTCATGGTCAGAAAGCAAACATTCTAAGCACTCACCCACGTGCCCAAAACTTTGAGGCCCTATTAATAAAAATATAACCAACTACAAACAAACAACAAAAACATTACATTATATCACAAAGCATTACTGAATCCATTGTTAAAGAATTTAATGTATGTTTATCTAAAACAAATGGTATGTATATAAAAATATTCTCAATCAACATGTGAAAAACCAACAAACATGATGTGTATTAGACACACATATATATATATATACACACACACACACACACACACACACACACACACACACACACACACACACACACACACACAAAAATATACAAATATAAATTATCATCTGAATCCCATACAGGCAAACTAGAATTATTATACACTTATATATATAAAGCAATATTTAGGGATTTTCAGCTAGGCTTGGAATTTGTTAATTTCCATCTCCATTCAAATTCCACTGATTATATTAACATTGATTTAAATAGTCAAATAATTTGGATAAATTAAATAAATCCAACATTAAAATTTTTCAAGTTATAGAAAAATATTCAATTTTTACATGATTCGAAAGAGAAATAAATTCTGTATAAAACGTGTACACAATAAAAACTAATTTATATTGTATTATTAGAAACATATTCTGAAATGAATAAAACCTTAACCATTGGGTCTTAAACTTATTTTCACCAGTGTAGAAACAAACTGAGCTGATTATCTTTAATATTTCAATTCAATAACATTTCACAATGATAAATAATTCTGATTAGTCAAACAATTAATTTTTTCTTAATTTTAACATAATAACAGTATTAAGAACAATAATTTCAATAAACTATTGGGATAACCAATGGTATATGATCTTAAAGAAACTCAGTTTTATTTTGGTTATCGAAAGATCTCAATTTATTTGGATATAAATACAGAATGAAGGAAAAGAGAATCAGACAAAAGTTGGTATTTCTTGGAGCTTAAATCATCTGAGTACTTTGTACAGTAGAGAAAGATCTAGGGAGAAATGCTTTCATGCTATCACCCACAAGTGTAGCTTACTGGTTGCTCTATATATATTCTTTGAGTGGATGGTTGAGTGTTTAGAATATTGGTATTCCAACCATAAGATCCAAGTTCAAATCTGTCTATGGTTGATTTGATAAGTAAATGATTTCTTGATAATAATAAATTGGAGAGATGCAGCACCATTGGGAAGTGCAGAAAACCAGACACCACATTTGAGAAGGCAAAACTGTTTTCCAAAAACTGTTTGGAAGCTGTTGATAGTCAAGCTAGCATGAAGTTGCAAGTCATCATGACTGAGGGTTTGAGTATACTGGCTGTGTTCAAACTGTTAAGCATGCAAGATTACACACTCTCCCAGAAACTATAACTTAGTTCTACTCAGCATAGTGGCAATATAAACCTCAAGATGGCTCTGTGGGTGTGGACAAAACACAACTATGCCTGAGCAGGCATCTGCAGCAGGGATTAACTGGTCACTCTAGCAGACAGGTGTACTTTAGAAAAAGCATCCATTATTATTATTATTATTATTATTATTATTATATGTTCAAAGCTCTGTGATAATGACATAATTCTTATTCAACCATATGTGACACTGATGTGTCCAACTATTATTACATCATCGTCATCATTTATGTATTTTTTTTCCTTTCAGGGCATAGACAACCAGGTTTCTCCACAACTTCATGTCCTTCACACATCTTTTGAGTGTTAAACTTTCCAAGTTGTCCCTCCTCATAATTGATCCCAGAAATTTCAAATGTCTCTTCCAAATTTTAAGTACGAGTGCCTTTATTGTAGATGTGCAAGGTTTGTACATCGTGGGAAGTGGAATCAGTGGGCCAAGTTCAAATTCCAGCCTAGTCTACTGCATTCACTTTCACACCAAATTCCCTTGGGAAAGGCATAAATCTGTCATTTTCCTATCTACTGGGGGTTAAATAGTAGGATATATCTCTAGCCTTGGATGGCAACAAGACTAAGAAAAGGAAAATAATTCATGGTCAACCTGAAGAGGGATGGTTCTGTCAGGTTATCTTGCCCTAGACACACCAACTACTGCTACAGCAGCAGTACACATTACACATTACACATGTTGAGATTTGTGATTTGTGAATGTTTTTCTGGTTCCTCTTCAAGAAGATTTGATAGTGTATATGTCGAAGAGGAAATATGAAATGAAAGTCAACATGATTTTGAAACAATCAAGTTAGATGTGCCTTTTATTATATCGTTAAGAGAGTATGAAGCAGAATATAACATGTTTTTTCAACTTGATCTTCGAACATTTGATTGCTTCTGTACATGACAAAATGTTGTACACAAAAAAAAATGCATTGATTCTTTGTCTTTTACAACATTGCTTGAAATATTATCAAGTGTTTTGCATACACAAAAATCCTGCCATTTATTAATCACATGACTCATAGATTTTCCTCAATCACTTATTCCCATTGATTACAAAAGTCAGGTTAGACATTACACCATTATTTATAGATTCAATCATTTTATTTTACATTTTATTATTTTTATATTTGTATCTCAAAAACAGAATACAGATTTTAGTAGCACTTGGAGGAAAATGGAAATTCTTTCATTTCATTTCATTGTTATCTGTCTATATTTCTGAGATGAGGTATTATGTACATTATTTACATTATTCAGACTATTGTCCTCATCTTTCTCGCCATATTTATTACAACATTTTGGCCGTTGTACGCTTCGGCCTTCTTCAGGTGATTGGAATGTCGAACTGAACCCTTTATTTCGCTCACTGAGGTAGACTGTTCTAGTTCCACATGCCATGTTTTATGGGTGTCAGTTATCTCCTGTTAATTTCCCTCTGAAAGTTTTCCACTGCCTTAACCAGGTATTGAACTCACACTCTTTGCATCCTGTCACTGGATCTAAGTAACGCCTTTATCCACTGTGCCATGTGTTCTCAAGCGTACAATGGCCGAAATGTTGTAATAAATATGGCGACAAAGATGAGGACAATAGTCCGAATAATGTAAATAATGTCATTTCATCATGTTCAATTTAGCAAAAATGTGTCACTAAGTCTAGATTTTTTAATGTGTACTCTGATGATTGGTGAGTATCTATGCAGATTGATACAATGGTTTATAGGTGCACCTCCTGCAAAAGCCAGAACCAAACAGCAGCACATCTCTCTCTTTGGAGGACCTCTAGCCTAGGTGACTCAATAGGAAAAAGACTGGCTTGTAAAGGTCAATACCACCAAAACCAAAAGAATAATAGACCACAACCACCGAACAGAACCTGAAGGGCTTACAGTCACATCAATTCCTGTATGTCAAGCCCAGTCAGTATTTAGATGGGTGACTACTTGCGAATACCAGGTGCTGTAAGATTGGATGTACAGGTGGTATAATGGATAATGGCTTGGAATTGTTAATCAGAGAATCATGCATTTGTATTTCAATAGTAAGATGTAAGTTCCATTCAGACAGCTTCTTCTCAAGAATTGTTACTTTGTGGAACAATCTCCTGAGAGGATGCTTTCTCAGTCACTACAATCTTGAGTTATTCAAGTCTAGGGTTAACTGTTATCTTTCCAGCATAGCCCTATAAGTTTCACTTCTTGTCTTTTCTTTCAGTAATCCTCTACCTTGAGTGGTTCTTGGGCCTTGTAAATATTTTACAACAATATGAACAATTTATTGCAGTTTAATGGGAACTCATAGACTTCATTTTATTAATCAAAAAATGCTCGGAAAATCTTGGCTGATGATAAATATTATAATGATGTTATTAGAAACTTATTTTTCCCCTTAGGCAGGATATTCATGAAGTATTGCTGACTAAAATGTAAAAGTATTTCTCTGAATTTCCTTTGAATATAGTGACTAACCTTCAAGAAACTCCATCAAATTAATTGTCATATTTTTCCCTTCTTCTATGTACTGTGTTCCTTTAGGATGTGAGCAATCATGGCTCTCCACATCTTTCTATCCTTTGTAACTCTAAGTAATATTTGACCCCTTACTATCCTTTCTAGTCCCTATTCTGGCATTCATTTACACAGGCTCATATACATTACTTAATGTTTCCCTCTACTCTTCTTGTCCTGTGAGTGTCAAATTCTCCAAGCCCTCTTTCCTCATTTTGTCTTCCAGAAATTTCAACAATGTCTCTTTTTAAGTACAAGCAGGAATAGAGCAGGAAATCTTTAAAATATCAAGTGGTTTTTTTATTTGTTTTTGTATATTCAAAGTTTTGATGAAATTCACTAACATTGTTGAGTAAATATTTAAATAAATTTCTTTTTCTACATGCAATCCTTACAAATTTTTATCATAGAAACAAACTGAGTTACTGATCTTTAATATTTCTATTTTTAAGCATTGATTTCAACAACATTTCACAATGATAAATAATTTTGATGAGTCAATCAGTTCTCATAATTTTGACATAATTGTTATACAAAATAAAAGTTTTAATGTTATGTTTGACTCTAGTTTGCTCTTTTATTAAGTTGATGCGATTTGGTCAAGTACTGCTTTGAAACAGTTTTTGATTGCATGGTTTATTTTCACACCTAAATCTTTGTGATAATATGATTATATACATTCTATATATTAGACAGACTGATGGTGGGTAATTGAATGACAAAATAAGGAAAAATTCTTATATTACACATTCTGCGCTTCAAAAGAACCTCTTCAGAATAAATAACAATTTTTATTGATGAAATCATTTATATGTAGTAGGAGGGAATAAAATATAACAAACCTTCATCATAATACTACATCAAAAGAAACAATGAAGACTTAACTTTAGATTTAAATTTTAAAATACCAAATATATCTATTTACCACATTGTAATGACTGCAGTTTTGTGAAGAAAGTTGATATGCTGCTGTAAAGAAAATGATGCTAAACGTAAATGAAACAAAAATACAAAAGCAGTAGAAAGCTGAATGAAGCTGGTTAGGGCATTCATCTAGACACATAAGATGGTAGAAATTTAAATGTGCATTTCCTGTAGTTGGTTACCAAGTTTTTACAGATTCCAGTGAGGATTTTGAACCACTCCTCTTTGGAGATCCTCTCCAAATACCTAAGGTTTGTAGGTTGTTGTTGGGCAACTCAAAGCTTCAGCTCCCTCTACAGATTCTCTAAAAGATTAAGGTCCAGAGACTGACTAAGCCATCTTCAGTGTCCTGGCTGAGGCATGGAGGATTTCACTCAATATTTCTCTGTACTTGGCCCCATCCATCTTTCCTTCAACCCAGTGTAGTTGTCCTGTCCCCTTAGCAGAGAAACAGTCCCAAAGCATAATGTTTCCACCACCATGCTTAATGGTTGGGATGATGTTCTTGGGGTCCAAGTCAACTTTTTTTTTCCTCCAAACACGGCAAGTCGAGTTGATGCCAAAAAGCTCAATTTTAATCTTGTTAGACCACAGCACTTACTCCTAACCCTCTTCTGAATCATCCAGGTGTTCATTTGCAAACTTCTGATGAGTCTGTATATGTGCCTTCTTGAGTAGGGGGATGTTGTAGGTACTACATGATTTCAGTCCACTACAATGTAGTGTGTTACTAATCTTGGTGACTGTGGTCCCCGCTGCCTTGAGATCATCAACAAGCTCTCATCCACATTAAGAGAACTTGTGTGGAGTTCCAGACTGAGGAAGATTGATAGTCAATTGGTGTTTCATCCATTTTCTTATTATCACACCAACAGTTGTGTCCTTCTCACCTAGCGGGTTGCCAATCGTCTTATCGCCCATTCCAGTCTTGTGCAGGTTTGCAATTTTGTCCAGAATCTTCTTAGACAATTCAATCACCTTGTCCATTGTGGAGAGATTAGATTCTGATTCATTGAAGGATTCTGTGAACTAGTACCTTTTATACAGGTAATGAGTACTTGATTAGGAGTAATAAATGAGTAATAGGATTAGTCTATATGCCTCCTGGTCACATAACTAGTCTGTGGGGCCTGAATCATTGCTGGTTAGTAGGGGGTGAACTATTTATTTTTTCAATAAAAAAGAAATAAAATTTAAAAAATTATTATAATGTGATTTCCTAGAATTTTTTTTAATATTCTATCTCTCATGCTCAAGATGGATCTACCCTGAAAATTACAGACCATTCCCATTTTTTGTAAGGTGGCAAACTCAGAAAATCAGCAGGGATGAAATACTTATTTTCTCCATGGTATAGGGAGGATTGATGAAAGGATAACAGATGAATGGGATTCAAAAATATATAAGATGGTGACTGACATTGCATTTAAATTTTTGAAGATTGTATTTATCAAAATACAATCTTTAGAAATTTAAAATCAAGTAAACAGAAGGGAGTTTCACAGGTGGAAAGTGCAAGAAAGGAAACTGTTGAAGTAGAAGTAGTGGTTGCATTTAACTATTTCAACCGTAAATGGGTGTGGGACCTAAATGTCAATCTAGTAGCATGCTTAAATTCAAGCAGTCGGGCGCCAGGGAAAAAAGTATGTAACTGTACTTGCATTTTAACTAGGGAACAGGAAAAAATACAAGTAAGAAAAAATTTTTGCTTGTCTCTGAACATTTCTAATCAGATAGAAAATTATCCAGCTTTTCAAAATTGCTCTTAATTAAGTCAAAACAAAGAGGAGAGACTTGAATTTTGTCATTGGATTCAAATGTCATTTCATTCTAATGGACTAAATAGATTAAGGAAATTGAATTCCTATTTTTCATGCAACATTTACAGGATTTTCCTTACTTCACTTTTAAAATATTTCAGGGATGGCCACTAATTAGATAATGGAGTGAATAATAAAAGAAGATAAATCATTGATTTGGTAGGCACATGTGCTATTGCATCTTGGGATTGGAGTTGCAAGCCAATCAGAGTGATGTGTTTGCTGAAAGAGAGCTTATCAACAAATGATTATATGATTCAAGAGCTTAATATAAACTCCTGACTCCATAAACCAGAATTGTGTACATAAATGGAATTCATTGGTCTCAGATAAACAATCAAAAAGCCTGGATCTGTTCAAACATCATTATATAAGGACATAAAAATCAAATAAATCACCAAAAATTCAAGTATTAATAAATTTGGGATATTTTTATTATTTTGGGATTTATTTTTTCAATTACTTTTTCAAAACAGTAATCAAGAACTCAATTTAAAAAGAAAATTAAACACAAGAATTATACTCCAAGTTTTGTAAAGTTGCATGGGCCTAGCATTAAAAAATGACTTACAACTAAGTAATAAGTCATTTTTGAAGTTTTACTGAGCATGGAACAAGGAAAGCAATATCTTTGCTCAGAATTATATCAGAAAGAGCAATATAAATGCAGGACTTAGACTTGTGTTTTATTGATTATACAAAGCCTTTGATAAAGTATGTCACAAAAAACTGTTTGAACTACTATGTAAGCTTGACATATTTGGAAAGGGTATTAGAATAATCCAGATCTTACACCAACAGCAAACCACCAACATACAGATAAAAAATGAGTTCAGTAAATATACAAAAACAGAAAGCGCCATAAGACAAGGATGTGTCTTCTCACTGGATTTATTCAATCTATACAGTAAGGCAATTCTAAAAGAATTAGAAATCCTACCAGGATTCATTATTAGCGGCCACAATCTAAACAACATAAGATATGCAGGTGACACAGTGATGATAGCAGATACAGAAAGGAAACTGCAAAAACTCCAACAGAATGTATTGAAGAAAAGCAAGAAGAAAGGAATAAACATCAATTGCAAGACAATGGGATCAGTGACTGATAGCAAAAGGAAGAGCCTTTACAAGTTTGACATACCAAAATCAAGAAAGTACAAAAATTTACATATCTCAGAAGTGTTTTAACAGAGGATAGAGAACGTGACACTGAAATCCAAAGGTGAACTGGGAAAGCCAAAGATGCATTCCAAAAGCTAAGCAGAGTATTAAGAAATAGAATAATTTCTTAAAAACAAAGAAAAAACCAGTGAACTGTTACATAATATCAGTCCTCCTATATAGCAGTGAATACAGATGAAGATACTCAAAGCAACAGAAATGTAGTTCTACACAAGGATGCTGAGAATACCATGGACTAAATGTTTGAGCAGCAACAAAGTTTTAGAGAAAATGGAAGCAAAGAGGAAACATGTTTAATATCATGAGGAGACAGCTGAAATTTCTAGGGTACATAATGAGTAAAGAAGGCTTGGAAAATGTGATACTCACTGGGGAGATTGACAGTAAGAGGAACAGAAGAAACAATGCATAACCTACTTACCTTGAGTGAATAAATGGCTGAACAAAGTTTACAAGGGATAACAAAAATATAAAATTTATTAAGAGATACAAAGGACAGGAAATTGTGGAGAGCCATAAAAGAAGTAACTCATTTTTGTGTCTAGCAATAAAAAAAAAGACTTACTACTAAGTAACATGAATAAGCAGAGAAACATTGAAAATTACAAACCTCTTATCTACGTAAACCACCCAAAGTCAACATACTTTGAATGTAACAGAGAAAATTGGCAGGCAAAATAAAAAAAATATACAGGTAAAAAAACTTCCAAATCGCCAGCAATGGATTTCAGAATTTGCAGGTTTAGCAAAAGATACTGGAAGACTGGTCAATTTCTTGTATCACTCCTGCTGTCAGGATGTTAAATAGAACATGCATATTCAAAAGATGCTGAAAGAATGGTCGGTTCATTCCAGAAAATGCCTAACTCCAGCTGCCACACCCTATCTTTAAAAAGAGTCAGAACAGACCAAGAATGGCATATTGCTGCCATATCTGTGCTGGTGATGCCCAATCATCACTGAGCTTGATGGAGTTTAAAAGCACTTATGTAGCTGCGTAGGTGATAATTTATTCTCCACTCTGTAACCCTCATCCCACAGACGAAATGTCACCAGCCTTTCAGTACTATATCGCCATTACTATGACAGATGTTTGGACAAGTTACATTCCTAAGTTTCACCAGCTCAAACCTTCACAGCTAGGACCTGCCATGCTGTGTTCACAGTAGCAAACTATCCTCATTCCTTTCATGTACATTTGATAAGGAATAAGTCCCACTCAGACAGCTTCTTTGCAGAATTCTTACTTTGTGGAACAAAGTCCTGAGAGGATGCTTCCCTGACAACTACAATCTTGGTCTCTAAGTTCAGGATCTATCTATCCTAAACATCCTCATTTTTTACTTCTTCCGCTCCCACTTCCGTATAACCGTCCCTTTCAGTAACCCTCTACTTTGAGTGGCTCTTAAGTTTTGTATTGGGTGAATAAACAATAAATAAAATGTCAAATTTACCTTTTAAATAAGTAGTTTTAATGCCCAGGAGAAGATTTTAAGTTTTCAGAGATTTAGCCAAAGGTTTTTGAACTTCAGCATGAAAGAGAATATTTTCTATAAATCTAGAATTCGACTCATCTTAAAAAAATTAACAAAATATCTGCTTGTTTGTTTCTAAGTGTTTTGTGTCAATGGATTCAATCTTAATTCTGGTCTGGTTCTTTTGCTGTATATTTAAAGATTCTTGATAAAAACCAAAGAAGAATCTGCAATGTTATTTGTCTTAACTGGCATATTGGCTTCAGTGACTTTCCCACCATTGTAATATAGCTTCTCTGTGATTTTTCTATAAATAATCTGAGCTTTCCTCTTTAGTACCTAGCCATTATGAATTTAAGTGCAGTACTAGATTCATAGCAAGATCTCATCATTTTACACTTGAAATGGCTACATGTAATTGCAGGTTCTATTCTAACTGTTTCTTTTCTCATACTTCTCACTTGTGAAACTCTCTTCTGGCTTCTTGCTTTCCAGTCAACTTTGATCTTAAAAAAATTTAAATCTAATGTCAATCGTTATTTTCTGTCTTCTTAATTACTGTTCTTTTATTGTTCTTTTTCCTTAATTAGTGTTTTTTTCTCATATTCTCTCATTTTGAAATGCCTAGAGTTCTGTTAAAAACAATATCTAGAGTTTTGGTGAATATATGACACTTGTAATCCAGAAAAAAATGTTCTTCACAATTTCCATAAACTGTCTTCTTTAAAATGATCTTGTTTACAAAGGAAACATAGAATGGATATCAAAAATCATTTTAACACATGGCTAAAATGTTTATTTTTTGATTTCATGTTCATACACACAGAGTTAATATATTATATTTTATAAACTCAATAAGGTAGATAATAGTTTAAATGTTATTTTCTGTTTTACAATATCAAAGCAGCCATATCATTCTAATTTACTTGTTAATTAGGATATGAAATTAAGATTTACTACATATACAGTTTACTAAATTAAGATCATTATGTACACAGTTTACTTTGTAAACAAAAGGTGAGTCTTAATTGATTTCCTTCATTGGAAATCGTTTAAAGAGATATTGGCCCTTCTGAATGGTTATCTATTTACTGTCAACAAGATAAGATTACTTAATCACCAGAACATCTATCATAGTAATAGTGATATAGTAGTGAAAGGCTGGTGACATTTTGTCTGGGACAAGGGTTGATGGGTGGAGAATAAATTATCACCTACATGGCTATGTAAGTGCTTTTGAGCTCAGTGAAGATTGGACAGCACTAACACAGATATGACATTAATACTCCATTCTTGGTCTGGTCTGACTCTTTTTAAAGATAGGGTGTGGCAGTTGGAGTTAGGCATTTTCTGGAATGAACCAACCATTCTTTCAGCATCTTTTGCAATGGCACTGAATATGCATGTTCTATTTAACATCAGAAGTGAGATCTAGACCCAGGAGGCATTCAAAGCAAGAATACTGCGTAATTCTATTACTAAGTTATATACTAATTATAGTTATACAGTAATAGCATTACTTAATATTGAGGAGGAGTTGATTTTAACTGTAGGCTACACTTTGTATAGAGAATTCAACACCTATTAT
Organism: Acanthosepion pharaonis; assembly: GCA_903632075.3. NCBI lineage: Eukaryota > Metazoa > Mollusca > Cephalopoda > Sepiida > Sepiidae > Acanthosepion > Acanthosepion pharaonis. The sequence continues at coordinate 4,150,992 of CAHIKZ030000001.1, forward strand.
ATTTTTTTTTTTTTTTTTGGTGGGATTGTTTGTTCTTAGGGAGTCAGGAGATCGTCAATACAAACATTGTGATACTATCAGTTTTGAACTAATATCCAATTAACAAAGAATGAAACATGCAAATCTTATTTATTTGTCATTTTATTGTCCTTGTTGCTTTGATAATTTATTGAAAATGATACAGATATAAAAAAATCAAGAGACGTCTATCACTTTTCTGCACTTTAACATGAGTTCAACAATCAGTTACAACATTGAATAGCTTTCTTGTTCTCCACTTAAACATATAAAGAATATTTTTGTTATAACTAATTTTTTATGAATATAGAGATGCAGTGGACATTAAACACATTTGACAAGACATACCCTATGTTGATAAACCCTATCAGCAGTATCCACCCCTTTTCAGCTTTTGGTCATGCATAAAGAGAAAAAGCTGGGAACATGAATGCTGTGAATGTGAAGAGGCTGACTCACATTCACTTTGGGAACAAGATTTGGATATGACATTAAAAATTTTACTCAATGCAATAGACACACATGGCATAAACAATACACCTCACACACTCCTTAAACCACCAACAGAGTAAGTTCAACTTTTCTTTCATTCTTTATACTCTTAAGAACACTGCTGCAATTCAGACTTTCTTTCAGAAATATTCCTTGAAATTTTCTCTACACAAAAACTTTCTCTTTTGTTTGTCTGTTACCTCAGCCAATTCAATACTTTTATTTTATGTAGTAGAATTTTATGCGGTGATGAAATTCAATTCAGTAGTCACACATCTCAAGAAATCCTCCTTCACACAGTGTAACAACTTATAGAAACAATCTCTGGCCACTCGCCACACCTGTTTATAGCTAGGTTGCCAAGTCAGTGGTTGGTTGATATGTGACCAAAAATTTGCATAATGTTTCCATATATAAACAAGAAGTCATGTGTGCTTTTTTCATTCTTTTCTGATGTCGGATACATGCAACATGCTGTTGCTTGTTTTGATGACGTAAGTCACCATTTTCTTTGCTAGAGTTCATCAACTTCTCGACTTCAAACAGCGACAACAATTTGATGATCATGATGCTAAGGAGAGTGATATTTGTAGTATTTTTCAGGAAAAAACAAATGCTTGTTTGCAGATACTCACAGAACAAAATGCTACAAGTTGTAAAATGAATATCCATAACTGCATAGCATTATCATTGTAAAGACTAATAAAATTACAAGACAAAATATTTCATATGTAAAGTTATAGTTTATTCAGTTCCGAACATTGTCAATTAACGTTGGCAAGTAGGTGTGTGGTTTTGAGTACTTTGAACAGTGATCTTCTCCTCCTGAGGATATATAACATCCTGTCATCCAGTTTTCCCACGTGTACACATCATTAGCTTAGCTGGGTTAACCAGTTATTTGCATATCATTTGCAGCCACTGATATCAATTGAGATGTGATACTGTGCTTGCTGGACAACTGATGTGCCTTGTTTTTCCGATGCTCTAGTGTGACACCAAGTGTAAAGACTATTTTGGTATGCATTAGGGTGAACCCAGTACATATTGGGGTCACCACAGATCAACTCCTCTTAGAACAAATGCTCCTTACAGACATTAAATTTGATTCAAACCTCTGGTATTTCCTGGCTTGAATCATATATGACAATTCTAGTATTTCTCAATTTCTCTAAGACAAATGCTTATTAGATGATATTTACAATACAAAATGCTATATGTGTAAAATGAGATTCTAAATTTCTGAGAGATTTTTTTTACTAAGAGCAAATAATTATTTATTCACAATGTCTAGGTTTCAAATCAAAACTCTTTTTCTAATGTAGAATTTCCTGCTTTTATTGATAAATAAAGAAAAGCCACTATGAATACTTTTATCTTTTTTATCTTAAATTTTTTTCTTCAAACTTTACTTGAAGAAGTCTTTATATATTAAATTGGTTAAATTGTTAACATTATAATAATATTTCTATGTTCATTACGTTTTCAGTAGATTTTAGTCAGTCCCTAGATATTTTTTAAATCATTCTAATTTGAAGAACTGTACATTCACATGTATTCTTCGTATGCCTTCTGCTCGCAATTGGCCTAACAGTATTGAAAATATCAATAACAGCTAAATCAGCAGCCTTTTTCTTTTTTTTTTGCTGTATGTAATTTGAACTGATTTAGTCTTTCTTATCACACCACAAAATGAAAATTGTCTTGGATGGCTACTCTTCTAAATCTTTTTGCATTAATGCAGGCGTCCCCCAAGGTGCTATCCTTAGGCCTATGTTGTTCCTAATTTTCATCAATAACCTTCCTCATGGCATCAGTTCTCAACTTGGTATTTATACTGATGACACAACCATTTACTCCTGTTTAAATAGTAAGTCTGAGCAGTTCAATAAGGTCAAATTAGCAGCTGATCTCAAAAATGATCTACATTTCATTGTTAACTTGCACAAGGAATGAATTGTTAATGTTAATGCCTCCAAAACAAACCTGATCGTTTAATCATCTGATAGAACCATTTCTACCTTTCATTAATATGGATGATTCTAACCTCCAAGAGAGTGACTCACTGCAAATTCTCAGCCTCATATTTTTCACTGACATGAAATGGAAAGATTATATTGAATCATTTGGAAGTTTCACTGCTAGGAAAGTTGGTTTCCTGTGTCATGCTAGACAATTTTTTTTCTTGCCATAATGTATCTTACATATTTATAAGTCTACCATTCATTCTTAATTTGAATATTGCCACCACATCTGGTCTGGCCCTCCTGTTATTCATTTGGAGATTCTTGAGAAAATTTGCAATGTCATTAGTCAGCCTGGAATCCCAGCTTCAGTCAATTTCCCAGTGCCATAACATTGCTTTCCTTTTCTATAAATAAATTTCATGATAATTGTTTGAATGAAATTTCCTCTATGGTATCTAGACTTTAAGAATTTAAGTGCAGTACTAGATTGGCAGCAAGGTCTCATTAGAATTGAAATGGCTATATGTAAATGTAAGTTTTATACTAACAGTTTCTTCTATTGAACTTCTTACTTGTGAAACTCTCTTCTAGCTTCATGCTACCCAGTCAAATTTGATCTTCAAAAATTTAATTGCAATGTCAATCGTTATCTTCTGGCTAGTTAATTTTTGTTCTTTTATTGTTCTCTCTCCTTAACAGTATTTTTTCTCATATTCTCTGACACTAAGTAACCCCTGTCATCTTAGTGATGGTATTGCCTGCTTGGGGGTGAAGTGATTAAAAAGCATAAAAAAGTGCTGCTAAATTGGTGTCTAGCAGAGAAATTTGGAAAGAAGTTTCTTCTTGACACAAAAAGGTCATTAATGGTTTTTATGATCATGCTTTTGGGAACTTTAAATATACAAAGAAAATTCATCAAAGAAAATTCCATTTTGGCACAGCAGATGGCAGTAAATGGCAAAATGATAACATAAAATAATCAAAAACAACTTTAAAAATCTTAATCTCTGAAATAGTCAGAGTTTGTCTGCAACAGATGTGAAATAATCAATCAGTTTTCTGGGTGTAACAACATTCCAGCCACAAATTTAACCACAGGAGCTGCACTGGAATAGACAATTATAATTTTGATATCATTGATTTTCTAAGTATTTCGGAGTTGCTTACAAGAATTTCTTTTTTTTTTTTTGTAGGGATGCGAAAAGATAATTTGTAGATGATTGTTAAGACAATGATTGCCATGGAATAAGTGACATGATATTCCATTGATAAAATGTCATTTGATATCCCATTGATATAAAGTCAGTTGATGCTACATTGATATAATGTCATTTGATATTCGATTGATATAATGTCATTTGTTATAAAAGTAGTGCAATCAAAATTAGAAATCGGTAAGTTTGAATTTTGGTTGAATTTACACAAATACCCTTGGTAAAGGTATGAAACCTTCTTTTCTCCCCTCCTGCTATGGGTTTAATAACATGACAGACTAGTCTATCAAGCATGTTTGGTAATCAGTCTAGAAAAAGAACAACTCTGAATTCTAAACTCAGCCACCTGAAGTTGTACAAATACTGTTAGATATGAGGTGCATGTAAATCAATGATAGATTTCAATATATATGGATAAGTCTTTGTTTATTTAGAAATCTGCTGGCACAATTTGACGGTGGGCCCAACATAAGTGTCTTGTGTCAATGTCATAAAATGATATTTGATAGGATTCAAGAATTTTTGAAGGAAAATGTTACATTTTCACTAAAATTTAAAAATAAAAACAGGAGACAAAAAGAGTAAAAATCAATCCCAACTTCAAGTTGTTAGAGGAGAAATTCTGATCAAGTTTAGAATTTTCTTTTTCTTTTTTATAAGCTGACTTAAAAAGATATCAGTTAAAGTGGATATCATCTTATCTGAAGGATTTTCCATGGATATTTTACCTTCACAGAGGTGAAAAGTGTGAGAGCAATTAAGCTTTTTGCTTGACAATATCAGTTTGACAGTCATTAAAAAGTTGACATTATTAATGAAAACAAATAAAATTATAAAAGCTAACACATACAAGAAAAGAATTTTTTCAAATTTATTGTTTACTTTTCTTTCAAATATTACTTTCTTCACCTCCATGGAGGTAAATTATCCATGAAAAAATCATCCAGGTAAGATAATGTCCACCTATTCAGCCTAAGTTCAATGGTCATTGGAGCAAAGAGATGTGAGTTTTTAGGTAACATTTTAAATGACACATGCCTGGAAACATTTCATGATTTTCTTATTTATTTATGTTGATGAATCATAATTCATAAGTTAATTTTTAAAGAAGTTTTTTGCGTCTCTCCTGACTATAAAATGCCAGTGGATATTGCTTACAGTATTATTAAATATTAAAAATTAACAACTTTAACAAAATATTACAATAACAATCATGAGTATGAATGTTGTTGGTACTTAAAAGAGTACAAATGAAAAGATAAAAATTTATAAGGTTTTCCATTTCACTGAAGCAGATGTTAAATGCATGAGAGCCTTATCACCTCCTCTATATTCCATTTCTTTTACACTGGTTCTTGTTCAATCACTAAAATTAAGCAGTGTTGAGCCTGGTCAGTATTTAGATCAGTGAGCATTGGGTATTGTAAGCAACATCTTACAATCCAAAATATGTTTTACTTTAAATAACCCCTGCTTGATAAGGCAAAAAAAACAAAAAAACAAAACAAAAAAAACCTTTCTTATTTCTTTCTTATTATTATTGCATGAGAAAGAAAACAATGCCAAACTTGAATAAAAATTTTTCCTTCAACAACTTGGGGCTAGGATTGATCCTTTGTGATCTACAGATTGCTCACTGATTGACATCAAGATACCAAAGGCATCCTCTGATGACCCCTTTCACAGGACAATCTTTCTATACTGAAAAACTGACTGGAATAACTTCAGATCTTACATTGTGGAAACTCCCCTCTTAATATTCTTCAAAAACAGAACTCCCTCATTTCCAAATGGATTCTCTCTAGCACGGAGACTTCTATACGACACAAACATTATCAGCAAAAAAACAAATAGCTAGCCTAGGTTTATACCAGAATTTCCTACCACCATAGGTCACAGTAACCATTACCATTATCTTTATCACAGGTAATGGTATAGCTGAACTCTTGCCACATTCAGAAATACTTGCAATAAGTGCAAGAACATTCTGGAAAATGCAATGGGCAGTTATACGCAGTCAGTCCAAGCCAAATTTGAAAACAAAACACTTGAGTTCCACAAGTTCTGGAAAATCACCAATAAGACATTTAACAGATCCCTGTCACTTCCTAATATTATAAATGGCTTAAAGGTTATCTTATCCTTGTCAGATAAGGCTAAGTTCTTTGCAATAAACTTTGGCTCTAACTCCACATTAGATGATAAAGGAGCTCTCTCTACCTGACTTCCCACCACGGTGCATAAACTTTGTGATTTCTCTATCTTGGCCCAGGAGATTTCCAGACTCATTAAAAGCCTTGACTCTACAAAGGCTACTGGTTCAGATTAAATTCCAGTGATCATTCTTATGAACCTTATCCCAGAATTATCTTTAATTCTTGCAAAGTTGTTTTGTCTGAAGGAGAAATGTTTTTCAGGTCTATGAAATGTGTGAGCTGTATATTCTGTTTTCAAGAATGTATGTGAGTGTTCATCATCCTTGCCACAGCAAACACCTGGAGTGTTAGCAACAACAAAATTGTTGGTCACCTCCTGAACAACAAACAACTAAGATAGCGAAGGATAGTGAGAAGAAAGGATTGCAAAAAGACAGAATGCATGGTTGTTAGTAAAAGGATAAGCCCAAAGTATGAATTGCAAAATGGAGATACCAAATCAAACAAGTGCAGAAATTTATCTGGGAAGTGTTTTAACAGAGGATGGAGAATGCAACACTGAAATCTAAAAGCATATTGGGATAGCCAAGGAAGCATTCCAAAAGCTAAATTGAGTACTAAAAATAAGAAAGATTTCACTAGAAATAAGGAAAAGAGTACTAAACTGTTATGTGATATCTATCCTCCTGTATGGCGGTAAGTACTGAACAATCTCCTCAAAGATGAAGAAGAGACTTGAAGATGAGGATACCATGGACTGAACATGTGATCAATGACAAAGTTTTGAAGAAAATGGAAATAAAAAGGTATCTAATATTTCAGGAAGAGACAATTGAGGTTTTTGGAGCAGGAGAAATAACAGAAAGACAAAGTTTATTAAGAGCTACAAGGGACAGGAAGTTGTGGAGAACAATCACTGTTTACATCCTGAGAGGACATAAAGAAGAAGAAAGTTTACTGATGATGTCCTAAATATCATTGCACACTGAATCAGTGAAGCACTCAATAATAAACTCATCACAAGAGCTATTACCTTATCTTAAAGTCTTTGACAAGATGTGGCATAGGCAGTTGCTACACAAACTCTAGCATCTGTGGAAGAGATTTCACAATATATCACACCCTTCCAATCATGAAGGTTGTCATTCATGGCCAGCCTTCTCAAACCTATGAAGTTAATGCAGATATACCCTATGGATCTCTCCTCAGTCCTACTCTCTTTCTGCTTTATATTAATGATCTGCCCAGTAACATTCTGAAATCATTAATATCTATGCAGATGATACTAAATTTTTGATTACCCCTCCAAACATCTAACAGAATTTCTCAACCTATGGTCACATGGCCAAATGGGCCATGGCAAATTTCAGGTTGGCCACAGAAATTTTATAAGTGGATATATTCTATATAAATTCGAATTAATTTTTCACTATAGTAATTTCATGGGCAACAGAAAAATTCTTGGTTCAAAGTGGGCAATGAGCTAAAAAGGTTGGGAACCACTGAAGATCCTCAGAGCCAAGTAACTGATCTCTTCTCTCATCTAGCTCTAACAACTCAATGAGGAAAAAAAACTGGCTTGTAACATTCAATAACTCAAGTGAGTAATGTTACATCATCACTGGACAGACCCTGAGTTTCTTTTCTCAGTAATGATGAGCAGTTGTACTCACAATGATGTCCTTTGCCTTGAATGTTTTATTGGAACTCAAGTTTACCACACATCTCACATATATACAATGCATTGCTAAAGATATTGTAAAAAAATATCTAATTCCTTGTGTTGCTCTAGAAAGTACCTGGCATCTCCTGCCATTCTCTATCTTTACAAGAGTCAGATCAGACAAAAATGGGGTATTGCTGCCATATCTGGGCCAGATCTGCCTAGCGCTCTCTTTCCAGCATTCAAAAGCTTTTATGCAGACTTGTAGGGAATTAATTATTTTCAACCCTACAGCTCAAAAACCACAGATAAAACATTGCAAGCATATCTGAAATTTTTGTGTATGTGCTTTTTTTTAGACACACTTATATATATATGTTTCCCTATGGGGAAAGATACCTCTTGAGTGACATGAAATTGGCTCCATCAAATGTGAAAATGCTGGAATTAAAAGCAGTTGTGTAAATATACGCAGAACAATCCTTGAAAACAAATGTAGCAACATTCAAAAGTACTCAGAAAAAATAATATAAAATAAAAATAAATATGAACTTTGGCAAAGACATAAGACAACTAATTCAGAAATTTGAAAAAATTTAATGACAAAATTGATGGACAGAATTTGTTCATATTATTTAATCAAACATATTTGATATATATATATATATATCTCAAGTAATTAAACTTCTGTTTCTATGAAAAGCTTTATTTAATTACAAAACCAAAAGTCTTTAGATCCTGGCAGATCATTAGATTCATTGAAGGGAATTTGTCATTAGAGCAAATGAAATATTGCAATAACTGAATCTTTGTTATTTGTACAAAGATGTTGATATTTTGAAACTTGCCATCTCTTTTCCAGTGCTTTACCAATTGAACATCCGAAAAGATTTTTCATCAGAGACTGAACCCTGGATTCTGTGCTATTCCATGATCAATACTTGCAAACATATGCAATCAAAAAATTGAGATAAATAATTAATGGCGTCTGTATTTATTTATTTATAGTAAAACCATTATATGCTATTATCAGTCTTGTTTCTTTCCATTAAACCCTTTTAGGAAGAATATTTTTTCTTCTTTTTTTTCAGTGTTCAGTTCTATATATGATATAATTGGGTCATTCTGTTTTCTGATCAAAAGCTGATTTCAGATTTGTCAGTGATTCAAAACATTGGGTAAAGACCAAAGTAATTATGTTTTGATTAAAAATTACTGAACTGCATTAAAATCTAGTAAATGCAAGCTCAAATGAAGTAACTTGAAATCATCTTTCTGGTCTCCTGGAATCATTTTTATGTCAACCAGGCATGATGGGGGGGCGGGTGCATTATCCTTCAGGAACCAATCATGACTACCAGAAAATGTGAACATATTTAGAAACTTTAATTAACTCCTTGCATCCAATAACCTATAAAAAAAAAGAATTGTGGTAACAAAGAGTTACTGCTATTTAGGAATATAAAAAAGTTACAGAACAAGGCTAAGGCAAGGTCAAAGATTGTGTTGAATCAGGAATGCAATCATACCTTTCTTTCTTGTTTCTCAAAACTCTTCAAGAATCTGTAAAGTAGAAGAGGTTGTAACTTTTAATTGCCTGAAGTTGCATCCTTAAAAAAAAGCCTTGTGGTACACTTGTGTGTTAAAATGACATCAACATGGCTAAACAACTGTTTACTGGTCGCTGGTGTTTCAAAATGAAAAATAAAGACAAAAGAAAAAGTAAGTAAATAATGGCAGCTCAAATACTATAATGTCAAAAACTTGTGGCTGGAGTGAGATATCAGCTAAAGTGTTTAATCAAGTTGTATATAATAAAAAGAAACACATATTCAAATAAGTTTTATTTATAAATACAGGGAAAAGCAAAGAAAACAAACCAACTCACCCCACAATGCCAAAAAAAAACAAATTTACTAACCTGTCTTTTATTCAAATTACCATAATTCTATATGCATAAAATTCAGGTCTTTTCACCTAAAATTCTGCCCAAAGTTGGTTATATCTTATACTTTAGTTTAGAACTTGATCTCATTTTTTACAGGACTCAAAACATGAAATTTGTGCCAAATTGGATTGATTTGTTTACTGGAGAGATATCTAATGGTGTATTGCAGCAAAGGGAAATAATTCTCTCATAATGTTTCTCTGAGTCTTGTATGGTTCTGTACTTTTTCCAGATTTTATTGAGTCTAGACACCTATGTGAGTTTGGAAATCATTCAAAGGTAAAAATATTACTTAATTTGCAATAAAAAAATTACAAAATGAGACATAATTCCAAAATAAAAAATCATCGAAAAACAATTTTTTTATTACACTGTTTCACAATAAGCAAACAACCAAATACTGACATTTTCATAATCACAAAAGTAAGCAAAATCTCCCTTTTTTTTATTCATTTTTTTCTCTACTTTTTGTACAAGTTTTGGTAATTTTCTTTGCTCTAAAATCAGGTGCATTTTATACATGAAAATATGCTTTTTACCCTGGAATTTCTCTATTTTTTAACTGCATCTTATACACCCTAATGATCTATATACAAACAATTACAGTAATTCTTTGACTTAAAAAAGTGAAAATGATCTGCATTAAGAATATACAAGTCAAAACAGGCTCCAGTTTCACTTGTGGTTATTAGAGACTAGCAATAGAGCCCGGCGTTGCCTGGGGATATAACAGTAAGAGATAGATCAAGTATCCACCATCATAAAGACTGAAAAATAAAATTGACAAAGATTATTGTTTAAGATTGAGGGACACGCATGTCTTAATTAGTTTTTTTTTTTTTTTTTTATGAATTGGTCAAACCCAAACTCAAACAAAAACATTGTTTACAATCGTTTTATGAGTCTATCGGTTGATGAATAGAATTTTATTATAAACAATTGTCTTGTAAATGGAATTTTTAAAGCATTCTGAATGTAAAAATAAAGAAAAAAATGTGCAAGACAATAAGAAACACTACCTGCCACAAAAAAAGTGAAGTTTTTTTTAAATCGGTTGAAAAATGTAGGTAGCCTTTCTCTGTAATCTTTTACAATTTATGATTTTTACTTATTGAATACAGTAAAAAAAATTGCATATTTTGCTTGTGGTGATTCATAATTAGAATTCTGATTTGAATATATTTTCCACTCGTTGTTTCTAATACAAAAAATATTAACTTTATTTTATTTGGGTTTATTAATTTATTACAAGTACTGTGTTCTTTCCTTAATAATTATCATCTTCGAAATATTGTTGTTTTTTGTCTATCAGATTTCTTATGTCGGCATTTTTAAATTATTTCTTAATACTTTCTTTTAAATATTGAATTAATTTCAAATAGAACCAATGCCTTATTGATCTGCCTTGTAACAAATTGCAAAGGGAATTGTAAAAACGGCCCTAAAGTACGTGGAATTATCTTTCCCTAAAGATAGAGAATTATTCGATTTTTTCGATCGTTAGATTATTGTTTAGGTTGACGGACACGCATGTCTTAGTTTGTTTTTTTTTACGAATTGGTCAAACCCAAACTCAAACAAAAACATTGTTTTCAATCGTTATGATGAGTCCCTTGATTGAATAGAATTAGAATTTTATTATAAACAATTGTCTTGTAAATGGAATTTTTAAAGCATTCTGAATGTATAAATAAAGAAAAAAGTGTGCAAGACAATAAGAAACACTACCTGCCAAAAAAGAAAGTGGGTGTTTGTTTTATCATCTGAAAAATGTAAGAAATCCGATCCCATATATAAAGGAACACACACACACACACAAACAACCTGGGTTTTTTAACCCGATCTGAGTTGTCCCCCTTTCATTCTCACGATGTGTCTTAATCGTGTTTTCAAATTGATTTTGTTAAAAAACAATTGTGTTTTTTCCATTTTCGGCACCGTTAGAACCACCACAAGGTAATTTTATGTAGTCCTGTGAAGTTTTGTTGAAATCGGCTAAAAAACGTAGGAAATCCGATCCAATATATAAACGTTACAGATACACACACACACACACACACAATCTGCGTTTTATAATAAGTAAGATTTTACTAATATACAACCTGTAGTTGTGGAGAAAAACATTGGGTAGGCCAAAAGGTTTGTTCACTTATTAAGTAGAAAATTTATTTAATAAACTGAACTAACTTTTTGGCCAATCCAATATTTTCATATTTTTCTTTTCTGCTGATAAAGATAAGTCATTACCAATTCCAATTCATCACAAATCAAGAATTAAGAAAAGTTTTATTTATTTATTTACTTTTTTAATCATTTCACCCCAAACAAAGTGATAATGCCACTAAGACACAAAGGGTTACTAAGGGTGAAAGAAAATCAGAAGACTTTAGAAGAAGAAACCAGAAACCCAATCCTAAACAGGAAACAAGGGATAAACCTCTACTCCTGTTCAAAAGATGAGGAAAGAGTGTGATAGGGTGATAGGTGAAGCTGAGATGTTAATAGTATAGAGTTAAATTAAGAGCACCTATGATTCAAGAGCATATATTCAGGTAGAGACCATTAATTATTTACCTGTTAGTACTTAATGAATTTAAATACTTCTTTAGATTTTAACATAGTTTATGTTGTCCCCTAAAATAAAAAAATGCGGGAAACCTAAACTACTATTCATGTAATTTATTTTATTTTTAAATACTGGGGAGAGGAAAAATTTATATTAATTTTAAGACTCGCTATCATTCCCATATATAGATGCAAATCTGTATAAATGGTCAATTTGGTTTTCAGCACTGTCTCTTAAGGAAAAAAAGGAATTCCTTCAATTAATTGTGACATGCTGGGGATATAATGACTACTGGTACAAAAAATTAGTGTGATAGGCTGAGTTCAAATTCTAGCAAAAGCTATTGCATTTATTTGATGTTAATGATCTTTGGAAAGCATGAATTCATTTTTCTTATGTGTTCTACAGGTTAAATAACTGGTTAGACTAGGCTCTCTAAGCCTTGGATGGCAGGAGGTCTAGGAAAAGAACAACTCTGGTTTTAAAACCATGAAGACGACAACAGAAAACTGATCTATCTTTCCATAAAGTCATGACATTTCACAGAAATATGTGCAAAGCTATGAACACCTAAATCCTGATGAAACATGGCACTGAATATAAAATTAACTGAAAAGAATCTTTTTTTGTTCTTGTTATTTCATCAAATATATTATTGAAAAGTATTTAATTCTTGTTTCCATTTATTAAATGAATTCTTTTAATCATTGTTTATAAGTTCAGATTGATTTCAGCATGTAGCCTTCATACTCAAGTCCTATTTTTAGTGGGTGGCTGATGCTGCTTGTGTACTCTCTGAAACAACTGCATTGGATGTTGTACACACAATTCTTTCTCATGTTTCCTGGCATTGGAATTTAATGAGGAATTAAATAGCTCTATTTCAAAATCTCAAAAAATGAAAATTTGGTTATTTATCAAATGCTTCAATAAAATTTTTTAACATTATAGCCAGCAAACAAAATTAGAAAGATTTGTCTTTATGAAAACTTAATGAAGGGTGTTCCAATAATTTGGACTGGTTTTAAATGTGAATTAAGTTTAAGCGTTTAATGATTTTTTTCTTTTCTTTCAGATTTGGCAGAGATTTGGGCGATATCATTTTTCACACATAATTGTCATGACTTAAATAACCTAATATAGAAATAAATAAATTTTCACCAATAACACTGATTTATTTACTGCTGACTTTGATCTGTCTTAATGAAATACCTTTATATATAATCCGTCTTAATGAAACATCTTTTATTTATCTTAACTTATAAGACAGGATTTAAAAGCGTTTAATTCTCGTTGGAAAGCAAAGAAATTGCTTTCTTTTAAAGGGACAGACGTTTGGTGATGTTTGGTGATGCCTGGGGCCAACTCCTTGATTTTATGCCCCTAAGACTTAAGTAGGGAGGCCTAATACTGAGAAATGTATGAATGGAAGACATTTTAAATATGTAAAAACAGATGAAACCAGAAATAAACACTTTAATCAAATTAAATGTAAATTAAATTTTTATTTCACTTTTTGATTGGATGCCCTCCTGATATGGATGCCTGGGTCCGTCGCACCCTCTGCTCCTACTTTCCGCACCAAATCAAACCACAAGTCAAGTAACACATTAGATTTGTTAGGGTGCAACATATACTACAGCCATGGCATTAGTCAGTGTGTCTAGGGTAAGTTAGCCTTCAGGCTGGTTTTGAATTGATTTTTCCTTTTCCTAGACTGGTTGCCACCCAAAGCCAGAAATTTTAGTCTGCCTTACCTTTTGCTGAAATCTGAACACAACACATCCATCTTACTTTCTAGGGTAATAATTACTATGATACAAGTACATACTAGAGGAGTCACTATGATTTCAATATAAGATTATGTTTAGTGTAAACTGTTGATGACTATTTTCCTATACAAAATCTTTATATTTTCAATTAGACTTTTCAATTCGATAGTTAATACTCCAACTTATTGAAGACAAGAGAACTAGAAGATGCAATTGTGTTTTAAAATGTTTCTCTTCAGTTTAAAAAGTTTAAAGATTCTAGAGTTAATCAAACACAGCAGACAGAAAGGAATTGATCAAAAGTTCCTTATTGGTAAACAAACTCGTCTCCTTGATCTCTCTTATCTCTTCCCATATGAAATCAACCCAAGCCAAGTAAGCTTTCAAGTGTTTACCATATAAATCAATAATCTTGCATGCAATTTTGTTGCTATAAAAATAAAATAATCAAAAGCAAAATTAAATCAATTGTAAAATTCATTTTCCCCACCTTGAAGTATGTTGAAAATAGATTTATTGTCTGAGGAAGAAAAAAATCTATTCAAACTAGGGAAGGTTTGCATCCACTCATGGCTCTTGTTTAATGGTACGCTTTAAACTAGAGGGAACTGCATCTTTGATTTTCTCCCCAATATATTGATATTTTTTATGAGATATGAACATCTTGTGAGAGCTTGACTCAATTGTAGAGCAGAGGACTGAAGGTTCTAAATTAGTGTATCTTCCAATTATTATTGTTTTCCATTAGACAGTTTTGATGCAATAGAATTTTCAGGGAATTAAAAGGTTTTCCTGCCTCCTTAGTACCATTAGATATCCCTGTATGGAATAGGGTCACAGCTAGACCATAGTAGAGCCACAGCCTCACTACATTATGTGTTTCTGCTGTGGATTATGTAGCAAGGTTTTTACATAATGGAGTTGCAAACACTACACCCAACTGGTTTTTGAATTCAGAATTATACTTCTTTTAAACTGGCTGTTAGCTAAGGCTAGAAAGACTCCCCTCTGTACTGTTATTTAACCCATAGATGAGGTGAGAAGAAAATTCGTACCTTCCCAAGGGTATTTGTGAAAAAATGAACATGAGACTGACTGGAATTTGAACCTGGAATGCCAATCCCAATTTTCCACATGAATAACCACTATGCTATGCTCACATCTACACAAAACTTTCATCACACAAAAAAAACTTTAACTGCACATATAATATCAATGACAATGCCAGCAAACAGTTTGAATCTAAATCCAATTGAAAATTTATGGAAGAAATTAAAAATCAAATGGTCCATGAGAAGGCTTCATCTACCAAAGAATTTTTATTAACCACTCTTTGGTAATGTTGGAACTACTTTGATAAGAAATTTAGCTTTAAATTACTGAAAATTCATGCCTAGGATAATTAAGTCTGTTATAAAAGCTTGAAAAGAAGCAACTATGGATTAATTCTAATTTTTTTTCTTGATGAATTTCATCATTTTTATTCAATATTGATTTATTCCATACTTTCTTCTACATGGCTCCAAAAAAAATTGTACAATTAATATAAATGATTTCATCTAGTTCGTTAAAGGTACATTTTATGAAACAAGAATATTTTGCATCTTATCTGTGATTAGTTTATTTACTGCAAAATAAAAAACTCAAGTGAAGAATAATGTGTTTTTTATTTTAAGAAATGTAAAAATGAAACTTATGAAAATGAAACATAAATTTATGCAGTTTTTGCAAAAGATAATGTAAATGATTAAACATGTCAAAAGTGGTTTGTGAAGTTTTGTGCATAAGATTTCTTATTGAATGAGGCTCAACATTTAGAAAAACAAGTTGAGGTGAATAGTAATCAAATCAAGATTTTATTTGCATATAATCAATGTTAGCTGACAACATACTCAACAGACACAAAACAAGCACTGAAAATCATTTGCATCACTTTACTTATGTTAGTCACATTGATGTTTGGTTTCCATGTTGGATTTGCAACTTAAATATAACATTTTTTTTTAAACTGACTTTACAACTTGAAATTCACGAGATCATGAACCAAATGAAATGAAATAGTAATAATTGTACCCCAAACCATACTTTATTAAAAAAAAAAGAAGTGATGGTGTATATATATATATATATATGTTAGGATTGGAAGGAAGACAGCAATCAACACAAAGCACTGAGAATTAGATAAGATAACTACAGGGCTGTTATCACTAATCTGATAATCAGTAATCACTAGGAGTAGATAGGTTCACCTCTTGTCTGGTTAGATATGTATGAATAAGAATTTTTTGTATACTAACACTACTTAAATGAAGAGTTGATAAAAAGTTCTTGGACTGACCAAGAATGCTATCTCTGCCATCAAATCTAATACTCAGATTTTGAGAAATGGGTCAAGCTAAGAACTTTTCAGCACCCTCTTATATATATTTAAACAGGTTTTATCAAATTCAACCAACAAGGTCAGTCTGATTAATTTTCTATTGAATTTTTTGAATAAGTTGTTACACCATTTGATTTATACTCCTCCCTGGTATTTTAAACAGGAGTAGAGGTTTATCCCTTGTTTCCTGTTTAGGATTGGGTTTCCGGTTCCTTCTAAAGTCTTTTTCATTCTCTTTCACTACTTTTCACTAGCCTTTTGCATCTTAGTGGTATTATTACCTTGTTTGAGGTGAACAGACTAAAAAAAAAATCCAGCACTAATTTTCGCATAAGCAATTTCAAGTTTCCTGGGTAATTATACATGCCTATCATTTCTGCTTGTGATACCAGTTATTGCCTCAGCTATTTTTAGAAATTCCAAAAACTGGTAAGGAATTTCTATTTGTCTTTTGGACATTTTTATTAAAACCTGCTGACCGGTCATCCAGTAAATACAGGAAGTGTTTCTCATGGTTTGAAGCACAAACACTGTATGTTGTCCATAAAAGATAAGGTATAACTTCTGAAAAAATTTGACAGCAACATGTCTGTGCAAAGTTTGGGCAATAAATACAGCTTTCTCTCATCTACAGTTTAAAAACATAAAAACACAGAGTCTAGTACCTAAATCCTAAGAATGTCAAATTATTGATGACCAACATATAATAAAGCTGACCTGCATATTTCTTTGGGGACCAATAAGAATTAACTGGAAATCTTTACAGAAGAAATAAATTCCCTTTCCTAGTAGACTGCAAAAGGTTGGCTAAGAAAGATAAAAACTTTTGGGAGAATGAATTATAAAGTTGCTTGAATAATAGCAGACAGTAATGGGACAAAATTAATATAGTGTTCCATGTATGTCATGTTTAGCTTTCAATAACTAATATACACTGGCATTCAAAAGTTTTGGGACAACTACATGAAATGATTATACACTTTTATTTTATTAAGAAGTTAAGATTGTTTAGCAATAGTGTCTGTAGACCTTAAGGTTGGTTGATTGATTTTGTTTAGTGGCATATCAACACCTCTATGGGTTATTTAATGCCAAAATCTAAATATTCTGAACACAATTTTATGGCTTCAACTAATTATATACTATAAATAGTTGTTATATTGTTTGCAATTTCACTATAAATGTATATTTGGTAATTTTTTTATATAAAAATTTATTTCTATACTTTAATAGAGTTTTTTTTTTTGTTTGGGAGATCACTATTTGCTGATAGATCGGACTCTAGCAGGTGCTACCACCCTGGGTCAGGGTGGTCCTGGGAATAACAGCAATGAAGAGATTGTTCAATATGCTACAAAACCTCCAATATTTCATACAAAGGCCTTGCTGCCAGATATAGTTTATCATCATACCCAGGACTAGTGGACCTTGAGGATTGGAAAATGAGTTGTTGTATTTTTGTAGGTGCTGTGTAACAGAAGATACATTCCTTTAAGCAGCTTGAAGCTGAAAAAAGGCCATGGAAAATTATTGGGCTAATGATATGAGATGACAAAGTTCTGATAATATGCAAATTTCTTAGTAGTAAATGTTCCATCTTATTAACACAAGTAGAAAGGTGACTTGACAAGTAATTGTAGTTGAACATTAGCTGGAAGACCATGAAAGTTAGGCAAAAGAGATGAATGAAAGATTGTGAGAGTTTTGACAAGGCAATCCAGAATTAACAACCAGACAAGTGAGTATCTGTCTATATTTCTGAGATGAGGTATTATGTACACTATTTACATTATTCAGACTATTGTCCTGATCTTTGTTACCATATTTATCACAATGTTTTGGCCATTGTACTTCTACAGAAGGATGCTGAGAATACCATGGACCTTCTAAATAATGACAAAATTTTAAAGAAAATAGAATTAAATCACTTATACATCAGGAAGAGATAATTGAAATTTCTAAGGCACATAGTGAGGAAAGATAGCTTGGAAACTTTTACACCCACAGGACATGTTGAAGGCAAGAGGGACAGTGGAAAACAATGCATAACCTAACTAGCAAACTTGAATAAATGGGTGGTGGGACAAGATTTAGAAGAGATAAAAAAAAAATTATCATGAGCTATAAAGGACAGGAAATTGTGGAGAGCCATGATAGAAGAAGTGGAATTGAACTGACATATCTTAAAAGCTGTTGAAAATCAAGTATTACAAGTTGATTTTATATAAAAGTAATGGTGAATTGCACAAACAGTAACAACCTGTGTGAACATTACCATGAATGGGAATTCATTTACAGAGGACGTGTCCAGTTTTAAATACTTAGGATCAATCTTGTCTAAAGATGGTACCTGCAACTCAGAAATCCACACATAGACTGCTAAAGCCATGGCAGCAATGACCAAATTAATAAGAATATGGAGGAGCAAAATCAGCTTTCAAACGAAGTACAGATTGTACAAATCGCTGGTAGTCTCCATTCTCCTATATGGATGTGAACCATGGACACTGTTAGCAGATACAGAGAGAAGGATACAAGTGTTTGAGAACAAATGCAGGAGAAAACTCCTTGGCATTTTCTATTGGAAAAAAAAAACAATGAGTTTGTGTGGAAAAGAGTTGAAAGTTTTGCCAGATACCAGCAATCTCTTCTCGCCACTGTCAAATGGAGAAAAATGGTGTGGTTTGGACACGTTACAAGACATGACATCCTGTGCAAGACCATCATGCAAGGCACTGTTGAAGGTGAACATAGGAGAGGGTTTCAATGCAAAAACTGGTTGGACAATGTCAAACAATGGACAGGTATGACTGTACCAGAGTTGCTGATGGCTGCCATTGATAGACTGTTGTGGAAAAGAATTAGTGTTGCTTCTGCATTCGGATCTGCACAATGATTAACAAAAGTCAAGAGGATGATGATGATGATGATGATGATTTCTCTTTCAAATGATATGAAATTTAGGCTCTTTGGTCTTACTAGTTATGAGATATGGTTTTGAAAACCAACAACTTTTACAAATTTGTAGAGCTCTAAAAATTGAAAATTTCCAGTAGCTGAAGTTAATCATGTGATGCATGTAAGTACTGTGTAGTGAAATACAGTTGTACCTCAGTTCACAAATTTAATTCATTCTTGAAGGTTGTTCTGTGACTTGAAATGTTTATAATCCGAAACTATTTTTCCATAGGAATCAATGTAAAATATATAAATCCATGCTTGTATCCCAGATGATAGCTTATTTAAACTTTTACCACAGTACTTTGTGCATAAGTTCATACACAAAACCAATGAAAATCCTTAAATCTAACACCAAAAAAAGATAAGCCCAATGCTAAACAGATAAAATATAGACAAAAACTTAATTTAATTTTACCATATCTGACTTAAATGGAAGATGATGTGGGAGGGGAAGGGGAGAGATGTTATTGTTTGGAAGAGGAGTCACCTTCCATAAAAATATCTTTCTAGAGTTTCTTCTCTTTCATCTCTTTGCATCCCTTCACTCTGCTTCATAATCCTGTCATTTTACACCATGTTGTCATTTGCATGTTATTTTTTTGAGACATTGTTAATCACCTTTTTGGAAAATTTGTTCATGGATCAATCTGTAAATGTTGGAATCTTACAGGAGCATTTGGCTGCTTCTAACCATAAAGGCTTAACCCGAACTTCTTTTTTATTTTCTTAAGTAATACTTGTCAAAATTTTCTAGCAAGTACTTTCTTCCTGCCAGAAATAAAATCTCAAACTACAGGATTGCCAGAGAAAAGCTTGCAGAATGTGTTACACTAAAATCTGCTTAGTTAATGTATTGTGGGTCAATGAATGACAGAATAGAAAACTAATTCTATGTAACACATTTCATCATTCAAGGCTGCTTCATCAGACTAAAATAATGTTCTTATTGATAAAATTAAATATCTGTAAGGGAAGATGGTGAAAATATAGGCAAAAACAATGGTTATAATTATTTATTGAGAGGAACAGTGAAGATGTTTGTTTGTTTGTTTTGTGTCATATCAGTTCCTTATCAGTCATTTAATGCCAAAATTTAATTTTCTTGGGCGCTTTGTAAATTTTTTTTTTACAAAAATTTATTGCTGATATTTTTATACTTTCATAGTGTATTGGTCCCTGTTTAAGATTTCACCCTTCGCCATAGCTAGGACCCTAAGAGATTCTACTACCACAGGTCAGGGTGGACCCAAGAACCACAGCAATTAAGAGGTAGTTCTACACTCCACAAAACCTCCTGATAAGAGGCCTTACTGCCGGATGTAGTTTATCATCATACCCAGAACAACACTGAAGGGATGCTGAAGTTAATTTATTACATAAAGAAGGAATCTCTTGGTTTCTATATAGATACTGAAAGCCACATCCATTGTGTATGCTCTGGAGGCATCCAATCACTGATAACTACATTGAAATGCTTTCAAGATATCAACCAAATATTTCTCATTCTAATAACTTTTGTACTGATGCGTGTACGTGTAAGAAATAACAAAACAGAGGAGAATCTTGATAAATATTGCAAAAGAAAGAAAGGGAAAAAAATGATGCTGCTGTCAGCTTACTATTGAGATGTGAACTTACAAAGTACTTGACGGCTGAAGCCCATAAATATCTTTGGATATTTCCTAGCTTCTAAGGATAGCATCCTCATTCACCCTAGGTCAAACCAGAGCAAAATGTTTCTGGTAATTTCAGTGGCTACAAAAGTAACATTTCTTTGTTTTTTAGATGCTTGAAGTGTGACTAAACTCAACCAATCATTAATCTCAACTTAGATTTTTTTTAATTAAAAAGCAGAATAGAATTTGGAGTGAATATTCAATTTACTATTGGTCATGTGACCATACTTAAGATGTTGTCATCAGCTAAGCAAATTCTGAGCTGTAATTATAATTACTTTAAAGGAGCAATAGTCTCTATCCTATTTTGCTGCCAGTAGCAAAATAGAAAATCTGATTGTTTTAATCTTATTTCAGTGAATTTCCAATATTTGTAAGGGTGATTTTACACTAACCTATCATTCTTTGCTTACTTTTTTTTTCCTTTGTGATTTACCTGATCATTCCCAGATGATGATCAAGTAGAGTTCAGACATTTTTATTCACATTTTTTCCTTATTACAGTTTTTAGTAGTTTACATTTTTTTCATTTTCTCCCAGTTTCTTATTTATCACCAACTTTAATAAATTTTACAAAATGTTACAAAATTGACACATCAGTAATGTTTTTATTCCAGAGATTTTGAAACTGTTGTGCATGTTATGATTTTTCAATTATTTTCTTTTTTTTAATTGTTTTGATGCTCATATTGCGATATGAGATTTTAAGCATATCTTGCTTTATTTTGTTGGGTATAAAAATCTTTCTGTTCATTATTTACTTCTTTCATGCTGTTTTACAGACTAATTATATTTAAAATATTAAATATTTTAATATTTTAAATTATTTGCTTAAGACAATTGAACTCAATTTATATTTTTAATATATACTTATATATTGATTTTCAAAAAAGGTAAAAATAGGTGGGGGCAAGTACATATTTTCCAAATTTTTTTTACTCAGTGTTACTAGCATTCCCCAACCATTGTTTTTACAATCACAGAGAAAGTAGCTGTTATATTTTTCTGTGTGAAAAAACTTGCTATATTTTTGGAAAGATTTTGGTCAGTTATATTCAACCATTCATTTAAACAGTGTTCATAATTAAAGTGGGCAACCCTTAATTCTAGATTTTCACACAACAACAACAATAATATAGTAATAAAATCCTTCTGCATTGAATCAAACAGCAAACAAAGTCTCAACTTGATACTGTTGTTGCTATTCAATATAATATAAAAATATAATTCTAATTAAATCTTTGATCAATGAGATGTAACTGACCCAATAAAATATTTCACAATGAGAAAAATAAAAAAAAGAATCATTTATTAGTTTCTAGTTATAAATAAATGTGGCTCTACATTAAATCTGAATAGAGAAAAGTCCATAATAATGAAAACATTTTTATAATGTGCTGAACCCATAACATCATCTGGAGTATTTTTTTTATGTTTTTGCTGTTGATAAATGTTAGCATATTTTTCATTTACAAATTGAACTGGTATTCCTAGTTTCACCAAAGCTTTTGTGACTATTACCCTGAAAACAGATTCATCAATATGATTTTAATTTGGAAATAGAACTTTGAACAAAATAGAAACATGGCCCTGAAATATGCACTGATGCTGACACTAACACAGTCTATTTTCAAAGAATAATCTGGTCTTAAAAATATTCCATAAACTGCATCAAACACAAATACTAAGAATGCACTGGAATTTTTTAGATGAGGAATTATCATTATATACTATGCTATTTGAACCAACATGCACATGTTGACTATTATAATCTCAAGGTTTCTGTTCTTGTATTCTTCCACCTTCTTCAGGTAAAGAGTACTGAGCTGTTATGCGATATCTCTTCTTCTACATTGGCAGTAAACGCTGGGCAATCTACTCACAGATGAAGAAGAGATTGAAGCAAAAGAAATGTGGTTCTAGAGAAAGACACTGAGGATACCATGGAGTGAATATATGAGTAATGACAAAGTTTTAGAGAAAATGGAAACAAAAAGAAAATTTATATTTAATATCAGGAGGAGACAGTTGAAAATTCTAGGGTATATAATGAGGAAAGAGAGCTTGGAAAATCTGATACTCATAGGACAGATTGAAGACAAGAGGGAGAGAGGAAAACAATGCATAACATATTTAGTGAGCTTGAGTAGATGGATGGCAGAACAAGTTTTAGGAGAAATAACAAAAGGACAAAATTTATTAAGTGCTATGAAGGACAGGAAATTGTAGAGAGCCATGATCACTTACATTCTGAAGGGACATGGCATATGAAAGAAGAAGAACCTACTTAGAATTTTGAACCAAACCCTTATTCATTCCACTTCTTATTTGTTATAATTATAACAACATAGCAAATAATAAGTAATATTTCATTGCTTCAATTCTAAAAGTGCATAAGTTCCACGTGCCATGTTTGATGGATATCAGTTATCAGTTATCTCCTGTTAATTTCCCTCTGAAATTTCTCCACTGCCTTAACTGGGTATTGAACTCACACTCTTTGGGTCCTGTCACTGGATTTAACCAATGCCTTTATCCACTGTGCCATGTGTCTTTGAGGACACATGGCACAGAACAGTCTACCCCGGTGAGCGAAATAAAGGGTTCACTTTGACATTCCAACCACCCGAAGAAGGCCGGAGCATGCAACAGCCAAAACGTTGTGATAAATATGGCGACAAAGATGAGGACAATAGTCCAAATAATGTAAATAATGTATATTACTTTTGCTTTGCTGTTACTGTTAATTTGCCTTGCATATATTTTTTGTTTGCTTTATATTATTTTTTGCCTTGTGCTTATCTTTTTCTTTTCCTTGTTATAGTTTATTACAAACTTTGTCAATTCTGTTTGTTGGGCAGTTCTGCCATTTATTTAAATTTAACCATGGCCACTCAATCTACACCCTCATATCACAAAAAAATGCCCTTATGCCATTTTAGCATAACACCAATAATTTTGATTTCTCATATTTTTCTTATACAAGTATAATTTACTGAAATTATTTCAAGTAGTGTTTCAAGTCATTCTTATGCCATCCATTCAAGATCATTAATTAAATTACTCCACACTTCCCTCTGCCTCTCTTGCCTTCAATATGTCCTGTGAGTGTCAGATTCTCCAAGACTACTTTCCTCATTATGTGTCCCAGTAATTTCAACTATTTTTAAAAATTTAATACCGTCTCCTTTTTATGACTATACCCTTTAAAGCTTCCCCCATTGTTCATATGTTCTGTCCAGTGTATTCTCAATATCCTTCTGTAGAATCACACTTTTGTTGTCTCAACTCTCATTTTCATCAGTGAGGAGCTTGTCCAACATTTACTGCCACATAGGATTATTGATATTACATAACAGTTCAGTACTCTTATCTTTGTTTCTAATGAAATGCTGCAGTTTCCTAATATTTTGCTTAGTTTCTGTAAGGCATCTTTTTGCTTTTCCAGTGCATTTTTGTCATATTTTTCATTCTCTGTTATAACACCTCCCAGATATTTAAATTGAAAATATCAAAATAAATCATTTTGACATCACCAAGTGGTAGTTCTCTTCTTGTGCTGTCCATCTTGCTTATGACTATGCTATAAATATAATGATGACAGTGTGTAACATTCTGTTGCCATATTAAGTTGGATTGAACAGCACCAAGTATTCAGAAGGCAACTTTTAGGGTTGCAAGCACAGCTGAAAAAAAAAGACAGTTGATAAAAATATATGTTGTGACTCACCTTCATTCTGGCTGAAACAAGACAAAAATGCATTATTAATTCTTTGAGTTGACCAAGTTGTACAGCTTAAAAAAAAATGATTAAAATGATATTAGAATGAGTACAAATGATTAAAATGATATTAGAATGAGTACAAATGATTAAAATGATATTAGAATGAGTACAAATGATTAAAATGATATTAGAATGAGTACAAATGATTAAAATGATATTAGAATGAGTACAAATGATTAAAATGATATTAGAATGAGTACAAATGATTAAAATGATATTAGAATGAGTACAAATGATTAAAATGATATTAGAATGAGTACAAATGATAATGTTATTTCTGTGTGGATGTCACTCTATCTCTATTCTATTCTTCCAAAATAAATAATTTTCGCCTTTTATACTTCTGTCACTCTTAATTTGGATTTCTGTCACTTTTATACTTCTGTCACTCTTAATTTGGATTTCCAAAGAGAAAACAGTTTTAATTTGGCTGTTTACTGATCAGGAAGCAGAACAAGATGCTCTCCAGTATTATCATTCAAATAGCAAAACGTTTTTAAAAAAGAATATATAGATGCATATATTTTATATTTATTTATTTTATTATTTATATTTTATTTTATGTTTGTTTTTATTTTAATTTTTTTTGTTTTTTGCGCAGTGCATCAGGGTAAGAAAATGTTTCATCAACCCAAACTACAATAAAATAATTTGAGTGTCAGAAAACTGTCAAGAAATAAATAGTTAATCAAACTTTTGTTAGGGTCATCATTTGAAGAATGTCTCAATTTGTTTGTAACATTTGAGGAATATCTAAAATTGGGTTACCCAACTTTAGACAAAGACATCATTTGAGAATATACAAATAATTATAAACAAGGTTTATAATAAACACAACATTTTATGCACAATTTAAGAGATATTACAAGGAAAATGAAAAAGTCTTTTTTGTATCTGTAATGTTTAAAGATAGTATTTGTTTATAATAAACACAACATTTTATGCACAATTTAAGAGATATTACAAGGAAAATGAAAAAGTCTTTTTTGTATCTGTAATGTTTAAAGATAGTATTTGTTTTATGTAGAGTTTATAGGTAAATTACTGCATAAACTAAAAATTCATTCATTGAGCAGCATGTGTTTGACCTCTGACTGGCTGGTTCAAAACTATTGTCACGACTACTGTCTAGTGGTCTGTTTTTATATCTGTCTAGATAGGAAAACATTTTGTGCGTGGGCCTGTCAGCATAGGTGTTTGCTTGTTGCTATGAGCTGCTGTTGATGCAGTTATGATGATTGTAAAAAAAAAATGGTTTAAGTGTTTGCTATTTAATGAAGTTTTATTTTGTTAAATTGGGCTAATTTTCCTACAAGTATAGTTGACTTGCATTTCTGGTCACAGAAATCTCCAAACATTACCAGATAAAACTACTATAAACATTCAATTTGACTGTATATTTTGATATTTATGTATCTTTAAATTTGTTATTTTAAACATACAAATGCCATTTCCAAAACATATATTTCAAGATTTAGTAAGACTGCATTCTTAAAAGAATATGGATGAAAAATTTAAGTAGGTACCTCCACAAAAATGCTAAAAAACAGCATATTATGGTGAAAACATTCTTCAAACATAATGAAAACAGTTTTATTCTCAAAATCACTATGTTATTATAAAGAGGAAAGAACAAAGTATTTTTTAATTATTTTTTAAAACATTTTACTCCTTTTTAGAACATTCAAAATTTTGATTAAAAAATTTGTTTTTCTTGTGTCAGCAGTTGTACTAATTTTTAGCAAATTTTCGCATCTTTCTGTGGCAATAGACACATTAATTTGGAAATTCTTGCAAAAATCAAATAATTGTCAGATTTTAATGAAAATTCAAGGACTTATGCACAAATGAATGAAATTATTTTTGAAAATTCTTGTTAGAAAATCTTATTAAAAATATGTTTGTTTTACATATGCATCTCCACTTTACTTAATTTTATAAAAGCTTCAGAAATTCATCGAGATAATTTGGACTTTGGAGTGACTTCTTTTTCTTTTTATGTGCTGTGTCCTTTCAAGATGCAGGCAATCATGACTCTCCACTTTCCTCTACCCCTTGTGGTTCTCAATAGATTTTGTCCTTCTGCTACCTTTCCCAGACCAAGTTCTGTCATCCATTTGCTCAAGCCCACTAGGTATATCATGCATTGTTTTCCCTTGACTGTCTTTACTTCTATTCAATTTTCCAAGCCCTCCTTTCTCATTACATGTCCCAGAAACTTGATGTTAAGTATAAGACTCCTCCTTGTTTGCATTCTTTTCAAGTCTTCATCATTGCACACATGCTCAGTCCATGATATCCTTAGCATTCTTCTGTAGAACCACAACTCTGTTGCCTGGAGTCTCTTCTTCATTTTTGAGGAGACCATCCAATATTTGCTGCCATATTGGAGGACAGATATTTAAACTTCCACACCTGCTCTTTTTACTCATGACCATGCATTCTGTCTTCTTATAGTTTATGCTTAGTCCCTTCTTCTCAATCTTCTTCACTTCCTTCTGTAGGAGGTTTTGTAATTCCTCTTGTGTCTGTCTGCTATCAGAACTGTGTCATCTGTGTATCTTATGTTATTAAGATTGTGTCCACCAATGTTGAATCCTTGTAGGATTTCCAATTCTCTCAAAATTGCTGCATAGGTTGAATAGGTCTGGTGAGAAGATGTATCCTTGCCTTATAACCCTTTCTATTTTTTATATTTGCTGAATTCATTCCCTATGTGCATGCATGCTGCTTGCTACCAATATAGGTTCTTGATTATTCTAATATCTTTCCCGAATATATCAAGGTTGCTGAGCAGTTCCACCAGATCCTTGCAGTGTACTGCAAAGGCCTTTGTGTAGTCTATGAAGCATATCTGCACGTCCTTCTGCACTTGTATTGCTCTTTCTGATAAGATTCTGAGTATGAATATTATGTTCCTTGTTCTGGTGTCTTTAACAAACCTGCTCTGTTTTTGTCTTATCTTTGGCCTGATTCTGCTGCGTGCTCTATTCATTAGAATACAGATGATGAGTTTTCTTATGTGGCTCATTAGGCTGATTGTTTGCTGGAGTTCACATTCATTTGAACCTGGTTTCTTAGGCATTGCTATGACGATAGATCTGCTGAGATCTTCCAGTATAGATTTCACTATATTAGTTAAAAGCAAAAATTTTTGAAGAATTTAAATCACCAATGTTTTTTTGCAAAATCTGAATCAGAAAATAAAAAAAATGCAATAAAACTGAGACATTATTTAATTAGAGAAGATTTTAATTGCTTTTATGAATAATATATATTAAAGACAATGATGAAAAATGAATTTTTACAAGATTTGCTTTCAATTTTTACAATTTAAAATTGAATAATTTATATTTTTGAATCTTTTAAAGTTCAATTTCGATGAGATAATTTTTAGGGAATATTGTTATTAATTAAAACTATATTTACTAATCATATATTTTAAAGCTTATTAGAATCTGAAGACTCCAACTATTTTTAAACGAATTTCGATTTGTTTTTATATATGTATATTGATGCAGAATTTCTGAAATATGGATGTCCAAACTGATAAATCTATTAATAAAAGGTCATGTGTTTTAAGGGTTGTCTCCCCTTACAAGACAAAAAACAAAACCCTAATGCAAACTGTTGTCTGCTGCACCATAGATAATTATGATCACATTTGGCGGTCAATCTGCAGTCAATAAATCAATTAACATGCCAGAAAAAAATGACTCTGTAGTTAGGAAATGATTGTATACAACATTTTATGATATAAGTAAGTAATATTTACTTCAAATCAGATTAACTTAACTTTAAAGTTGCTAATAACGTTATTTTATTTTTGCAAGATGTTTAAAATGAAAAATTAAGTTTTGTTTACAAATATCTAAAAAATGGCTGACATTATCGATTTTACTGAAAAAATGCAAGTCTATTTTGTTATGGAGTGTTTTGACAGTGGAGGCTTGTATTTGTACTAAGTTGGTCCTAAAATAGGTTCAACGTACAAAACGTTAGGAACTTGATATAATAGGTAATGACGCAGTAATCTAGTTGTGGTCGCTGATACTTTAGTTTACTTAACGGTTGTTCGGCATCGACTGACTGACTGACCCACTGAGCAACTCCCTCCCTTGTTACTCTTACTACCCCTACTTATTATAGGTGGGAGAGTCTATTAACTATAGAATAGGTATGTTCCACTATAACATATTTTAATCAATATACCAAATATAGTAAAATCTAATCCTTTAGCTTTCATTTAAAGCTAAATTGAAAGCTTCAGGAAACCTCTTTCATTTTGGAAAATTCATTTTAAACCTAATGAATACTGAAGGTTATGGAGGTACTTAAAAGGATAAGGTTTCATAGATTATATATATATTTGTGTAATGCAGGAGATTGCAAACTAACATAATTTATTTCCCACCATTTATTAAGAATGAACCAGTTGATTTAATCTCTGTCACTCATTATTTGATGATTAAAGAATCTGCCATTCATCCATACTTACAATATTGCTGCCACATATGGTCCAGTTCTCCTGCTCTATATCTAGATTTCTTTGATAAAATCCAAAGAAGAATCAGCAATATTACAGGTCCTGATCTGGAGTCTCAGCTTCAGTCATTTTCCCACTGCCATAAAGTTGCCTCCCTGTGCCTTTTCTACAAATACTTTCATGGTAATTGTCCAGATGAGTTCTTTGCTATGGTACCTAGATTATTTGAATTTAGTACTAGACTGTTAACAAGGTCTCATGAATTTAGAGTTGAGTTGGCTAGATGTGGTCATAAATTCTATGCTAACATTTTCTTTTCTCACACTTCTCACTTGTGGAACTCCCTTCCGTCTCTGTGCTTTCCAGCCAATTTTAATCTTCAAAAATTTAAATGCAAATCAATCATTATCTTCTGCCCTCCTGATTACTCTTTTTTGGTTCTTGCACCTTAGTAATGTTTCTGTTTTTCTAATTCTTTTACACCCAGTAATACCCACCCCTTGTGTCTTAGTGGCTTTACTGATTTGCTTGAGGTAGTCTTTATTAAAAAATAAGAACAAACAAAAAAAAAACCTTAGGTTTTCCAAAAGCAGTCCATCTAAAGCTTATTTGGTGTTTTACTGCAACTTCTTGGTCATTCTTAAAAGATAGCTTATGACCAAGATACGCAAGATCTGTCACTTCATCAATTTCTTTTTTTTCTGTTTATTTGAATGTTAAGTTGTGATTTTGCTTTATCTGTTGTCATTGGAAGTTTTTTTGAGATTTAATTCAAGGACCATTTCTTTTGCACTACAGAAAAGACTTTTCTCTTTAGACTGCTACTTGTCAAGGTTACATAATCTGTGCATGATGAATTGGATATTATTTTACTTGCAATAAAAAATAAATCTGCTTTCACTACACTCTTGTTCAGTTTTGAACATTACAGCTGACAATGAAACACAAGAGAAACACCTATCACTAACTGAAAGAATGTATGAAAGGAATATCTTAGTGTAGGTTGGTACTCTTGTTGATTTCAGTATAGCCTTAGGTTTTCCAAAAGCAGGCTATCCAGTGTAACAGAAAAGAAAATAACATCACCTCATTTAACACCTTTTTTGATCTCACAACAAAGGAATAAATTAATCATGTTGTGTTCTGAAGTAAATCCAAGAAGTTTTAATTTGTTTACATATATTTATTTATTCTCTCTATCAAACAAGAGAGACCCCTTATTTTAAAATACGAGACATGTACAAAACAGTAATATGCATAGATTACAAGCTTACATACATGTGGTGCTGTTCTTCTCAGTCTCTTGTTTGTGCCAAAATAAATAGCATTCATTTCTCTCTGTTTTAATTTTAATTTCCCATTGGTCAGAGGCCATAATGCAAAGGCAGTCTTATGGCTTCCTGTTGCTGAGAGGAAATGTTTTAAAGATGCTTAATAAATCTATATCTATTGATCTATTTATCTATCTAATCATCCTTGGACAAACAGTTCTGACCACTTCTTTCCAATCACTTCTGTCATCCACAGTTCAACCTAGTTCTTACTTTTTGATTCCCGTCTGAATTGATCAATGAAACTACTGGCTGGTCTACCACTTCATCTTTTCATATGATTTGAATTTTATTGTATAAACAGATACATATCTTACTTCTCTACCAATGGCCACTAAACCATTCTCAACTTTCACAGATTGTTTTTCTTAATCTTTACTTGGTTCCAAAGTATTTCATCATTGGACATATAGTTCCCAACTGACATTTAGATCTTCTTTCTTTTTATATGCCATGTTCTTTCAGGATGTTGGCAAACATGGCTCTCCACCTCCCTCTTATCCTTTGCAGCTCTCAACAAGTTCCTTCTCTCTATCAGACCACATTCTGTCGTCCACTTGCTTAAGCCCACTAGGTATGTCACACATTGTTACCCTTGTCTCTCCTTCCCTCTGTCCAACCTGTAGGTATCAGATTCTCCAAGCCCTCCTTCCTCATTATGTGTCCCAGAAATTTCAGCTGTCTCTTCTTGATATTAAGTATAAGCCTTCCCCTTATTTGCAACCTTTCTAAGACCTCATCGTTGCTCACACGCTCAGTTCCATGATATCCTTAGCATCCTTCTGTAGAAGCACATCTCTGTTGCCTTGAGTCTCTTCTTCATCTTTGAGGAAATCATCCAATATTCACTGCCGTAAAAAAGAACAGATGTCACATAACAGTTCAGTATTCTTTTCTTTCTTTTTATGATTAGCAACTCATTTAGCATGACTCTCAAAAATCAAGTGTACAATCTAGATTTTTTTGTTGCTAGTGATTTTATTAGTGTCAAACTATTTAACCTATACAAAATAACTGTTTCCTATCAAGGGAAATTACAAGGTAATACAACACTACTGATGTCCCAAATTACGAGGTAATATAACACCTAATGATGTCCCAAATTACAAGGTAATATAACACCTGCTGATGTCCCAAATTATGAGGTAATATAACACCTACCCATGTCCCCAAAATTTCTACTTTCAGATTTTTTGTATTTGTTTTTTTTCTACATAAATGATTCATTTGTGATGGCCCTACGTCATTACAATTTTAACACCTATGTCGTTTTGAAATGTGTTAAACTATGAACCCCATGTATAAAAAATCATCCTCTTGATTTATATTGTCACCATGGAATGTTATAAGATCTCTTTCTAATTGATTAAAAGACATGAATTTTGTTCATCTATATTTCTGAGATGAGTTATTATGTACATTATTTACATTATTCGGACTATTGTCCTCATCTTTGGCGACAAAGATGAGGACAATAGTCCAAATAATGTAAATAATGAATTTTGTTTTAATTTCATTTACATGGAGACTATTTTATGCCATGGCAGATTCTAATCAGAGAATAGATCAATTTACTGTTGCAAAGTTACTAACATTGCACTGCATAATCAGGAGTGTAAAAACTAAAAACCTTCCAGCCCTACTGATATCTGTGAATTTTAGGAAAGGTTTTGAGTCTATACACAGAGAAAATACTCAAGGTGAAAAATTACTCTTTTTGAGTAGTTACATGTCTACTTATCATCTCTCAGTTGAGTCTGTGTCCTTGGACAGAGTGCACTCAGGGTTTTCTCTGTGAAAGGACAGAGGGGCAACTGAGAAAATCATACTGAAGAGGTACCCAGCCCTGGGGAACAGCTGCCCAAGGCCACACCATCCCATTGCACCAGAGGGAGGGATCAGTGATCACATTGAGGCTGGCGCAACCAGTGGTTGTGGGGGCTGAGGGGAATTTTGTTCCTGTCCCAGGTGGACGCGCTTGGGTCCCCACCTAAAAATAGACCTTGTGTCACATCTCATCCTAGTGGGGGGACACAGTAAATACTTACTCAAGGTTTACATAGCAACTAAAATATTCTTGGTTATAAATATGCTATACACACACGTTGGAGCTCAAGTTCTACCACTTGATGGAAATAGAGAATTTTTTGGAAAACTTCCATCAGTATGGCTGATGCTAACCTCCATGACACTGATTCATTGTACCTTCTCAGGCTAACATTTTCTACTGACAGGAAGTGGAAAGATTATGCTGAATCATTTACTAGATTTAATGCTTGGAAAGTTGGTTCACTGAGACATGCTAGACAATTTTTCTTGCCAGAATCTTTATAAGTCTACCATTCATTGAATATTGCTGCAACATTTGGTTTAGAGCTTCTGCTATATATCTAGAGATGTGTGATAAAATCCAAAGAAGAATCTGTAATGTTATCAGTTCTGAGCTGTGTTCTTAATCTTTGGTCAGTTCCCATATAATTGGCATCATGGCTTCAGTCGCTTTCCCATCACTGCAACATAACCTCTCTATGCCTTTTACTATAAATATTTTCATGGTAAT
The DNA here is from genome assembly GCA_903632075.3 of Acanthosepion pharaonis. Taxonomy (NCBI): domain Eukaryota; kingdom Metazoa; phylum Mollusca; class Cephalopoda; order Sepiida; family Sepiidae; genus Acanthosepion; species Acanthosepion pharaonis. Next base: position 4,183,966 of record CAHIKZ030000001.1, read on the forward strand.
TATTCAGATGAGCTTTCTTCTTTGGTAACTTGACTTTACAAATTTAAATGCAGCTCTAGATTGGCTGCTAGGTCTCATCATTTTATAGTTGAGATGGCTAATTGTACCTGTAATTTCTATGTTAACAGCCTCTTCTCTTGCACTTTGAACAAATCCAAATCCCTGCTTTCCAGTCAACTTTGATCTTCAAAAATTTAAATTTAAATGCAATGTCAATCGTTATCTTCTGTTTTTTAATTCCTGTTCTTTTACCTTAAATAGTTTTTCTTTTTCTCACACTCTGTAACCCCTTGCATCATTTTAGTAGCTTTATTGCCTTGCTTAGGCTGAAATGATTAAAAAAATCAGCTGAAGTTATAGAAGGAAATATACGTGTACCATTTCTGATCACCATTGCCCTTGACTATGCAATGATCCTGGCAACTAAAGATGAGAAATGTACAGGATTTACATAAAAAGAAGAAAGAGATAATCAACTGCCTGAAATCACCATTGCATACACAGTTTGTAGATAATTTGGCTCTTAAACAAACAGAACTATATCAGCCACTCATAATTGCTTCATCCAATATAAATGTACGCATTAAGTATGAAGATACCTGCCCAAAGAAATCAATCGGTAACAATGAAATATAATATTGAAAAGTCTTGCAGTAGTTAAGGGCTATATTAGCAGACTTAGGCATACTGATAAAATTGCCTAAAACAAAAGCTCTTTTGTCATTGTGAATCAGAGTAACTGAACAATCTTTTTTTATAAATTATCAAGCCTTTATTTTAAAGCTGAAACATATGTTGTATTGTAATAATTATTCTTTTTTGAGTGAATATTGCATTAACAATTTTTGGGGAATAACAATGATTTTTTTCAAAAACTAGTCCTACTATTTAACCCATAGCTAGGGGGGATATAAATTTATATCTATCCCAAGGGTATTTACATGTAACTGAAGTGAACAAGCTGGCAGAAAATAGGATACAAAACCTTTAACAGTCAGAGTTTAATTTTGCTTGAAGACAATTTTGAATGTCCAGTTGATTTAATCTCCTAGATAAGCAAATCAAAAGAAATAAATAAAAGCATCAATATTGAAAAATATTTAAATATGGTTGATGATAAATGATTAGTTGCTATTGACACATAACTTCAAATTTGAAGGATTCTATTCAAAAATATTTTTTTTTTATTGGGTGTACTAGATATTTTGAAAAGGTTGTACTGTTGGTCTTTTTCCAGACATACTTGAAACAAAGCCAATAAAATCGATCTTATCCTTCCTTATAATGACAGTTTATTGCATCTTGAGCATATAGCATAGATGGTTTTGTGTCTATTATTTTCAGGAACTGGCTAATTCTATCATCTGTCCATTTGAACACACAATGTTTACAACTGTTCGGCTACCATAAATATTTTAGTTATTCTTAGTTTACAGATTTATCAAGTTTGTTAATCAAGGCAATCAAAAGCAAATGGATTTTTTTACTTGTTTTCAGAGAAGATTTTTCTTGCTACTTGCTTATTCAAACAATACAGCTATTTGTTTCAGGCGATAGTTTGTTATAGATTTGAATCAACCTGCAACAAAGAAAAAGGCAAGAAAGTTTTTTAAATATAAAAATTTTAAATATTTTTATTTTTGTATTGTTACAACTAAATTTTTATCAGCATATCAGAGCATTAAAGTTTCTTGTTTGGAGTTGTTTGTTAAGAGGAAAAGAAATTTGATTTCTTCACATGTATGTATGAGAAAAAAGAGGTGAGGAAGAAAGAATAAGTGTCATGTAGCTTGGTGAGGAAGACAGGTGAATGAGTAAGGGAGTCTCTTTTAAGTCACCATTGTGCACTGTTATCATCTGTTGCAGTTCTTTACTGGCTTGTCTGGTCTAGAAACTTCACTTAAATACTCTTCAAAGGGACCACAAAGCATATTTTTTATTATTGGTGGGAATTTGACCTGTTGGTTGAAAAATGTCGAATATTAATTTTGAAAGGATTAATTTATTAACTGGAAGGATGCACAAATCCTCTGACTCAGAATCCATTTTTTCACAATTTGTTGTGTAACTGTCTTGCTGTGTATTTCTGTCTTCACTCCACAAGTTCTCATTCTTTTGTTTTTTAACCCAACCAATAAAAAACAAAAGAGTCAATCATGGTTGAATGTACATGAAACCTGATGAACCAATGAAAATCAAACAAAAGTAAAAATACCAGAATTCCTTTCTTCTTTTCTCTATATCTTTGATGAAGCTTTAATAAAAATGAAAGCTGTTAGATTGATAAACATTTTGTATTTGTTCCTCATCTTATATATATATATATATATATATATGTACGTAATAATGAATATTTAGATAAATATTTAATATTTCCTCACAAAACTTTCTGTTACAATATGGGATATTTAAAAACAGAAATAAAAATAAAGACAAGCAATCCAAAATTTTATACATCTAGATATAATGAACTTAAAAAATGTTAAATCTAAATTTACAGCTAAGCATCTTTATATTTTTTGTGTTTTCTCTGAAAAATGTAACTGGTATTTGCTGTATATCTTACCAAGCCACAGACATAAAATTGGCACCATTGATAAAATCATTATTAGTCTGAAGAATTTCGTTTATAGACAAAACACATTATGTAGGAGCTTTTCCCATTTTGTCATTTAATTATCCAAGATTTATTTAGATTATGCAAATATTTTCTAGTCTTGAAGCTAGTCTAGTACATGAGGACAATAGTGAGACATCCAGTAAGGAAATTTCTAGGGTGCTTAATATGGAAAGAGGGTTTAGCAATAACTTTCAAAAGCCAAAAGAACAGCCAACCATACAAATTGACGATAAGAAAATCAAATAAGTACAGAAATTTAAATATCTGGAAAGTTTTTTTTTAAACAGAAGACAGAAAGTGCAACACTGAACTCTGAAATGGCATTGGAATAGCAAAAGATGCCTTCCAAAAATTAAACAAAGTATTAAGAAGCAGGAACATTTCATTAGAAACAAAGGAGAGAGTAATGACAAGAGTTTTAGAGAAAATGGAGATAAAAAGTACACTTATACATAACATCAGAAAGAGGCAGATGAAATTTCTAGGGCACATAATAAGGAAAGAGGGCTTGGAGAATTTGATACTCAAAAGACATAATGAAAGCAAGAGGGACAGAAGAAAACAACACATAACCTACCTAGCAAGCTCGAGTAAGTGGATGGTAGGACAGGGTTTATTTAATTTTTCTTTTAATCATTTTACCCCAAGCTAAGCAATAATGCCACAAAGATGCAAGGTGCTACTGGGAATGAAAGAGAATAAAAAGACTCTAGAAGTAACTAGAAACCTAATCCTAAGCAGGAAACAAGGGATATGTTACTACTTTTGTTCGAAATGCAGAGAAACAGTGTGAATCAAGCAATAGGCAAACCTATATACTTCCATTAGACTGTAGTGAAAGACGGAGTCTTTTCTGTCAAATATTAGAGGTCAACAATAAAATTCAATACATCCTTTTATATACCCACTCAAATGAAAGATAACAAAAGAGAAAATTTATTAAGAGCTACAAAGGACAGAAAATTGTACATAGCACATAAAAGAAATCTGCCTACTTTTCAATGATGAGCAGAGGGTGGCTCTTTGATTAAGCTGAGAAGCAAATAATAAGGCCCAGTTTAGACATTTTACAAGTTCATGAATATGTTTTATGATTGAAGTGTGATTTGTATTGAGCTGTTTTGCTAATTCTTTTGTAGTTTGCTCAGGATTCTCCTCAACTGTGGTTTGCATTAAAAGAATTTGGTTGTCCAGATTGAAGGGAATATTTGAGAGAAAAATTTCCTGGTCAAACACTTAGTTTCATTTCCATAGAATGAATATTCCTTGCTATTCCATTGATGAAGAGTCATCTTTAAATTCATACAGTGCCTGATATGGGTCAGAAACAAACTCATTTTTAAAGGGTCAAATTGATATAAAATTTACTAACTTTGATATTGTATAACCAATAACCAATTAAATAATCTTCAAAAAACAAAAAAAAACTTTAGAATATAAAAATTAATGGTTATTTTGCTGTAAATATTGAAAAAATGGCCTTGAAAATATGAAAGGACATTTTTTCCAACCTAATATACAGGGTGTCCCCCCAAAATTGACATTATTTAAAATGTAAATATCTAATTACAACTACATGTTCCAGACTATTTAAATTAAATAAGCTTAATGTTGAACAATAAAAAGTTTATTTATCAAAATTTGAACAAGATATTCAAAGGGATGTAGATTTTGTAATTGATTTTACAAAGTTTTATGAATGCTCAATATGTGCACCACCTGTGACACAACACATGTCAAGTCAGTAGTCCAGCTCCTGCCAAACAAGTTGTAACATGTCTTGCGTTGCATTCCCCAGTGCCTATGTCCCTTTGAATAACTTGTTCAAATTTTGGTTAATAAATCTTTTGTTGTTTAATTTTGTTTTTGTGGAACATGTACTTACTCAGATATTCACATTTTAAATGAAGGCAATTTTTGGGAGACGCCCTGTATATTGAATGCCAAAAATCAACAAGACTCACCCCCAAAATTTACTTTTAACTTTAAATTATTTCTTAGTATTAGTTGAATGTAGGTAATGAAGAATAAGGCTTACGGTCAAATCACGCTGAAACACTGGTTCTCGTTCGATCACCGAAGTTAAGCATCGTAGAGCCAGGTCAGTACTTAGATGGGGTTCCGCTTGGGAACACCTGGTACTTTAAGCCCCCAAAGTCCAACCCTTACCTCACAGTCGGTGGGGGGGGGTGTAAACGGTAGTGTCATAGCTATGCCGCCCGGAACTTCGTTCCTGGTAGGGCCACCCAAGGCGGACAGGTCTGACACACACGCCAGCTAACAAGGGCTCTGGTGAAAATCCAAGGGGCGTCTGCATCGGTAACCGGTGGCTTCTGGTCGTTCCTGTCTCTGCGTCTGTGGGAACCCCGCGGCAAGCAAGAACATTATCCGAGTGGGGCTGGGTACCCTACTTCTGTAATTTATCCCAAGAATCTTCTTCTCATAACAGGAAGAAGCCGGCTCAATCTGCCCAGGGTGAATGCCGCATCAGTACAGTACAGTAATGAAGAATAACCTATGTTCTTTGAAGATGATATTTTGTGTAAACAAATGTTTTTTGTCATTACTAAGTGTTGTCAATGTTCTGCAAAGGTTTTTATCAGAAACAGAATTCTTTGATCATAACAATTTCATTTTGCTATTATTCATATACTTCTCTATCACAAACAAATATAGACAAGAACATTTTATAAGTTTTTTCAATGTATATTATTTTTACCATATACATCACTATAATTTATTTAAAAAATATTGTATCAGTATAATTTATATATATCATGATATATGCATACATAATTTATATATATCAATTAATTTGTATTTATCATATTTATGTACTGCTTCCCATATCCATCTGACAAGCGTGCATATCTTGGACAGTCAGATAAATGCCTGATGGCAGTCAAAACTCTGAAGGCAAAGTCCTGTTAGAAGGTTTACTGAAAGATAAAAAAGACGAAGCTAGAAATAGATATAAATAGAAACTTGAGTCTAGTTTAGTCAGAATAACAAAATAAATAAAGAGATAAAAAGAAGGGAGAGAAGAAATAGGACAAAGAGCCTCCTTCCCAAAGGCAGAACAGAACTGTGAGACTAAGGGTCTAAATGGGTGAAGGAGGTAGCAAGTAGTTTGCTTACAGGCAATATGCTATAAAGTTTACAATAATAAGTCTACAGAAGGGAAGAAAGTTACATGAAGTTACAATGACACAGTGTAAGAACAACCAACACATGGTGAAAGTGATTCTACATAATGAAGTACAGCAGCAAAAAGAAATATATACAAAGTGGCTACCATAAATAAATTTTTAAATAATCAGATATTAAAGCAGACCAATGTTTAGAGAAGAAAACTTAAGGAGTTATATACCAGCAATGCTGTCATTTAGGAGGATATGAAAGTAGGAACTGACTTTATCATGTGTTTTATGGCACATGTTGCTTCCTGTAATTGCTAAAGGAATGGCTAAACAGGAAGTAGTCAAAGATGTGATTAATTTAAAATGTATCTAAATTAAATAGGGGACAAACAAGGCAAAAATAAATGAATAGAAATGCATTATAACAGAACAATATATATATATATATATATATATATATATATATAAATGCAAATATAGGTAACTATACTCGTTTCGAAAACCCCTCAAATTTTTGATTTGCCAATAATCAAATCAATCTCGAGGGAAAAAAGGTTTTAAAAAAAGAAAGAGCTAGAAACATGAAAGTCTGTCAAAAAAAATCACACAGATACAGGTTTGAAGCCCAAAGAAAAAACCCTGATACGAGTAAACAACTAACTAACACAAGAGCTCAATACAACCGTAGAGCAGACCTAGATAAACATAGTGAGCCAGACAAACCTACCCAGGTTTCACCTAATCGTTTCCCTGACGATCCGCTTAGGTGAAACCTGGGTAGGTTTGTCTAACTCACTAGGTTTATCTATATATATATATATATATATATATAGATATAGATATAGATATAGATAAATACACAAATAGCACAGCATTGTCAAAATATATATGGAGTCAAAAACAAAATTATATACCTACCATAGTTAAATGGGAAATTATAAAAAAAGTACCCCCATATACTCTTACCAACAGGAACTGTAGACTGTGTTTAGAAGAAAAATTAGCAATATTAACTTTTAATAATCAAATTAAATAAAAAGAATGACATAATGGACTGATGTGAACATATTAGCAAATTTTACTTTGTTACTTTAATAATAGTATAACATAATAAGTCAATTAAAACATTAATGAAAAATATTAACTAAAATATTATAATTTAATTAATAAAAGAAATTAACAAATATTACAATTTAATTAATAATACAACATAACATAACAGCTTCTATATAAAGCATAAAAAAATTAATTTCTAAAAAAAATTTACAACTAGAAGAAAAATGTACAGCTGAAAAATAGAAAGATGTAAACAAAAGCAAAATTTCATGAACATGAACATGTAAAAGAACATTAAATTCATGAATACACACATGTACAAAAGAGTAAAAAAGTGGATTGAAAAAAACGTGGAATAGAGAGAAAAATTGAAAAAACTGGAAATACCATTTAAAACCACAACCCCTGAAGACTGCAAATTTTACCAAGAAACTTTGATATTTGAAAGTTAAGTAATCTTGTCATATATATATATATATATATATATATATATATATATATATATATATATATATATATAGGGAAATTATAATTAAGGGAAAATGTATGACAAAGTGGAAAAAGTTTTCATGTGATGCATTTCATCTCTTACAACTTCATCGGACTAAATTGAGATCAACGTTGATGTGACTTCATATGCATATGAAGGAAAGGGTACACTGAGTATTTTAGATGCTTTCTTTTTTTTTAAATTCTCAGTGTCCCCTTTCCTTCATGTGCATATATAGACAATCTACTCACAGATGAAGTAGAGACTTGAAGCAAAAGAAATGTGCTTCTACAAAAGGATGCTAGGAATACCATGGACTGAACATGCAGGCAATGATTTCTTAGAGAAAATGGGAACAAAAAGGATGATTATACATAATATCAGAAAGTGATAGTTGAAATTTCTAGGTCACATAATAAGGAGAGAAGGCTTGGAAAATTTGATACTCACAGGACAGATTGAAGGCAAGAGGAAAACAATGCATAACCTACCTAACAAGCTTGTATAAATGGTTAGCAGAACAGGGATTTGTATTTGTGTATTATTGGTAGAATATATTTTTTATAAATGCTTATTAAATGTGCTAATTTATCAGCATATTTAATAAATATTTTGATAAAATATATATTTTGTCACTAGCACAATATCCCTAGGTGCACTAACATTGCACAACCTTTAGTTGGCCACAGATAAGTATAATGAACTTTTCATTTATTGATAATAATTATTGATTTAGATAGGTATTGAACACACTTATTGAAAAAATTCTGATCACCTTCAAATATGCTGAATAACATAATGTTATGTATATCAATAAGTGCTTTTATTATTTTTGTCTGTATATACATATACAATACATTTATTGAGAACACAAATGTGATATGAACTTCCAACTGCAAAAAGTGTCTAAAAATAATGGACACTTTAATAATAAAATAAAAAAAATAAAGCAACCTTTAATAACATCAGTTATGAACATAGCCTCATGTTCATAGCCACTGGAAACATTTGGGAATTAAGAATATTTTACCTATCAGCAACTTACCAAAATCCTTGGAAATGGTTAATAGATTGGATTGTACTCAGAATGGAAAATCTTTCAGGCAGTTTCCATGCTAAGACCAAACAAGAAAGCTCATGTTAGCATACAAGAAAAATACAATGAATAATTTAACAGAAGTACTTAATTCATTTTTAATGAAACATGTAGTAGAGAGCTTTTGCAGCCCAAATACACAATTATATATATATATATATATATATATATATATATATATATATATATATATATGTGTGTGTGTGTGTGTGTGTGTGTGTGTGTGTGTGTGTGTGTGTGTGTGTGTACATAAATAATAGAGAGAGTGTGCAGTGGTTATTAGTACAGAAAGTGGTTGATTGATTTTGCAGGTTATTTAAAGCTAGAAAATAGTGTTAAATTGTAAGAATTTAGGAGAATAATAATGATTTCCTGATACAAGTCCAACTAATTAACACATATCTAGGGGAGAAGAGATGGATTCATAATTTTCACAATGGTATTTGTGCATAAGGAACTATAACAAACCCAAATGGAATTGAAACTCAAATCTCTTTGTGAGCCAAAAGCTTAGGACCAACTTAATAAAAAATATCCAAATATTGGACAATTTTTGTCTTTATTTTCACCAGAAATTGAAGCAAACATTCAAACATTAGAACGGCTCATAATAGACATTCATTGTTTGTTATATTTAATAATATATGTTTAATGTTTAATGTTTATATTATATATATATATATATATATATATATATATATATATATATATATATATATATATATATAATTTGTATTCTAAATTATTTGAATGTAAAGAACAAATAGTACTCTCATTATTATTAAGCATAAACTAATAAATAACTAATAATATTTCCATTTGTCTTTCCACTTTCCTCAAAGCTGCAATTCAGTCATATTAAGAGAAATAATGTATTTATTGCCAGGGTTAAACTGACAAGCCAGGGTAACTGATAGTGTCAGCATCAGCGACAGATTAGCAGAAACTCGGTGATAATCAAATGATTTGTTTGCCCTGTAATTTTATGATAACCCACTATTAGCGACAGAAAACTTGTTCTAAATGGAGAATATTATAAAAACCAGTCAGAGAATTTATTATTCATGCAGTATTGAACAGCTATTCAGTGGTTAGAAACTCCATCAATATGGAAAGTGGTTGATGTAAAGAGATATTGAACATATGAACTGCAAAAAAAAAAAAGATAATAGAATTGTTGAAAGCAAAGTTGGATTCAAAGGATGTAAAATGCAAATGACATCTGATACCACTCTGAAAGTAACAAAGTAACCAGAGGTCAGGAATATATGGTAATGTTATTATCCATTTCCTTATAAGGTAACATTTGGCAAATACTACATTTGGTTGAAATTTATAAAATCTTTTTATTAAAAAGTTTTTCATGAAAATAGAATTTTCAACTCCACTATTATTGCACTTTCCAGTACTGATAGCGGTTGCCTTCCTAACATTGTGTTAGAAGTAGTGTGGAATGTCAACATATTGATTTTGTCATTATTTTCTCTTCAGGTTACATATGCTATCCATTTCACCTATTGCGGCTGTAGAAAGTCCTTAAGTGGTTTCTGTTATTTCGTGCAGTTCTTTGTTTGTGATCCTGTAGTGCTAGTTGACAAGGTTTGAAGAAGGATGATCCTTGCTAAGACCTACAGGCTTCATTCATTCAAAGTCATTTTTAACCATTGATCTGAGAAAATAGTTGATTCAAGCATAGAAAATATTTGCATAATCTAAATAAATCTTGGATAATTAAATGACAAAATGGGAAAAGCTCCTACATAATGTGTTTTGTCTGTAAACAAAATTCTTCAGACTAAATTGGTTGACACATGTATAAAATTTGGTTTTCAAATCTGTAAAAAAAGCGGCTCATATCTTATGATCTGAAAACCTGTAAAATAAAATTTGCAGACAGGCATGGTTTAAAGAGATGCATTTTGTGATTTTTTAGCCAATGGGATAAGTAAGTAAGTTAAGTTATTCTGATTGAATTTAGAGTCTATTTTTGGCTATTTAATAAGTCTGGCTTGTTAGACAGACAATTGGTGTTCACAAGGAAGACATTAGCTGGTTGCTGGGAGTTGAAATTAGTAGAAAGAGGAAAAGAAAGCAGAAAGCAGAAGGGATTAGGCTTTCACCAGCAAATGACCACAGACAGCCTCGGGGATCTGAACAAAAGAAAAAGTAAAAACCACTGACTGCTACGATGATGAAAAGAAAGAAGCTGACAAAAAAGGAAGTAACAGAAGACAAAAAAGCAGATAAAAGTTTATATAAATTTAGATAAGTGATAAGATTATCTTTCTATAATTCTTTGTGGAAGTTTATCACAAGTTTAGTGGTATTAAACCTGATTTTCAACTTATATACAATATTTATTTCATCTCAATTATTGTCCAAACAAACCAGAAATCCAGTGATGCCTGTGAATAGTGAAGCTTCTTAACTCTTTTCAACAGTCAAATGAACTGAAGTAAGTGAACATTTTGTTGATAATAATTTTAGTAGTTTTTTGAGCCCAACAGAATTGTAATTAAAACTTGTTATCTTGCCTAAGTGTTAGGAGCACAAAGGAAAATTTTGTGCAAGCCTGTTTTGCAAATTTTATATTCTATGCTATTATTATTCTTTCAAATTTCACACTGGAGCAAAAATCTTGTGTTTTTTCATTTGTGCTATTCATAATACTTGGAATAAGAGATTTGACATTCTCTCTTTTCCTCCTCCCAACAAAAATCCTTTTATTGGATAAGCTTATGAAAACTAGGAAACCATACCCAAAATATATTGACCAGAGAAATGTAAAATTTCAAATATAAAAAGTATTATACTCAAAATATTAGATGTGTTCAAATTTTCAACATTTCTTATTAAAAAAAGTTGTTTTTTTTTAATTGTTTATTTTGTCTCTATTTTTCATTGAAGAGGATGGTGGAAACTTTTGCATTTATCTAATCTGTGACACAAAATAAAATATATTCATATAATTCAATATGGCTTGAGTTGTAAGCTTTGGAAAAAGCAAGCTGAAAAGTGACTGAATTAAAATTATGACAACATTGTGGTAGAGAAGATTGAAAGTAAAATTTTAAGACTATTTTTATTAGTTTTTTGTTTAAAAGCTTGATCAGCAAAACTTTTGCTAGAGAGTGAAGGCTAAAAAATTGCTATAAATTCCAATTTAAATCAAAGGAATTAATTCTTATGTATCATTAAAGATCTGGTTTTGTTTGTCAGTGTGTTTATTGCCATAACATAGCAAAAACAGCAAATAATAATGAGATTCTTGTTTGAGAAATATCATTAAAATACCTGAACTTGAAGAATAAAGCAATTTCCAATCTTATCTGCAACTTAATAGAGTTTGTGTATGTGTGTGTCTACATGTGTGTGTATGTAAGTGAGTGTTTACTCTCATAATGATGATCCAGTTTTTAATGTTTATGTGTTTCTTACTAAAATTGAAAAGAAAAATCTCTCAACATTGAAAAAGGAAACGAATTTGAAAGATTACTAATTGCTACATAAAATAATGATGTCCAATAAAATAGATTTTGTACAAAAAAAGGGATTTTTATTTATCTAAAAATGGATATTTTTTACAATATAAATATATTATTTCATGGCTATCATTATTTTGTGTAAAAATTATTAATCCTTCCTTTTTCTCTTGTATCATGGAAATTTAAACAATTTATTACAAAACGTATTTTTTATTGTAACCATATACAGTGTCTTGCATAAGTATTCAACCCCTTTGAACTGTTTACCAACTGGAACTACAGTTTGTAATGTTACCAGCTGGAATTCAAATGAATGCCTTTTTACCATTTGATCAATACAAAATGCACAAGGCTTTGAAGGTACAAAATACATTTTATTATGACACAAAGAATAATTAGAAGAGCAAACCAGTCCGATACATAAGTATTCACATCTCCCACTGAGTCAATACTTTGTAGACCCAATTTTTACTGCAATTTCAGCTGTAAGTCTTTGAGTGTCTGCCTCTACCAGCTTTGCACATCTTAAAACTGAAATTTTTGCACATTCTTCTTTCCAAAATAACTCAAGCTCAGTCAGATTGTATGGAGACTCCATGTGAACACCAATTTTCAACTTGCCACAGACTTTCAAGTGGATTTATATCTGGGTTCTGAATAAGCCTAACATAACATATATATATATATATATATATATATATATATATATATATATATATATATGTTTTGTATGATTTTTACATTTATCACAAGTGCTTCTGTAATGTAACCAATGGATGGGATTGATTTTTGAAGTTGAACCAATTTCACTGAAGAGGAATTAGAGAATAAGTGAGAAAATATATTGGGGGTCAAGCAACAACAAACTGGACATTGACTATTTCCAATTGCTGGTTTATATTAGCAATCATATCTGGGATTCGGAGAGCCAGTTCTAGTTTGGTTTTGGTGGTGAACAGACTGTCCTTCACATAGTTCCAATGCTGCCTGTTTGTATTGCCACATTGGGATGTGTAGATGGTCGAATAGTTGTCAGTGGGAAAGAGCTAAGCTGATATAGCAAAAGTTGTCCTCAGGTGTCACCTACATACCAAATCAGACCAAGTGAAGCCCTGAAATAAAAAAAGAAAAGAGCTATTTTATAATAATGGAAATAGGGTTCATACTATGATTTCTCAATGTGGTATAAGTTTTCACCTATTGTTTTCTGGTGAACATGCAACAGGCCCTTTTTCTGTTTTGATGAGATTGAAAATCAAGATGCAGTGTGGGGGATTCACTGGCTAGTTGATGAAAAGCTGGAAGAGAGTCTCACTGTACTTTACAATAGAAATTTACATTCTACAATGGTATTAGTTAATTCCTTTTATGAATGAGTGTAGAATATTTTTTGCTCCCTCTGTTTTTAAATATATTCATAATTTAAATTCAACAACTACAACAATTTAAATATCTGGGAAGTGTTTTAACAGAGGACAGAAAGTGCATCACTGAAATCGGAAAGCGCATTAAGATAGAAAAAGATGTCTTTTGAGAATTAAAGAAAGTATTAAGAAACAGGAAAATTTCATTAGAAACAAAGAAAAGAGTACAAAGCTGTTATGTAATATCAATTCTCCTATATGGCAATGAATGTTAGGCAATCATCTAACAGATGAAGAAAAGACAGAAATGTAGTTCTACAAAAAGATGCTGAGAATACCATGGAGCAAACATGTGAGCGAGTTTTAGAGAAAATGGAAATAAAAAGGATACGTGTACTTAACAACAAAAAGAGATAGATGAAATTTCTAGGGCACATAATGAAGAAAGAGGTCTTGGAAAATTTGACATTCATACAACAGATAGATAGCAAGAGGGACAGAGGAAAACAGTGTATAACCAACTTGGTGAGCTTGAGTAAATGGATTGCAGAGCAAGGTCTAGGAGAGATAAAAAATACAAAATTTACTAAGAGTTACAAAGGACATGAAATTGTAGAGAGCCATGATCATCAACGTCTTGAAGGGACACTGCACATAGAAGAAGAATATAAATTTATTTGCTGAAACTTTTGCTTAAGTGTGGTATAATTTTGAGGTTAATACTAGCTACGTATATATAGATAGATATAAGATATCACACAATGCTCAATGTAATATAACAGAGCTATTAAGTATATATTGATAAATATATATCATTGAGTGCTAGGGGTAATAAAATAGGGCTCAATGTAATATAGATGTATATTTATTAATATATACTTAATAGCGCTGTTATATTACATCAAGTGCTATTTTATTAACACCAGAACTCAATGGTTTATATTTATTTATATATACTATAAATATTAATAGAAATAAGCAGTCTGCCATAAATGCACAACAGAAAGAAAAAATGCTCAACACCATATAAAATGTCAAAGATTTTTTAAATTAAGAATCACCTTACAGGTGTAAAGTGTCTGACCACAACTATAAGTTACATGCAGTTTGAAAATGAGAATGTTTATTTCCCCAGGCAAGACTAAGGTGAAAAAAAAAAATGGATGTTGTGTGCACACCATGCATACACCAACCATGCTCACTCATATATATAAAATGTATATTTGGGCAGCAACCTTTCTTCTAACCATGTTTCATTGAGTCAGGCATCATAGGATATTAGTGCATTTGTCAGATAAACTTAGGATATACGTAGTCAAGACAACCAGTTGACAAGAAGTTATATAAATACCAAACGCATGAGGGGAAAGGCAGAGTCTCTTGCATCCTCACAAGAAGATCAAACGTTTGAAGAAAATCCCCAAAAATCACATACCATCTATGACTCATATCAATTTAACTCCAGAAGTGAAGAAATCATATTCTTACCACATGTTATTCAAATAACATTATATTCTTCTTCTTCTGTGTGTCATGTCCCTTCAAGAAGTGGGCAATTATGACTCCCTGCATCTTCATATCCTTTGTACCTCTTAGCAATGTTCATCTCTTTACTATTTTTTAAATTTCAACTGCCTCTTTCTGATTCTAAGGACAAGCATCCCATTTATTTCCATTTTCCTTAAAACTTCCTTGTTACTCACATGATCCATTTATGGTATTTTTAGTATCTTTCTGTCATTTCTTTTGTGAGGAAATTGTCCAGCATTCATTACCAGATTGATATTATAAAGCAATTGAGTACATTTTTCTTTGTTTCTAATTAAATAATTTTGTTCCTTAATACTCTGCTTAGCTTTTGGAAGGCATCTTTTGCTATTTCAATGTGCCTTTCAATTTCACTGTCACATGTTGCATCCTTTGTTAAAACATTTACCAGATATTCAATTTTTCATACTTGCATAATTTTGACATTTTCAATTTATAAATGACATCTTGAGCTCTTCCTCTTCCTGACAACCATTCAGTCTTCTTATAATTGGATGTTTAGTCCTTTCTTCTTGCTTTCTTTTACTACCTTTGCTTGGAGTTACTGCAGTTTTCTTTCTTTGCATACCATCAATACTGTGTGATTTCTATATCTCACATTGTTAACATTGTATCCACCACTAATAAATCCTGGGAGGACTTCTAGTTCTGTAAAAGTTGAGTGAATCTGGTGCTAAGACACATCCTTGTTTTATAGCCTTTTCTATTTATGTTTACCTATTCAATTAGTTTTCTATCCATATGGAAGCAGTTTGTTTCCAATATTCCCGACTGAAAGCTATTTATGAATTCATAACATAAGGCAATCTTCAAAGCATCACAATTAGAAAATACTGGCAGTTTCTTTGAATTGTTAAGTTCCTATTTATAAGGCATTGTTATTAAATCATCATATTTCATTAGAATTTTCAAGTTATGTATAATGAAAAATTACTATTGTGTTTCTATGACAATTATTATGATAAAAATGAATAACACTGATGCATAGATTAGTTGAAAGAAACTTCCAGGTTATTTAATAAAATGTTTGCAGGCTTGCTCTGGCCAGAAGGCTTTAGTTAAGGAGCCTGCAGGTTAAAATTAAGTCTCAACATTTTCAGGAAAGCCATTCCACTTTATTGAAAAGATTTAATTTGATTTTGTATTCTGCTTCAAGGCATTTCTAATGAACAAACAAAGAATAGACTGAGAATGATTTATGACATGAGGGCAACTTATCAATTTAGAGGGCGGAGAGTAAAAACTGATTTATAAGAGAGTGAAAGAGAAAACAGAGAAAGAAAGAATAAGTGTAAGTAGGAAAAAGAGAATATATATATATATATATATATATATATATATATATATATATATATATATATATATATATATTTTTTCATTTATACATGGTTTATTAAAAATGATAGTGTTTTTTGTTAAGTTTTTAGTTAACTTTCCCATTTACATACAAGAGAGCCTATGTTTTTGTCCAATGTGTACAGATATTGTACAAATACTAAAAATCAAGTATTTTAACTATGATTCTATTCATTTTTGAGATTCAGGGTAATGTAGATATGTTGTCTTTTTCAAATAGTCATTAAAACTTGGCATAGTAATATCACAAACATGTTACTGGTGAAGGAGAGCTTCATTGGTGAAATCTAATGTATCATCAGTTGTTGAATACTTTTAAAACTGGTTCCAGTTTTGGAATTTTGCATTTACATTTTACAGTTAATATTTTATATATATATATATATATATATATATATATATATATATATATATATATATATATATATATAGATAGATAGATAGATAGATAAACCTAGTGAGCCAGACAATCCTACCCAGATTTCACCTAAGCGGATCGTCATGTTTCTAGCTATTTCTTTTTTTAAAACCTTTTCTTTTTCCCTCGGGATTGATTTGATTATTGGCAAATCAAAAATTTGAGGGTTTTCGAAACAAGTATAGTTACCTATATTTATATATATATATATGCATGTTTCATTAAAAATGCCAGAGAAGGTACTACAATTAAGCTTTTTATTTAATTTTTCTTGAGTACAAACAAGTGTTTTCTTTTTTTGGACGCAGAATATGTAGAAACTGTCCAAATGTTCTTTAATTACAGAATTATAGAACATTTGAATAGTTTCTATATACTCTCTATCCAAAAAAGAAAGCACTTGTTGAAACACAAGAAAAATTAAATAAAAGCTTAATCATAGTACCTTGTCAGTTGTTTTTACTGAAACATATATAAATGAAGGATTGTTACCTAAATACACAATATATATATATGTGTGTGTGTGTGTGTTGGTGTGGGTTTGTGTCTTTTCATATTTCATGTTGGTAGAGATCTTATTTCAATGTTATACAAATTTATTCATGTAGGCATTGAGAGTTGGGAGGTTAATCTGTAGTATAATATAATGTATATATGACTTATGTACCAATTTGTTACTTGTGCATCACAGGAATTGAAAATCATCAATGAGAAAAAGATTATATAATTGCAGTGCCGTGAGTTTTCATGGCCAGTATTTTTAGTAATAACAAATGTATGTGATGGTATTCATATATATATATAGGGGTACAAAATGTGTTTTTATTGATAAGTTTATATAACTACCCACATAAAAATATATAGATATTCTTTTTTTAGATAGGATTATGATTATATATATGCATTATATCTGGATGAATACATTCATCTTTGTTGCTACACACATTGTTTTATCTTTACATGTATGTCATACTTAATAACATTCTTAGAATTTAGGACTGAGCCTTTTATTCAAGCCAAAACCCTTTATTCAATTAATTGGGTTGATTGTTCTCATTCACTTTCTATGCTCAGGGTATAACTCATATTAGTTAATACTCTCCAGTCTATTCAAGATTATATTGCTCATCCATAAATTGGTGCTCAACTGCTGCAAGTTACAGAGTGAGGGTTCTATTTTGGTTCAACTGTATGTGCTCAATGGGATTGATATTTGGTGTTCAGTAAAAACATACTGAATTGTTCTTCATGTTCCTGGAAATATTTCTATAGAATGTGTGATACATAGCAGGGTATGCTGAAAGATTCCACTGCCATTATAGAAGACTGTGACCCTGAAGTGGTGTACCTAATCTTCAGTGAAGTTCAGATAAATGGTATGCAGCAAAGTAAGTCCCACAAGAAAGATAGGATTCAATATTTCTCAGCATAATGTTTACTAAACCATCACACTGCATTAACTGCTTCCTGAACTGCATCCTGAGGCCATTAATTCTCTTGGATGATGACCCATATATACTCTGCAAGTTACCTTATTCAGAAGAATTGATTAATTGATTTGTTTGTTTTCAACTGTTTGCAGGTTATTTGAAGCCAGAAAATATTTTTTGATTGTAAGAATTTTTTTTTTTTTTGGAGATAATGATTATTTAGTGATACACGTTTTACTAATTAACCCATATCTAAGGGGCAGAAGAGATGGATTCATATCTTTCCTAAGTGAATATAACAAATGGAATTTGCCCTTGGAATCTTGCTGTTAGAGTCCATTACTTGCACATATAGAGAAGAACCAACAAGACAAGTTCATGTAAAAATATCAGTTTAATTTTCAGGGCAAAGTTTTGTCTTTCTTGATTGGATTCAACTGTACCATTGCAGTTGTTGTTAATGTAATTCTCACATTGACTTCTGGCTTGGATCTATATTGACTGATGATTGCACCAAGATATTTGAACTGTTTCATTGTCTCCAGTTGATTCCCCACTATTTTTCATCAGTTTAGCTTTCCATTCCATATCTTGATTTATGTTTCATTCAGATATCTCACCAGGTTAACCAGTTTCCATTCACGTCCAGATAGGTTATCAATGTCATCAGTAAACGTAAGATTCATAATTGGAAGAACTCAGCTCTCCAATTAACAAATTCAAGCCCCTTATGTACAGTAAAATATTAGATTCAAATTTGGATGAGAATCCTACAGAATAGTAAATATATGACAATTTTGAAAAATGTATGCTGCCAAGTTTCACTGATCAAACAGTGTCATCAAATATATGAATTTTATTTCAATTAAATCTACACTATCATGACAAAACATACAAAATATCAAAATCAAACAAATACAACAATTTAAATATCTAGGAAGTGTTTCCACAGAGGATGGAAAATGCACCACTAAAATCCAAAGAATTGGGATAGTGAAAAGTGCCTTCCAAAAGTTAAGTAAAATATTAACAAACAAAAATTTCTTTAGAAACAAAGAAAAGAGTACTGATCTGTTATCTATTATCAGTCCTTGGAGGCAGTGGATGCTGGACAATCTCATCAGAAGTAAAGTAGAGACTTGAAGCAATAGAAATGAAGTTCTACAGAAGGATGCTGAGAATATCATGTTGTTCATGATGATGGTCGTCTTTGAGTATAGAATCCAGATGTTAGCAGTGAATATTTCGAAGACAGTAGGGAAGCATTGTTCAGGTTAGCACTGGATATCCCGGTAAAGTAGCAGAGCGTAGTTCAGTAGTTCTTCCTTCTGTTCTTTTGCCTGACAAGTTGGCACTGGACATTCGGAGAGAGTAAACAAAATGGCTGCCTTTATACACGATGGATTGAATATTTTACGTCTTCTGATTGGTTAACCTTCTATTGGTGGACTATAAAGTGAGTCAAGTCATTTGGGCTAGCTCACTAGTACTATATACCAAAAAACCTGCAACATATCAACAACAAAGTTTTAAAGAAAATGGAAACAAAAAGGAAACTTATACTTAACATCAGAAAGAGATATTTAAAATTTCTAGAGCACATAACAAGGAAAGAAAGTCTGGAAAATTTGATACTCACAGGACAGATTGAAGGAAAGAGGTACAGAGAAAAACAATACATAACCTTCCTAACGAGCTTGAGTAAATTAGGAGAGATAACAAAAAGATAATAAAGATAACAATTTTTTAAGAGCTATAAAGGATAGGAATTTGTGGAGAGCCATGATCACCAATGTCCTGAAGAGACACAGCACATAGAAGTATCATCTTTTAAAATTAGCTCTTACTGATTTCCATATTTTTTGTATATTGTACTCTATATATAATTTTATAAGCTTTTTGTATCCCACATTGTTTCAATACTAGCAAGAACAGGTGATAAATGGAAGAAATACAGTCATATATTAAACATAGATCATGAAACATTCAATGCATCTTTGAGTAAATTATCTCCATATTTTAACAAAATAGCAACTTCCAAGTCAAAATTGTGATCATGCATTTACTCCATTGCAAGACAAACCGCTTGTTCAAAATATGAGATAGTTGCCCTTCTGTGAGTTTGTGTGACCCTAATAACTTCACTGCTAGCCTGATTGATTAATGTTCCTGGTTCCAAATGTCTAGGTGAACCATCCAATTGATTGACAAACTCTTCTAGGTTCCTGCCCAAAATAATACCATTTTTTAAATTTTTATTTTCTTCATCTTGGCATTTCAATTTTCACTTCTTGTCACTCAAAGCTTCTGGATGCTTCTTCCTTCAGCAAATTATAATGCAAAATGTGGACAGGATGTTTATATCTTGACCGTCTTCCTCAAAGAGCAAATCTGCATTTTTTTGCAGACCATGTCCAGTAGCACCCAAAACTGACCTTGCAATATCTTGTTGTATTTGCCTTTCTGCAAAAAAAAAAAAGCTATATATTTACATATATTTTCTGCTTACTTTCAAATAAATAATAAATATATATATATATATATATATATATATATATATATATATATATATATAATTAATACAAGTAAAAGGTTTGTCACTCAGCTGATTAATGTTATCTTCAGCATCCCAATTCCAGAGTCTCATAGACAGACTCATCCATCCACTCATCAGTGGATATCAACAATTGACTGCTTATACTTCTCAATTTTTCTTTTTTATATACACTTATAATTGGCTCTTTTTTTTTCATAGTGCATATGTGCATTCATGCACATGTGTACATCTGCTCAGATGTGCATACATGTAGTGATTATTTGTCCTTTTTGGTCTCTTTTTTTTCCTTTTTCCTCTTTCTTTCATTTTTCTTGCCATTTGTTTTCATTTTTTTTCTAGACAGGCTGTTATTTTTAATTTTTGAGTTTTCAATTTTTTTTTTGAGTTAGGAAAATTGTACTTCATTTTTTGCATAAATAATTACTCTTAATGCTTAAATAATAAAGTAAATATTTATATATGTCTTCACTTGGCTATTATTTTGTTTTCTTATCTGATTTGGTTGTATCTTAACTACTATTTGGATATTAAGTAGGTGGTTTGGTTTATAATTAAATTTTTATTCAGTATTGTTTGAATTTGCATGCATATGCTTGTATTCATATGTTTATGTACACACATACACACACACATACGTGCACACACATATACAAGATTTGACTTTCATTGACCGAACAGCCAGTGCTACTTTCAGTTGAAATTTATAAAATCTTTCTATTAAAACAATTTTAAAATATTCTCAAGTCCACTAACTGTTATTGCTCTTTCCAGTATTGATTGGGGCTTGCTTGAAGAAGTATGGAACACCAACATCTTGATTATATCATTAATTTCTATTCAAGTTACATCTGATATACATTTTAACAGTTGTTTCAATTGAAAATCCTTATGTGATTTGGTTTCTGTTATCTGGTAGAGTTCTTTGTTCGTGATTTTATAGAGCCAGTCCATAAAGAAGAATGGTCCTCATTAAGACCTACTTGCTTCACTTGCTTCACTTGCTCATGGCCATTTTTAATCCTTGATCTGAGAAAGCAGTTGCATGGAGATGAACGTTTAGAGATTTCTGAATGGGTTTGGGGCTTTGTATGACTGATCAGACTAGATTATTTCAGAACATGATTTGATTTTCTAGCAATTTGTGATGTTGAGCAAAACTATTCATCACACAGCCTATTCTATATTCAATTCTTTATCTCCTATACTAAATTTTTTATAACTGATTCATACACCAAGGTATTTGATGTGTTTAGTATTTATTAATTCCACATACTGAATTTTTATGATGGCTTTAGGATATGTGCCATTATTGGTTTCTTTCCAATTCCAGATCATAGTTTCTGTCTTAGAAAAATTTATCTTCTTGGAATACTTGCTAGAGAATGTGGATATTTGGTTCTAAAATCATTCTTATCCCAACTATAAATACCAATGTGAGACATATTTCCTCTCATTTGGCCTCAGGAAAAAAGAACATGAACACTGCTTTTTCTTAGTAAATTCATTTGAGATGTGGTATGGAATGCTTAAATGATTAGCATCCATTTCTTCACATAAGAAGAGATTAAATAAATTGGCTCTCTCATTTCCTTCTTCTTGTACTCTTGATGAGTTATGAAATGATTTGGTACCAGGGTCTTCACAAGACATGTACAACCTTGTGGACCGATATAATTCCTTCATCAGATTTATACTTTTAGTGGAGTTGAAGCTTGGAAGACGGTTTCTAATGGATGAGAAGAAAAAGTCTCTATTGATGAGGTCAGATGCTAGTGTGAGGTCAACACAGCAGGTATACAAATTTCTATTTCTGGAGGTTCTTGATGACATATATTATATCATTACCCCTTTGTTACCAGAATGAAATTGAAATTATGTTTTTAGAAGTTGACATTCATTGCATGTTGAGAGACTAGTGTCATGTGTGTGACAAAAGTAATAAGATGAAGAAAGTAAAGGGAATGGCAAGAAAACCAAAAGAGAATTTTATTTTAATTTAGTGTTTTGGTCAGTGGGCTAAAAAGAAATAAAATAAAAGGCTTACCGATAAGAAGTTAAAATTAATTCAAAGTAACTTCAGTCAGGAGTTGCTGGATTTTTGTGGTATAATTACATGCGCCATGAAACAATCAGCTCTGAACCAGATTTCTACAACAACTTACTTCATTCTTTTGGGCACCAACCTATGTAAGCCCAGATGACGTCAAAGACATCTTTATGCTGTTTAGATCAAAAACTTCAAAGTCTTTGATTTAAATGACCCAGAACTCAACTCATAGACATTTAAACAGCAAAAGAAGATTCTCTTAACACTGATACAATATTCATTAGTACTTTTACTGTCTCTCTTCCTCTTATTCCATGACCTGCTAGTTTTGTAGGGGCATCACATGGTTTTCTTGCTCAACAAGAAGCCTCCACTTGATCTTGTCATTGGTCAGTGCCTGGGTCTGAGCAAAACCTTTGCTGATCCATTCAAAGATGTTGTCTGAACATCTCTTTCTTTCGCAGTCACTTTTCCTTCCTCCTTGTACTGTTCTTTGTCCGATGGTCTTGGAGAGGCCTTCTGATCTGATTATGCCGCCATACTACTTCAACTTCCTCTTCTTTATGGTGGTCAGCACATCTTTATAGCCATTTATCTGATGACTCACTATTCTGCACACCTCTTCATTCATGACACAGTGGGTGTAGAAAATACAAAAGCAGACATCTGAAGTGTCTCATCTCAGCAACCTGGATCTGCCTTGGAATCTTGCTGTTAGAGTCCATTACTTGCACATATAGAGAAGAACCAACAAGACAAGTTCATGCAAAAATATCAGTTTAATTTTCAGGGCAGAGTTTTGTCTTTCTCAATTGGATTCAACTGTACCATGGCAGTTGTTGTTAATGTAATTCTCACATTGACTTCTGGCTTGGATCTATATTGACTGATGATTTCACCAAGGTATTTGAACTATTTCATTGTCTTC